>CAWUFW010007272.1:600000-1030074 GCA_963921515.1 Calotriton arnoldi | reverse complement strand
ACACCCACCAGGCCCCCACTCCCACAGACCAGCAAGGTGGAGCACTCCCCACACCCATGTGTCAGGCACAGCTGCACCAACCGACAAGTAACAGGTAAGTGGCAGGAACACAAAGTGCAGTGGGTGGGACGGTGGACAGCCCAAGTACAACACACACCAGGCCCCAGTCCCACAGCACAGCAAGGAGGAGCATCCCCACACCCCACACCCACGTGTCAGCCACCGCAGTGCACAACGACAGCCGAAAGGCAGACATCACGGTCCACAGCAATCGGTGTCAGTGGGTGTACAGCCACCCCACGACCCACTACACCCCCCACCCCCACAGACCTGCAACATGGAGCACCCCCGCTAAGAGCCATGTGGCATCCAGTACAGTGCACGCACGAACAACTTGCAGGTGGGAAACTGGACAGTGCTGGATTACTGGAGGCATGAGGACCATAACACCACCAACACATGGGACATGTCACATAGCACACGAACACGCAGCACCGCCCACCATCACGAACAAGTGAACAATGTGCACACGGACATGAACAACAGACTCACACCCCACATGACCCATCACAGACATAGCAACACCCAAGGAGCCACGTCTGCATGCACAAGCCACACTGAATATAGTCCCACACGGCAGCCACTGTGCAACTCATCACACACAACCGAAACACCATTGAAGTCCTGTCCATGTAGCCCCTACTGCCTGTCAACCACACACCCCACAACTACGCCTATGTAAGACAAACAACACAAGACGCAACAGAGCGGAACAACAGAAATGCACACGAACACCACTGAACCCATCAAACACACAGACACACCATGCACATACAACATACCATCCATCCCATCCGTCAGCCCCAGTCTCATGAAAGGCATGTCATCCGCACAGCTGCCACACATACAGCAGTCACGCTAAGACACATGCCCATGACCAACCATGTGCCAGAAGTCAATTAAGCGCACGACACACTGTGAGCAACAACACACAACATGGGCCACACCCCCGAGCACTGCAGTGATGCACATGGCACAGGGCAGCACGCACACCAAGGAGATGGGACAACTGCAATACGTTGGCTGGCACACAACTATCACTCACTCATAACGATGCGTCCAATGCCATGTCCAGTAACCACAACAGACAGCAAATATGCAGGGCATGTCAGGCATGCACACACCTCAGACCATGCACTGTCATGCTGCCACAACACATGTCACGTTCGGCACCCATGGCTCACAGCATGTACCCCAAAAGCATATACCCTCCCAAATGCGAATCTGGGGCATGGCCCCCATGTTGCCATATGCGTTCCTAAGCGTTCCATTTGAACCCCAAAAGCATATTCCATCCCAAATGCGAATCTGGGGCATGGCCCCCATGTTGCCATATGCGTTCCTAAGCGTTCCATTTGAACCCCAAAAGCATATTCCATCCCAAATGCGAATCTGGGGCATGGCCCCCATGTTGCCATATGCGTTCCTAAGCGTTCCATTTGAACTCCAAAAGCAAAGTACAAACCAGACCCAGGATGGGCCAGGAGCCCGCATACACCAGAGTCACAATGAGTAGGGGCAAAGCAACACACCCATCGGCATGGCCAATCCGTCCCATGCCACATGTGCACAGCACACAGTCCCATTGCCTAGCACACACACCTACAGATGCCACAGCCACACACTCGCCTCCGGGGAAACCCATGTACGAGATTGCACGAACTGCCAATGTCAGACGACTAATACATACTTCGCCAGGTGCAACACAATAACAAATCTCATTCTCTCCACAGGTGACGAACTGCTGGACGCTGGGGATGGAGACAGCAGCCAGCACAGCCAGCCTACAAGCCCCCAACGAGGACACACGGATCTGGAGGATCTGTCCACCTCTTCGGACACGGACCACCAAGCTGGCCCATCTGGCGTGGCAGGGCCCAGCCGCTCCCCAGGACCCCTCCTACCCACCAACCCATCATCCAGGGATGCTGAACAGTCCCAGTCCCCTGCTGCCACTGTCGTTGCGGCCACACCCACGGTCATTGCGGCCACTACCACTGCCGCAACCGCCACCATCGCCGCACCGACCACCACCGCCTCCACCACCACCACGTCTTCGCTGGCACCAGCCCCAGCGCAGGTGGTGGCCCGGCCCGACTGGATCCACCCTGGGAGCCACAGCGAGGACCGTGGTGAGCAATGTGGCTAGTGGGCAGGCCGGTGGCAGCAGGACTGGTAGGAGGAGCAGGGTCAGGGAAACGCCAGCCTCCCTGGGAGCCATGCCCTGCCTCAAATGGACAGAGTCCTTGGGGCCTATGAAGAGGCCCAAGGACAATGGGCCAGGTCTGCTACTGACACGCGGGAGGTGCTGGGGGTGCTGAGGTCCATGGACGCCCATATGGGCCAATTCGTGTCCCGTATGGACCAACTCGTGGACCTCATGGGCCAGCTGGTGGTGGCGGTGGGGTCACAGGCAAGGCCAGCAACACCACCTCCGCCACCACCTGCTAGGGCGCAGGCTCGGGCAGCAGTGTCCACTTCCCCTGCGTCCACAGCCAGTGAGCACACCTCACCCACCACCAGCAGGTCGCCACCACACACCCCCCTCCCAAGCGTGGAAGGGGCCGTCCGAAGAGGAAACAGATCTCCCGGGAGGACTTCGCACGCTCCAGTCGCAAGTGAGGCAGCCAGCCAGCCTTCCGCCAGCCTTCCTTGACCAGCCACTGCATTGACTTGCTCTACGATCCCACTCCACACAGCCATCTGGATGGCATGTGTGTGTTGGACTATGGACATAGAACCAGTGGGTACACCCTGATCATCACGCAGCCATGACCGACAGCTCATTGTCACTGCACGCACCACTTTTGTCATCACCTTACACACAATCACATGTCACAGTTTGTAATAAATGCACCTTTTTCACTAACTGCTGTTTGTGCCCTGTGTTTTATTTGTACGGAATACAACGGCCACCTTGGGCGGAAAGGCACCTGATGCGTGGCATGGCAATGGAATCCGGAGGGCCTGTAGGGACCTAGGGGTGGGAGACAGAACAGGAGCACATTCAATGAGTGTGTCACACACCCATCACACAGTACATGTCAACAACTACAAGCAATGTACACACATCGCACAGAGCAATAGGGCACAATGCCACAGCCACCAACAGTGGCATACTACCCCTGGCCATGGAGCGTTGACACACTGCACGCAGTGAACATACGGCCACCCTGACACAGCACACACACACCTGCATAGATACAGACACATCATCCGTCGTACATGGACACTCACCGTCAAGTGAGTAGCGGGCGATGAGCTGCTGGCGCACATTCCCAGCTTCCTCCTCTCCGCTGTCCACCTCACTCGAGCTGTCCTGGTCTGCGGGCTGGGGCCCTGGTTGATCTCCGTCATCCACAATGAGGGGATCTGCTTCCGAATGGCCAGATTGTGCAGCATGCAGCACGCCACCACTATCTGGCACACCTTCTGTGGGGAGTACGCCAGTGCACCCCGGTGCGGTCCAGGCACCTGAACCTGGACTTGAGGAGGCCAAAGGTACGCTCGACCACACGTCTGGTCCTCCCATGTGCCTCATTGTATCGATCGTCTGCTGGGGTGCGAGGATTCCTCAATGGACTGAGCAGCCATGCCCCATTCGGATACGCAGAGTCACCTGGGTGTGAGGGACACAGAGAACCGTTGCTATTCCAACTGGACAGGGGACAGCATCGCACAACCAGCACGCTACACCACTCCACATACTCACCGACAATACAGCCACGATCCTGTTGCAGATTGGCCATCAGTCGTGGCAAGATGCTGTTGCGCATTATGTGTGCGTCATGGGCCGAGCCTGGAAACTTTGCACACACGTGGGTGATCACCATGTCCGCAAGGCACACCACTTGCACATTCAGGGAGTGCGTGTGCTTCCTGTTGCGGTACAGGTGCTCAGTGGCCTGTGGTGGAACAAGGCCAACATGAGTGCAGTCAATGGCTCCCACGACGTGTGGGATTCTGCCAAGGGCATAGAATGCACCCTTCACTGCCGCCAATTCACGAGCCCTGGGGAATCTGATGTACCTGTTCCGGTACAGCATCATGGCTGCCAGTACATCCCTCAGCACCTTGCTGAACATGGGCTGGGACATCCCTCCTCCACTGCCCACTGTGTGCTGGAATGACCCAGTGGCGAAGAAATGCATGGCGGCCATCACCTTAGCCGTGGGGGTGACAGCAGTCGGATACACCCTGCGGGGACGGAGATGGGGCTCTAACATGGCACACAGTCGATGCAGAGTTGGCCTGTCCAGCCGAAACTTCCTGATTACCTCTGTATCGTCCATGTCCGCCAGCAATTGGTATGGGCGGTCAATGTTCGGTCTCCGCCTGGGTTAAATGGCAGAGGACACATGTCAAAGCAACACGGCACATAGCAATTTCGCATACACATCACTGACATGACTGAGCAAGCACATGAGCCACAGCCCAGCTGTCAAGCTGGGACGGCACGGCCACAATACACTTACACAGGTCTCCCAACAATGGCAATGGCAAGTGAGACATACCACTGCCATGTGCATGCACATGGGGATCTAGGCCCCAATGACTTGCGGGCGTGCTGATGGGGACTGACTGCATATTCGTCAAGCGGCAACGCCACGGCAACATGAGTGTCTGCTGAGCATGGTACTGCTTCTGAGGCTGGATGAGTATGGCACACGCACGACGACGATGTGGGCACGGGCTGAGCGGCCAATACAAGTGGGACCTGTGGCACGAGGGGATATGAGACAGTAGTAGGTGTCAGCACTGCACCCTATGTACAGCACTGTACGGATCACAGCTCCCGAAACATTGACTGGTGTCCACATTGACAGCCCCATGCCAAGACGGCTGTGTGCTTGCAGTCACACGTCACAGGTGAGAGGTTACATTGCACGTGCCAGGTGGCAGTCGTACATAGTGGGAGCTGGCATGTGTGTGCATGTGTCTCCTGTTCAGGATCCACCAGATGGGCGCTGACTCTGTACTGACCATTGGACACAGCATGTTCCGTGGAAGGCTTGTGTGTGTGGGATGGTGGCACTGGATGTGCCTCCGTTGGGTGGGGGGCCATGCACAGGGCGGGTACGTCGATGATTGCGCATTGTTGGTCACGGTGGGTGCACCAGCTAAGATGTGTTGCCCTGTGTTCAATTCCTATGTCCGCATGATGATGGACTGTGGATGTGGGCAGACTACACATTGGTCGATGTGCTGTCTATATGCATGTGCCTTCACACCAGGCACAGCTGCCCCTGCACATGTGACCCCTGCTGGACTCGCTGCTGGGTCTGTGGAGCTGATGCACCTTCTGCGCGTGGGCGGACAGCTCTCCTCACTTCCTCATTGCGCATGTCATGTCTTTGCCGCAGGTGACATGGATCATGGAGGGCCCACATGTACGCGTGGGTAGGCTACACATGATTGTTCACTGGTCGCCACCCCCAGTCAGTGTTTCGAATGGGAAGGTTGTCGTGCTGGTGGTATGTTCGATGTGGCGGATGGGCGGGCCTAGGTGCGGGCTTACATTCCGGACATGGGGGGTAGTTGGATTGGCGACTAGTTGCAGTACACACGGGACACGTCTCTTCCATTCCACATCTGGGTCATCCCTTGTACTACCTGACAGTGATACAGTCATCTTCGCCCCAGCCCTCATGTCCTCCCCTCGCCCCCAATATGCATGCTCACCTGCGAGGCTAGCGCTTGCACAGGCAGCCCCAAGCTCGCACCAGAGAGGGCAAGGAGTGTATGTGTGGGTCCAGTTGCACGAGTGGGCTGTCTCAGGGTATGATGTGTGGCGGGACGCCGTCCACCTGCGTGGTGCCCCAAATGGAGACCCGGCCTGCATGGACTATGCATCACAGTCTTCGCCTTCCGGATCCGCCACCTGCGACACCCAGTGGCTGTGGCTGCCCTTGCGGCCATGCCGCGTCCGTCTGTGGCTGATGGCCCACACATTCACTCTTTGGCCTCTCTGGGGAGGGCTCAGGGGTGGTGGCGCACGCGCTTGCACTTAGTCGCAATGGCATGTGGCGTTGTTGGTATGATGGGCAATGGATGGGATGGTGCGAGCCACCTCCCGTGGCGTCAGTGCTGCTCGTGCTGTGGTGCGTCCCCCTACACTTCCATTTGACTTTTTGCCATGCTGGACGTTGAGGTTCTATTGCCTGCGTGATATGACCAGGAGGAGCGCGAGGAGACCTCTCAAACACCATGCTCCACTGCCATCCCGTGCCCTGTATCGCCTGTGCGGATTGACTATGTTGGGGTTACACCTGGTCGACTGGGGCTGTGTGTGCCTTGTCAAGGGGCATGGCGGGCGCACAACAGGATCCAGCTCGTCCACAGAGGGTGGGCTGAGGTGCGCCTGAGTACCGCTTTGTACGTGTGCCCGGCTGCTGTGCACACACGTGTTCACTCCCCCGACAGGTGTCCTCTCACAATGCCCAGGGAAGCGGTGGTGTACTGTTCATGAGCCCTCCCAACACGGCGTGCTCCAACTTGGCATGTGCGCATCTACCCGTCGCACCCACCCACCTGAGCACTGCGTCCATACGACTTCACACGACACATGTGTGTCTTCCACAGTAGTGCTACTCATTTGCGTTGACATCCAATACCAGTGGACTACATGGTCATGTCACGACTGCCGTGTACTTCACATACTCTCATCCTCTCTCATTCGTACTTGTGAAATGAGTCAGCGGAGACAGTTCTGGTTTCAAACATTATATTGAGTCTTCTGTCCTCTGTGATGCAGTATAGTGGACACTACTGGCAGCGGAATACATATTGAGGATATACTGAGCATGATTACAAATGGGATGGGGTGTGGGGTTACATCTGCTTGGCCAAGGCTGTGCTAATGTACATTTACGTATAGCTGCGGAGCTGCGGACTTTGACACAGACGGTATACATGTAGCCTACCAGACCGCTCGGCATCATGGGCACAGTCCATCTCAGTTCCATGTGACAGGTTTGCTGCAGTTGTTCCTCATGCACGCGTGCATGTGAGATGACATCAGGGCATGTGCTTGCGTGCATGCAGCGGCGTGCCACTTGTTGTTGCACTGTGGTGGTTACTGGACATGTCACAGTCACTGGGGTCGTGTTGTTGTTGTATGCACTTGTCGTCCATGCAAAGGTCCTGGTATGGGATTCCCGGGGCGGGGGTGGGAGGGTGCAGCACCCACAGACTCCAGGCGACCTATTCATGTCCACTGAGCGGTGTGTGTGTCCATGTGCGCTGGATCCATGTCGTGTCCTGGTTGTTCGTGCAGTTCCGTCCATGTGGGTGCGATGCACAGAGCCCATGCCACTGCCTCCCACGATGCATGCGGTGTTCCTGGATGTGATGGGGAACAGTGTGCATGTCCCGGTCATATCCGATGTCATGGCGATGTCGTTGATGGTGTGGTTACAGTTGCCGGTCGTTTGGTATGGCTGTTGTGGTGGTGACTGGCCAGTCCGTGCGGAAGCTGAGCATGGGTGCGGGGTTGGACTTCATAGGTCACTCGGGGAACCTGCGTTGTGGTCCGACGTATTTACAGGTTGTCAGGTATGCGATGCCATCCAGCAGGGCTTCCATGTCATTGGTGGTGTACATGTTTGCCAGCCAATGAAGCGGATGGTGGCTGTCAAGGTGTTGTTCGTAGGTTGTCCCTTGGAGGACCATGATGGGGCATGCTGGGTGACATTCGATGTAGCTGTTCTCGATGATCCGTCGTGTGGAGGCACAGTGGTTCCATTTCAGTGCGCGTGCGATGTTGGCCACATACGCCATGCCCCCATAGGCAGAGCAGGCCCTGTCGTGTGCGTCCAGAGGGAGGAGTAGTGGTAGCAGGTCCGCCTTCAGACATGCCGGGTTGGAGAGGCATATCTCGACGGGATGCTGGTAGGGACACCTCCGACAGTAGAAGACGGGCATGACGCAGCTGAACAATGTGATGCGGTAAGTCAGTCGGTAACTTACGTTCAGCAGGGACAGGAGATCGCATCCCAATGTATGTATCGTGCTGGTTTGGTACAGCTTGAGCTCTTCGGCGTAGTTGGGTAGGTGTGTTGCGGTTGCCATTTCGCAGCGGTGCGTTGTGGTGGCGTGCTCCGGCTGTGTGTGCAGTCTGCAATGTGCACGCTCCGAGGTTGCTGTGAGCTCTGTGTAGTCGTAGGGAGACAGGACTTGTGTTCTGTTGGCTTGTTTGGAGGACACGGGCCCTCTTCCCACATGCTTCTCAGACAGTTCAAGGTCAGTGCTGTGTGACTCCTTCCAATTAACTTGCATGTGGCCGACATGGGGGAGTGTTTTCTTCTTTCTTCCCCGTCCGTTGTGTGCTTCTGTGATATGCGCTATCTGCCCTGTGGTCGGTCTCCTCGGCATGCCTGTGTTGGTCTATTCTTGGACAATGGCTGTATTCACCGGCTTCTGTCGTAGGGCTGTGGTTTCGGTGTTGGAATGGAAGGTCATTCAGTGCTGTCTGCTCTCCCTTGTGTGGGCGGCAGGCTGCCTTTCCGCTCTGCGTTGGGCCTTGTGTGTGGATGTAATTCTTGGGCCACCTGTTGTCGGTCACCGGGCTCTTTGGTGTTCCGTTTCATATGTCTTGTTCATATGTGCAGGGTGGTATGGGTTTTTCAGTGTGGTACTGGCGTTCCTCTTCCCGAAGAGCCCTGCTTCTCCTAGTTGGTGTTGCCGCCGCTGTGTGCTTCGCCATGTTTGTTACACTGGGGTGTGTCCTGCTGTTGCGTGACTTCACTGACATGTGTGCGTCGGTTGTGTGGCGTTGGGTGTTGTCCGTGGATTGGGCGTTGGGGACATGTCTGTGGCCGGCCTGTCACGTGTCATGTGCGTTCGGGGTGGGGCTGATGTGTGTGCTGCTTGGTTGTGTCCCTGTGTCTGTGTGCGACGCATGCATGGCGCTGCGGTTGGCCTCTGCGTTGTGCGCATGTGTGGCGGCGTCATCGGCGCTTTGGGGCCGTGACGGGGTTGTTGGTTCCTAGTCCCAGGTGGTGTGTACACATGTGTTCCGCGATGTTAGGATTTGGCCTGTGTGTCATATGTGGATGCGATGGTGGATGTGTAGTGTGCACGCGCTGGTGGGGGTTGTCCGCTTTTCCGCCCTTGCACTGTGTGCGCTGTTTGCGTGCACTTGTTGTGTGTGTGCCTACCTGCGTCTCCGCGGTACGTTGCGTCCTTGGTGGTGCATCAGCAGAAGCATGGGAAGGGCCTGCAGTGCTGGATTCATGCCCGGGTGCCGCTTCTTCGTTGTCCGTGCTCTGCGTCCGTGTTTCCGCCTCTCTTTCACGTGCGGTGTCTCTTTGCCGTGGGAGCCGTTTGTTTGCGGCATCGTAATTTATGCGCCGGGCGGGACGTGTTTCGTCGGACGGTGTGTGTCAGTTGTGCTGCGCCGCTACGTGAACAGGCGCACTTTGATGGCGGACGGTGTTGCTGGCTTGCCGGCGGTGTTTGGCCTGCTTTTCGCATCGTAATTGGGCGGGCGTGTGGACTGCTGCGTGCCGGCGGTAACTGGTGGTTTTTGCATCCGCCAGCACGGCGGTGGTGCTTCCGCCCGCCATCGTAATGTGCCCCTAAGTGTTTATGTGTTGTTTTACGTGGGAGGGAGTGTATGTGCTTTTATTTTGTAGGTTTTTATTTCAAGAAGTTACCGGTGCCGGAAGAAGTCTGTTTTTTTTTTTAAAGAAGTGTATGTTAGTTTTACTAACTACTATATTTCTTACACTTCTTTAATTTTTCGGGTTTCCTGGAGACGTTTCTTATTTTTAATACATTTTCAGGTTTTTTATGGTTTTCAGATGGTCGTATTCTCGATGGAGGATTTATTTTTCTGTACAGTTGGATTTTTCCATTTTTTTGGGGGAAAGTTTTGTGGATCATTTTATCCTTATTTAATTGGATTGTATCAGAAGAAAATGAATTTTCCAGCTATGGGAAGAAACTCGGTAAGTTTATTAACTTTATTTAATTGTGGGAGGGAAATAATTTTCTGTATTATTGTTGTGTTTTATTTTATTACATATATAATTAATGTGTGTTAATATATTATTTTTTAAGTTAAAAATATGTTACACACAGTAATTATATTTGTGGTAAAATAAATACATTTTGGTTGTATGTTATGTTTAAAAGAAGAGTATTTTGGATTTCATTTGTATGGATATTTTAAAGTAGGGTTTTTGCTATCATTCCTAGATACTCCAGGCCTCTTGTACTAGGGTACAGTTTTACTTGCTGTTCTAGGTATTGGTACATTTGTTTAGTCTGTTTGGATGTTTTTGGTTTTAGTTGAGTTACAGATTGTTCCATTCGGAATTCCTGATAACTTTGTTCTTTTTGTAGGGATGATATTAGTTTTTCTAATGTTGGTTTGACTCTACCTGTTGTTTGTTGGAAGGCGTTATGCCATCCTTCCACGGCGTTATTAGTTTTGGCTTGTTGATTTAATGTGCTTGTGTATACGTTCCACCAGGGAATTTGAAATTTGGGCTGTCTTCTTCCGCCAGATCTATGTAATCTGCCAACCCAGGTGTCTTCAAAGTAGTCCAATAGTGGACTTAGCTGTTGTTCATGTTGCTGGTAAAAGGGGCTTTCTATTAATATGTTATAATGTTCAGCAACATCTGTGACTGGCACATAAGCTAGTGCTATTAATTTTTTGATTTGGTATGCAAAAGATGTATTAGTTGCATATTCTACACTTAGGGGCCTGTTACGATGGCGGTTGGAAAACCTCCCCGACCGCCATGGTAACGGGAAAAGACTGCCCGCAAGGCCCGCGACATAACTGCTGGTCGCATTAGGATGTTCCTTGCTCGAAATCCAACCGCGGCGGTCGGATCGACGCATTAACATTGAGGCGGTTGCTGCTGCCCGCAGCACCGCAGCGATGTCCAAATGAGCATGTCCTGTATTTCCCTGCACTGCGTGGCAGGCACTGCACAGTGCCTGCCACCTGGTACAGGGACATGTAGGGGGGGACCATGGGTACCCCCAGTGCACCCACACCCCCCACAAAACATTGGGGGCCCGCAACGGGACCCCGGAAGACAATCACTGCATGCCTTTCCATGGCGGTCTGACCGCTGAGGAAAGGCTGGCTACCGCTGGCATCATAATCGTGCCGGCGGAGCCTGCCCTGTACCGCCACCATTATCCCGGTCCTTCTCCGTCTGCAGGGCAGGAGTGCGGATGGCAACCAGCGGAAAAGCGGTGGTCGGAATTTCCCACCGCCGTGGTCACCACCGCCATCCTAATCTGACCGGCGGTTTTCTGGCTTGCAATCGCAGCGGATGTCTGCCGCAGGTCCGGCGGTTACTACCGCCGGCCGGGCGGCGGTCATCCGACCGCCATCGTAATAGGCCCCTTAGTGATGATCTTTGAAGGTGCCTCCATAAGCATTGGTTAAAATGGTAGTAACACCCTTGAATGGAGGTATGGGGGTATGTCTTTAGTATGGCGTTGATCATTGATTGCTCAAAATCTATGATAATTTTTTGAGGGAAATAATCATTAGTTTCTTGTTTTACTTTATTTAGCATTTCTACGTATGTTGAATTGTGTTTGTTTGGTAGTAATGCATAAATAAAGGGAATATTACAATTTTGATGTAGCCCATGTATAGTGTAAAGTTGGAAAAATGGTTTGGGACATGTTGTGAAGTCCCATCCATCAACCATATTTCAGCTTGTTGCAGTTTAACTAAATTAGTTGCTGTTCCAAACATTATTAATCTTTTTTCACTGCATTTATTATCATAAATGACAAATGGTTCTTTATTGAAAGTTATAGATTGTTCTGGGCTAATTATAACTTCGTCAAATGTTTTAGGACTTGGGGTGGAAGTAGTTGTAGCCCTTTTAGTGCGCGCTATTGTTCTTTTCAATGAAGCTATGGATGGCATTTGTGAAGTAGCTTCTTTGGGAATTGTAGGCAGCTGTTCTTTTAAAATTACACTTGTTGGTCTTTCTGAACTTGTGCTAGCGTCTTTGAGTGTTTCAAGTGCCCCTCTAACTTCTATTTTTGTAATGTTTGGGGGATGGTTATGTTCTCTGGTGTATATTACAGTGGTTTCCCTTGTTGTAGCACGCCCGTAACATTTGTTGGAATAGTATTTAGAACATTTCCAATTAACTTTTAAGGCAGTTTGTTTCTCCTGCGTGTAAACTTAGCCCATATAGCACAATAAAGATGTTCCTTTCTGGCTTGTAATAAACTGTGCTCCTTCAGTCATTTTGATGCTGGAAAATATATAATAAATGTATATCAGAATTATTAAATATGTTGCTATATATATGTTAATGTTTAAAAATATACATTTTGTTAAAGTATACTTACAAAGTTGGTCTTTATGTTGTTGAAATTGATGATGTTTATTCTTTAGGTGTGGAATGTTCGTTCTGTATTTTGTTTGTCTGAAATAAAAAGCAAGTTTTTTTTATTATTTGTTTATAAACATTTTATATGGGGTGGGGAGGGTGTTTGGGATGGGTTTTGGGTGTGGGTGGGTTTTTTATATTTTTATTTAATACAGTTTGGAAAATACTTACTTTGTTAGTTGTATCTTTTTATGGTGTTTTGTTTGTTAGTTTTCTTTAGAGTTGTCTGTAGTGGAAATATAAAATAGAATAAAGATATAAATTAGTTTTTAATGTTTGTATATTATTGTTTAAAGAATTTCAGTTTTAGTATTATTTAGTATATTTTAGTTTACTTACTTTCGATAGAGTTTTAGTAGTTTTTGTATGTTGCTCTTCTTATTTTCGGTCCAATTTCTGCAGAGTTTCTCCTTCTTCAGCTTTGTTTATTTGAGGTGTGAAATAGGAGTTAGGTTTGTTCGTTTATATAGTGTTTTGGATATTGTTAGTTCAATTTTATTGGTTAATTTTAAACTTGTGTGTTTCTATTGGTTAATTTGTATTTTTAAAAAAAAAATTTGGTAGTTGTTTTCCTAATATGGAAAACGCTAATTAGTAGTTAGTTGTGTATTTTTTTGTATATATATTGAACTAGTTTTGTTTATATGTTAGATTATATATTTAAATTTAAAAAATGCTTTTTATATTAGGAAAGTTTATATGTATTAATGTTGTTAATAATGTTTTATTTTTGTAATTTATTTCTTATGTTATTTTGAAGAAAAAAAATGTATTTACATTAATTGAATTTGTAATGTCTTTTTAGGTATTTATTTATATTTATGTGGTTTAATTTTAATGTTTTCTGTAGTTTTGTATAGTTGATATATTTAAAATAACGATATTTGTGTTGTCGATATATTTGTGGTCGATATTTTGTACGTAGTCAATGGTTTTAAATGATGTGCGATATTTTTAAACTCCGATAAATATGTTTACGATATCTTTAATGTCGATGTTTCTGTAGTACGATATTTTTGTATCGATATTTTTGTCTTTTTTTAAATAAGGATATACTGTCAATATTAGTGTGGTCAATATTTTTGTGTCGAAATAATTGTAGGTCGATATTGTGTCCGTCGAAATTATGTCAGTTATTCAACCACATATACGTGAGGTCTTTGTGGAGCACATACACTATACTGAATTACTTCAATGTACTCTCAAACTTGATGATTAAAGGCGATGAGCCCGTGAATCACACATTTTGGTGAAGTGGGGAAGCCGGGAATTAAATACAGGACAGCATATCCTGCACTTCAGAGTTTGTAGAATTACATCCTTCTCTTTTCCATTTACCAACAGAGGTCAGTGTTTTGTGCTTAGTTATTCAAGTATTGTTATCCAACCAGTGTTAGACTAAGGACTTCAATAAATATACTTGCCAAACCTTGAATCAAACTGACACTAAACAGAACTGGCCTAGTCATCAGATAGAAAAGTGTGATTTTCAGTTTTGAATGTTTCCACAGACACTGTTGATCAGACATAGTGGCAGAACATGCCTGCCTTAAATCCTGCTGCTGCCTCCCCTTGTAGAGCTGTAACCTAAAGAGCAAATTCTGTTGGGGCTCTGGGACCCCTTCAATTTTTGCAAATTATTTAATTATGGTCATTCTTTTTCTCAAGTCAGTGTATCCAGCAGTAAAATTAACATAAAATGGCATCTCAGGTATTCTTTTATTCTGCTGGCTCAACTGGCTTGAGAGAGAATGATTCTGGGAGAGGTTCACACTCAATGACAACAATTAAATAATTAACAAAACAAAGAGGTCTTGGAGCCCCCATTGAGATTGCTCCTCACCTTACAGCACTTCACAGGGACTAGGGCAATGTGCAACATTCCTAAAAGAGACATTTTCTGTCTATAACTATTTATTCTTCAGTTGCCATCTTAAAATCTGAGGTGAATATTGTCCAAGATGTCCCCTTCACTACAAAATCCGAGGGGGATAAAGTCCCCCTACCTCGACGGTTTCTAGGCCTGTGGAAGTAAGTACTCCTATGCCTGTATCCTTGTGTCTGTTAACCTTTGTATCTACCCATGCTCACTGTAAAATTGCAGTCCTAGGTTTATGCCTATGGCACTTCTCAGTTTTTGCATCGGATAAACTGAGACAATCCATGAGCCAAAAGGTAGGGTTACCATAATTGTCACTCTAAACTGGCTGCGAATAATGACCTATGGAAGTGTTACTGGGTAGCGTGAGGTGAGTGATGGTGCCCCCAACTGGTGGGGCAGACCAGTGTCCTGGTGCAGGTCCTACCCATGCTGCTCTTTGCACTTCATGTTTGAATCTGCTGCAGCTGCTGCCTTCTCGAAGCTGAAGAGGTGGCAGTCTTCTCCTGCATTCATACCAGACCGTGGCAATGGAAGCTGAGTAGCAGGATGGTACTCCAGTGACAGGGAACAACTAGCATGCTCCGTTCCTACCGGCATAGAAGCAGCTTCCCTTTCTGCACAAGCATCGTCGTTATCTCCTATGCACTGCTCCAATGACCTCCGCACACCACTGCTACCTGGAGCAGCGTTGTGTGCAGGAATTTAGGAAGCTCTTCTTTGTCGACTTTGAGTGAAGTCAGTTAATAAGCCGAAATGGACAGGCAACAAATTGGTGTAGTATGGTAATGCTGGGACTCTGTTCAGATGCAAAAAAAGGTTATTAAAATATTTTATAATTGCATTAAATATATTTTCTATTTTTATATATAATTTGAATATTAAATTATAACTATTTAGTTTGTTAACTACTTAAATTAATTTAGTTTAATAACATTATTTTCTACAGGGTTTTATTTAAGCCTCTAACTCCATTGATTTTTATGGGGAGGTGTTGCAGTACCACACATTGTACAAATGTGTTGCTAGACATACTCCAGCTCTGAGTTGAGTACTTTACTACTGGTGTGGGTCTGTTTTTGGCTGTAGTGAATTTAGATAAGTGCAGATTGTGAATGGGAATGGGCTTACTCTTTTGTAGGTGGGTAGATGCCCTCTCTTAACCTATCCCTTGCTCTCCATCAACCTCTACTTATTCCTCTTTATGCCCCTCTCCTTTATCCTTTATCACTACTAACCAGTGCTAAAGCGCTTGTGCACACTCCTTTAAACATGGTAAAATTGGCTTACAACCATTTTGCACATTTAATGTATTTGTACGTCCTTAGTAAAGTGGTACTACATGTTCCCAGGGTTCGTAAATTTGATAATAATAGTGGACCTACACCACTTATTCCTCCATCCATTTAAGTAGCCTTTTGCAATTAGTCTTAGGTGTTCCATTGCAGCCTGTATGGAGTTTTAAACAGCCAAATTGTCCTGCCAGAATAACCCTTTTGCTAGTCCTAAACCTCTCTTTTTAATACATATGTCACCCATCGGGTAGGCCCTAAATAGACCTCAGGGCAAGGTGCACTATATTTAAAAAAGAGGACATGTGTTTTTAAGTTTTATATGTTAGTGAAAACCTCCTAAATTCGTTTTTCACTACTGTGAGGCCTACCTCTCCCATTACATAACGTAGGGTTACCTTACTACATTTAATTAGTGCTGGGGTGATATTAGCATGATTCTACCCTGAAGAAAGCCCCAGACCATTTAGGCCATCAGTACAAGGCCGGCACATGTTAGTGTTTTAGGGTCATAGGGTCATTATATCCTTCCAACCCCTAATTTAGTTTTTAATCTTTCTCATCCACCCCTCCAATAAAGGGATACCTGGGAGTGGATGAGGAATTTTTAAAGTTATGCCCATTTTAACAGTCTACATAAGAGCCCCCTTGGGATAAGGTTGAGCCCACCCTGGCCTTTTGGAGCCAGGGTGAACCTGATGCTGAAGCATGCCACTACTAGAGTGGATGAGGGTTATAAAAAAAAGGCTATTTTCGTTTCTCAACTTTTATTAGAGTGGTGCTTTGACTTGACAAGTGATCCCATTGTTTCCTTCCACGTTCAAAGATAGTCTAGAGGGGATACATTTTAGGCCAAAATACATTTTGGACCCTCAGACCATTTGTTCAGTACACTCCTGGACCTGTGGATACTTCAGAAGAAGGGCAACCTTGTTCCTCAGAGTACTGCCCTGCTGCTTGAGACTTTGCTTGTTCCTCAGTGGACTGCACTGCTGCTTGAGACTTTGCTTGTTCCTCAGTGGACTGCACTGCTACTTGAGATTTTGCTTGTTCCTCACTGGACTGCACTCCCGCTTGAGGCCTGCCTTATTCTTCAGAGAACTGCCCTGCTGCTACCAGAGGACCTGCTGCTTGAGGCCTGCCTTGTTTCCCAGAAGACTGCCCTGCTGCTTGAGGCTTGACCTGCCCTCTGAGAAGGAAGACTGGACCTACTCCCTTCAACTCAGGCTTACCTGAGGGACTCCAAGGGTCAGTTGGCTGACCTCCTGTTCTGACCTGCAGGGACATAAACAATCCCTCCAGAGGCCTCCCTGCAACTGCCCAGCTGACCTGCTGCAACTGACACTGCCGCAACCTGCCTGGGCCTGCAACTGAACCTGCCTAAGCCCTGCTGGCCTTTGCTGGAGTGAGTCCCTTGGTCCCCAAGTGGTGCCTCCCCAGGTTCTGCACCCTTGTCTGGCATCAGTTGAGCTCCTCTTGTGAAATCCTGAAGTTTTGAACATGGTGTGCCGGACTTTAATAAGGGAACTTTTTCAGCAGGACTAACCTGGTCCCTGTATCTGTGCTCCACCGCGGTCGGCCTGAACTTGTGACTGTCCCCCGCTCAAGCACGATCAGATGATTGCGAGTGGCGCTTTGTGTTTTTATGGACTATACCTACCTAAAACTTTAAAATTGCCTATTTTCTGTTTTACTATTTGGTTGTTAGCTGTTTAGGTCTAATATTATTTCTTGAATATTTCTCTATTTTTCTAAATTAGTGTGTGATTTTTCCTGTGTTGTGTTTCTACTTAATGACTATTTATATGCTCCATAAATACTTAATACAGTGCCTCTAAATTAAGCTTGACTAGTTTTTCCCAAGCTACCAGAGGGTTATGCACAGGTTCCTTTAGTGAATTTTGTGATTCACCCTGACAAGTATTGTGATTGGTGCCTGAGAAAGCACCACCGCAATCAAAAGCCTCATTTCTTGCAGTAAGTATTCCCTATTTTCCAACCACACCCCTCAGCCTCTCCCACATTTACTACTAAATTGCTTACTTACGAGTGCATAGACACTGCACTTGGGGTGGAGATCTCCACACAGAAAAAGATAAGAGAGGCGAAGCCATAAACTTCGCACATACGTTTGTAAAGAGCATTTTCTAGTACTGCAAAATGGACTACAAAATACAGTTTGTGAATCAGCCCCACAATTTCTAGATTAGCAAAATGACTGCAGCTACTTGAATACATAAAGTTCTCAGATATAGGCTCGGGAGCAAATACTTTCATCCCTATGTTACGGAGATGTGTGACAGTATAAGGTCCACTTTGGAGAGTGAAGGTCATCTCTCCTCATGGTTCCCGGGCCTATGTAGGAATAGGTAATCATTAAAGATCTTTCCTTCCCAGTACATGTAGTCCTAAATGTATGATAAACAAGACAACAACTGCCAGAAAGAAAGCAAGAAATTCAGACCTGAACATGCAGAGCCATTCACCCTCGGCACTGGGAAACATAGGAGAGCTTCTTCGAAAGTGCCAATGCTGGAGGTGACACCGTTGTATTTTGTTCCTACTGTCTCCTGATGCTCAGTTTCTGTGCTTGTTGAAGACTTTCAAGCCAGGGAACCTACCTCGCCTGCAGCCCAACACTGACCTGGCAAGAACAGCTGGACAAGACAATAGCTATTCCTCGAATGATGAGACAAGAACAGTTTCCAGAGCTCTTCTTTCGGGACTTTTTAGTCTGACAATAATTGAGGATGGTCTTAATCTGCTCTCTGTCCTTCCTTTCTCACAAGACAGGAAACTGCAGTGCCTCCTATCGGTCAAATGAGAAGGTGGATAGAATCTGCTATCCCCAAGTCTTCTGAGTCACCGAAGGTCACAGGTACATTTGGGCCTCGGGTTTATGACACTGTATTGCAGGTGAATAAATTAAACATGCAGGTGTATGGCTCTACCAACAGTACTGCAGGTGACACCCCCTAACTGCAGGTTGGTTGAGAGGTCTGTTTTCACTTCATGTGTTCATCATGCAGTGATGAGAGGCTTCCAGGAACCCAGCAACATGAGCAGTGCTACAGCAACGGTGAATGGCTTCCAGGCTCATGGTGCTCTGGATGGTAAATAGCGCCGGACAGCTGTGACACAGAGGTGATGAGGCAGTCGCATTTACCACGGTACTACTTATGCAAAAAAAATTCCCACCAATATATGCAGCCAGGATCCAAAAAGAGTGAAATGGAGAGAAAGATATAGGGAAAGGAAAGGTGACGCAGAAAGGATATGAGAGTGAGAAAAGAGAATGGGATAAAAAGATAATGAGAATTATCTTAGAAGAATACGAATAATAAACAAAAGGGAAAGGAAGAAAGCAAACTAAATGAAAAACATATTAAAGACAAGGTAGGAGGATAGAAAGAAGGAAGGCCAAAACAGAAAAAAGAGAAAAATAATGATAAAAAGAGTTTCCAGCTTGTCCTGTCTGCAGTCATCCGTTAACTGGGGGAATTTCTCATTTATTTGTATGAACTTTAGGCACTGCAAGCCCATTAAAAGGGTTGTTGGCTCTGTGCTGGGCACACAGGTCTTCATGATATGGGCCCTTTGTTTTTCATTCCTGGATGAGGGGCCCTATCCTGATTCTGTTGTTTGCACTGCGCTGATTCACGAGTGGTCTGTGCCACCTTTTTCCGTCTCCAGCGCATGCATTAACAATAAAATATCGCAATAGTGTAGGTGCTGTCGGAGCAGAGCTCGCGAACACGGATTACTGGCATGTATGTCCGAAATCCACTGTCTGCAGCCCATGCACTAACTCGGAGATTTTTAGGGGCAGATTTACAAGAAAGTGACTCAGTGCTGAACGCAAGCCATTTGGCTGCGCCGCACTGATTCACTTTCAAAGCACAGGGATGCGACATATTTACAACAATATGTCGCATCTCTGTGCTTCTCCCTGCGCTGGTGCACAAACTGCTGCTATGCGCCGGCACCCTTGCACCATGGTGCAAGGATGCCTGCATCGTGGGGAGATTGTTTTTGTGCAGGAAGGGGCACCTTCCTGCACAAAAACAATCACTGCAGGCATTTTCCTCTTTCAATGCGTGCTGACTGCGTGCTGTAGAATCAGCACGCATTGAAAGAGGAAAAAAACGAGGAGAAATGAAAACATTTCTCTTCGTTGCGCCTCCCTACGCCTCCCCTGGGGAGGCGTAGCATTCACACACATTTCCAGATTTATGATTTCTCGTAAATCTGGAAATGTGTCTGGTTCCATGGGTGTTGCGTGGGAACACCCACAGCAACATCCATGGAATGCCCCTTTCACGCAAAATGCTGCGTGTAAAGGGGCCATATTTACAAGGACAGGAAAAGCCATGCAGGGTGGCTTTTCCTGTCCTTGTAAATATGGAGCAGTAAAATACGCCACCAGTACGTCACAAAAAGTGATGTACTGGTGGCGCAGGGAGGTTGTAAATCTGCCCCATAGAGTTTATGGATAAAGACGTTGAAGAAGCAAGGCAAAAACTCCTTCTACATCAGCGCAGCACACAGAACAGGATCCCGACAGGCCCCCTGGAGTGCCATCAGAAAAGGCATGACTTTAAACATGTAAGAAAATATAGATTTAACGCTCAAGCCCGGGAGTCCCAAAATAATAGGAAATTAAGGATCTTCGCTCTTGTACGAACATCAAACAACAGAGCCTTCGGTCTGCCGGCCCGAGGTGGATGCTCCTCTGTTGTGCTCCCTCGTACTTCAGTGCAGCATCAGCACTTCTTCAGGCTTCTTGTCCTTGATTAGTTTTGACACAATTAATTTATGTGCTTAAAAAACATATATTTAACAAGTTATCCTTGGAAGCCGAGATCAATTACAAATTCCATCTCTCGAGGTTGTTCTGAAGGTTAAACAGGAGGCACCATCAAAAGCATGCCAGCACAGTTTCTGACAGCTGGCTGTCTGCGCACTTGAATTATTGAAACATTTCCATATTGGATTGACAACGCGGCAAAGCAGGCCACTCGTTCATGCGAGTTGTCAGAGAGAGTTCTGTCACGGTGAACTTGGATTGGAGTTTGAATCGTGAGTTGAACAGTACCAGCCCAGGAAATATTTCTAGTACAAACATTTTATTATGTATGTAATCAGTCAGAAAAATAAGCAACCTACTGTAGAAAACAAAGAAATGCCCGATTTAAATAAGCTGAAAAAAACCTGGCTGTGATACTACACGTGGTCCCCATTTATGGCATTTTGGTGTAGGGCAGCGCAGTAAGGCAGTTTGCTGTGCTGCCCTACGCCAAAGTGAAAGGGCAGGAATGCACCGTATTTAAGCAATATGGTGCATTCCTGTTCTTTCTGCCTGCGCTGGCGCCGTTTCGGCAACCTAGCACCAACGTAGGCACTCTGGCACCATGGTGCAAGGGTGCTTCGGTTGCAGGCAGGATTGTTTTGTGCAGGAAGGGGCACCTTTCTGCACAAAAGCAATCATAAGAGGCATTTTCCTCTTTCTATGCATGCTGCAGAATGCAGCACACATGGAAAGAGGAAAAACGAGGAGAAAGGGTGCCTACATTGGCGCTAGGCTGCCGAAATGGCACCAGCGCAGGCAGAAAGGACAGGAATAAACCGTATTGCTGTGCTGCCCTATGCCAAAATGACATGAATGAGGCCCTTAATCAGCTACCATCCCAGAGGAGGTGTAGAAAATGTCTGGGGAAATCTTGCCAGAGAGGGAGGAGGTAGGTACTCTTGCCCGTGGTTGATGGAGAGAAGACTGTTACATCACTAGCGCATGTGTGAGCGATGGGGGCAAGATGGCGAGGTACAATATCCATGTTTTTGTACTCGAGAGTTGGTGCCCAGAAAGTGAAGTATAGTATGAATGTTTATGTGCTCCCCATATCAGAGAGTTGCGGTAGAGAGGAGCTCCAGGAGTAATGTTTATGTGTTTCCCCACATAACAAAGTTGGGGCGAGGAAGTGCACCACAGAATGCATGTTTACATGTTCCCTGCATGACAGAGATGGGAGTGAGAGACTGAGGGGAACAAAGCAAGGCTCAAGTAGCAGGGCAGATCTCTGGAAACAAGGCAGACCTCAAGCAGCAGGACAGTCCACTGGGAAACAAGGCAAGCCTTAAGCAGCAGGGCAGTCCACTGGGGAACAAAACAGTTCTTCCTCTGTAATGTCTGCAGGTCCAAGAGTGTACTGAGGAGTGGCTCAGGTGGTCCACTATTTTTACCTGGTTCCATCCTTTGAAGTTTAAGAAATGTCTACCCTTCCCCCACATCTGAGCTGGAAATTGCCTTTCTCCAGTGCCCAGTCTCCAACTGGTCTAGTATGAAAATTGGCTGGTGTCAAGTTCCTTGTGAGTGTGCTGGAGGCAGCCCCTTTGAAATGTAAGTGGAAGAGGGAACAGCTCCACCTCTACCATCCTGGCAGGATGGCCGATCCTGCCAACACCTGGCCCTCTTTGTTTCCCTGTCTGGGAGGAATGCACAAAGTACTGTATCCCACAGGTAGCAGTGGAGAGCCCCCCACTGTCCACGAGAAGGGGTAAGAGAGGTGAGGGTGAGGATACCTCCTCCCGACTTTAACTGTACTCACAATAATGTATCCAAACCCCAATGTGGCTCAAAAGACCTCTTCAACTCCTTTAGGTGGCGTGTACCGCAAAATGCGGGAAGGAAGAAATTCCTTTTGTTATTTAACCCTCACACACCCTGTTGGTGTCATGCTTCATCATCGGGTTCACCCTGACTCCTAAAGGTCAGGGTGGGCTCAACCGTATTTCAGGGAGCTCTTAGGAGATGTAGGCCAGGGGGACTTAAAGATAAAAATCCTACTACAACCCCCAGGTATCCCTTTATTAATGGGGATGTAGAGGACGTTAAAAGGGTAAAAAATGGGTCTTCTTGGAGGTTATGGTCCTAAGACCCTAAAAGACTGCCAACATGTTTCAGCCCAAAAAATCTGTAGCCAAAAATGGTCCTGGGCTTTCGTCAGGGCACTGCAAATATTCCCTCCCTGGTGTTGACCTATATATTAGTGTTGAAGGTACAGAAAGCTGCAACCTTCATGACAATGATAACAATAAAATCAATGACAGCGGGGAGAATACTTATCTCCCTTCTTCTGATAACGAAAAATTCCGCCTGTAAGGAGAAACAAAAGAGGGCAGGACAAAAAATTATGCATTACAATAACAGCCCCAATGTACAATTGCACCCATCATGCATAGGTGCACACATTCTTTTCATTCCATGATCCATGATTGTGTGATCAAAACAGCAGAGCCATGGTGGATCCATTGATCCAAATCTACCCACTCAGCAGTGTGCATGATATAATAGCATACAATTTGTGCTTCTAAGTGAAGATCGCCTTGTCCAGAAACCACACTCACGCTTTCAAACAACCAGTGACACAATTCACATACATCTCAGTGGTGGTCTCACATTTATATAGAATTATCACACATGGTATTGGTGTTTTTCTATATGTCATTCGTGCCAAAATGATTGCCAATACACTTTCTCTCGTCCTTACCCAAATAGAGGGGAATAATTATATCTCATGGGTCACGGTGGGGTAGCCTTGTAGTCAAACGCTGTTAAGGGAAGTAAAGATAGAACACTCCTGCGTTAGGACTCCCGGTGTAACCAAAAATCAGAACACATTACCTCGGTCTGTCGCTGTCTTAGCATGATCGACTTACTGCTCCAAAAGTCCTGCCCCTTGATCAACCTATTTAGTGTCCGTGAGCCCCGGCATTCGCGCCACACCACCTGAAGTGCCTCTCTATATAAGCCAGTCACTCGATGTTGCCGCCGGGCTGGGGTTGGGGCGAGAGGGCAGAGCGCTCCGAGTGCGCGTCACTTCCGGTGCGCTACCCGGAAGAGAGTGCCGGAACCCCATCGCTTGATGGGAAATGTAGTTCCGCGTCAGACGTGTGTAGTCCACCTCAATTAACGCTGCTCGGGGGTGGAATATATTGGGCTGCCTGGAGATATTTAAACATCACATAATGTGTGACAATTAAAACCCGGGTAGTGATGGCACTTGGAAAAGTAGCCCTATGTATCTGCATTTTGTTTGTAATATTAATCAAGACAGTGTCTATTTTATCGACTGGAGCAAAATAACAGTGTTATAAAGGATGACCATGTACATAGATCCTCTCAGAGGGTTCTAATGTAGCCCCGTTTTATAGGTGTCTTTGTTGCAACAACTCTTTTTATATGTGATTTTATATTTGGTTTATTATACGATGCCTGGCCCCTGATTCCCATAGGGGTGGAAATGTGCCTGTATATCGCATAATTATGCTCAGAAGGTATCATGTGTGTAGACAGGCATAGCTGTTTATCAACATATTCAATTTCTATTCAGTGCATTCCATGGGATAGAGTCATTTAAACCCTGGCTGTCTGTGCCCAACCTATACACCCAACGTTGTTCTCTCTCAAGGAGTCTCTTAGTAATGTCGGGACCTTCTTTCACCTTTTCAATCACTGTCCATGCTAGATCTTTGTCGTTGTGTTTACTTCCCAAGTAATGTGCCGTCAATCTCGTGGCGGTGATTGCTCTCCTGATTGGGCTTCTGTGTTCACCTATGCAGAGCTTCACTTTTCGCATTGTCATTCCGACATATTTCATTCCGCATGGGCAAACGATCAGGTAGACCACATTGGAAGTGTTACAATTGGTGTGGTCTCTTTGTTCCCAATCTGATTGCATGCCCAAGTCAATGCTCCGGGTATGTTTGGTGAAGGGGCACACCGCACAGTTCCCACAGGGAAAATGGCCCTTAACAGGTGGTTGGTTCCATAAGGTCATCTAAGTGTCCCGTGCTGATTCCCAACTGTCCGTATGGACCAGCATGTTCCTTATGCTTTTGTTCCTCCTGAACGAGAACATGGGTTGCTCAAACATTAATTTGTTAGATGCCAGGATGCGCCAATTGTTCTTTATGATTTTTTTGATGTTGTTAGAGGATGAATTGTGAGTGGTTACACAGATAAGTGCTGTGTTTTCTTTTCTTGTATTTGTTTCCAGCAATGCCTCACATGGTGTATTTCGTGATCTTTTTTTAGCTTGCTCAATCACCTTTCTGGGGTAGCCCTTCTCTTCCAGTTTAGTTGTGAGGAATTTGGCCTCTTCATTGTAATCCTGCAAATTCGAGCAGTTCCTCCGTATCCTTAAATATTGCCCGATGGGGAGATTCTCTCTCAGGGACCGGGGGTGCGCACTATTAAAGTGCAGGAGTCCATTGCGGTCAGTAGGCTTCTTGTCTAACGAGCTTTCTAATCTTCCATCTCTGGCCAAGATATTGATGTCCAGGAAGGAGACACTCCTGTTGTTACAGGAGCAGGTGAACTTGAGAAAGGGATTGATGTTATTAATCCAAGTCATGAAGTCCATGATACTATCCTGATCTCCATGACGAATATACAACGTTACATTGCGGTGTTTACACCGCGATACCTTTACAACGCAGGCATTACAACGCAAGTCGTTACAACGACTTGCGCTGGAGGGCGCTGGACTTGATTTACTATTCCAACTCCAGCCTACGTTACAGTAGGGAAGGTGTTGGAATAGTAAATCATACTATTCCTTAGCTTAGAGCGCCATCCAGCGCAAGTCATTGTAATGACTTGCGTTGTAATACCCGCGTTGTAAAGGTATTGCGGTGTAAACACCGCGATGTAACCGATGTTTCCCCTCCATGCCAGATGACAAAAATGTAATCTATGTACCTTAACCACTTCCGGGGATTGTTGGACCAGATGTGTTCCTCTTCAATGTACCCCATATAGAGACAGGCAATACTGGGGGCAAAGGTACTGCCCATCGAAGTCCCATGGACTAGCAGATACAGTTGGTCCTCAAATCTGAAAAAGTTTTCCGTGAGGGCGACCTGCATAAGTTCCACAACAAATTTTACTGGAGCCTCCCAAGGCCATTCTTTTCTTCTCAGTATAGTCTGTATGACTTGGATGCTTTCCTCTTGTGGGATGGCTTGTGTATAACGCTTCAATGTCCAAGCACAGCATTGTTTCCTTTGATGGGTCGTATTCAACATCTGCAAGTATGTTGAGTAGGTGTTTGGTATCCCTGACGTAGGACTTGATTTTTGGGACCAAAGTTCGTAAGAAGTCAGTATATTGTGAAAGAGGTTCGAGGACCGAACCTATTCCGGACACAATTGATCTCCCAGGGGGTGGTATCTTTCCTTTGTGTATCTTGGGGATGGTATAGAATACAGATGTTCTGGGTTCCTTGTTATTGAGGAAATCTCTCTCATTTTTTGTGATCCATTCCCTATCCAACGCGTTGCTGGTAATTTCAGTGATGGTTTTTTGCAATCGTGGTGTAGGGTCTCGCTGGATCTTCCTGTAGTTTCGGCCATCAGAGAGGAGGGAGATGCAGGCCGTTCTATATGCATTAATCTCTTGTAGCACTATTGCTCCCCCTTTGTCGGCGGGTTTGATGACAAGATTTTTCCGTTTGCTTAGTGACTCCAGAGTAGTTCGTTCACCTCTGCTGAGATTGTTGTAGGACTTGTAGTTGGGTTGGAGTAGCTCAATTTCTTTACTGACTGCTTCCTCAAAAGCCATTACCTCAGGTGGCATCAAGGAAGGTGGAGGGCAAAAGGTAGATTTCTCATGTAATGTGGTGTATCCGGTATCTTTGTCTTGTGCTGGTTGTCCCTCAAAGAAGGTTTTTACGCGGATTTTTCAGAAAAATTCTCCAAGTTCACAGCGTATTCTGAATTTGTATATATGTGTCGTGGGAACAAATCCCAGGCCTTTATTGAGTACCTCTTGTTCTGCTGTGGTGAGTATTCCTCGGTGAGGTTGACCACCAGATCTACTTTGAGCTCGGGCCTGCCCCTTGGTCCTTCGTTTGGCTTCTTGTGTTCATCCGTGTTGTCCTCTTCCCATTGGACCCTTCGGTTTGTACGTTTTCCTAGTCTGCCTCTCCTCCCGCCCCGTCCTAAAAAATACTGTTGGTTTTGGTTGGGCTGGTAGAAAGGCATTCTGTAGAATTGTGGTGGACCTTGAAAAGGCTGTTGGTTGTATGGGTTTGGCCATGGGAAAGATTGTGGAGGATACCCTTGGTTGTGTCCCCCTCTTCTTGGTCGTTGTGGTCTGCCCCTCCAGCTTTTGTTGGAATTATCGCTGGGCCACATGTCTTGGCCAGAATAAGTAGAGCCTGAGTCGCTCCTGTTCGAAGATCCAGTGTCACTGTCGAGTTGTTTATTGTAGTCTTCCCGGATATATGGGTAGACCTCGTGTGAGAATTTTTTAAGATCCTTTTGTAGCTTATTGATTTTGCTCTGCATCAAAAACCATGCATCATAATATGGATGGCAGTGCCACCATATTGTGCCCCAGTTCCGCCCCAGTTCCGCCCCGCCGGCAATCGGAACGATTGCCGACCGGTGGAAAAGCAGAGGGCGCACTTTGCATCCGCCGTGATACCCCCCGCCATTATAATATGGCGGGGAGTAAATCAGGTTACGATGGTGGGCGGATCGCCACCGCCGGGCCGGCGGTGGCGATCCGCCCCCCATCATAATCAGCCCCTATGTAGAGGCCATTCACAATTTTAGAATTGTTAATACTGAACAGATTGTTTTTGGCTTGTGTTGATATATTTACTGTACGCCTGGAGGAACAGATGCAGATTATCTAAAGTATTTTAAGATTTTCGAATGGTGGTTGAAATAAGTATTTTTTAAATGCATTTTTATGCTGCATGGACTGATGGATTGTATTTTATGGAATGCTGTATTGTAATTTATATTTTGTATATGTTTTATGGGGTCCTTTTTTCTCCGAAATAAACTTGCTTAGTACTAAATAGTCATTACATTGGCACTCATTGGTTTTATGAGTAAGATGTAAAGGGGTGCATTGATGTTTCGGCCTCAGAAGTCGCAAATAGGCAAGTTCGTCTTCAGGACTGGATGCATAAAAAATGACAAAATTGCTGACCCTGGTAGTTTGAATCATCAAATGTCCAAGTTCTACCACAATGCTAGGTCCTTCAAATTTATTTATTAGCATTTTGCAATAAGCAAACAACACTAACAAAAAGCACTGGGCCAAAACCCGTAATAATAAAGCAAAACAGATTTGCAGCATAGTGGCCCCCCAACTCGCAAAGAATCCTCAAAAGGGAACAATCAATAGATGACGTCCCAAGGGTGGGGTTGTGTGGGCGGGGCAGGCGCACATATACGCGTGAAATCTGAAATGGCTTACATTTTTAAACAACAAAGGCGACCTTATTAAACTCAAAGTTATTTCCTTGAATTACAAAGTCACCTTGTGCGCTTTTTTTTATGTACTGTAAAAAACTCCCTCAAACCAAACAAACGCCATCTACATACTTCTTCGGAGACCGGCTACACACTGAAAAATGCAGGAAATAGTGGATCATATTCTTTTTTTTTGTAAAATCATTTTTATTGGCATTTTGTTATTTCGCAGAATACATACATCGTATATGACCGTAAGATAATCACAGTACATATTTACATCGTATCATCTGGTATACAGTTGTGTCAGCTGTTAGTAGCGACATAGATCATATTTAACCGGATATCTCAGCTGTTTAGGGGGGACATGTTAACTCGTCACATGAGAGCTCGGGCGCTGTCTACTTGATGTACCGTGGTTCCTGTGTTGCGCTGCGTTGCTAGTGTTGGGGTACACCGCTTATTGTGTTTTTAATGAGGAACGTAATTCTTCAACAAGGGTAACTGTAACTGGGGTTCACTGTATATGAGATATCACATTATGACGGGGGCCGGTGGGCTCATTTGTCAATTTTGGTCTTTGAACTATGTGAAACTTGATGTGAGGTGGGAATGTCAAACCGAAGTGTGCTGGTTACTGTACGTGCTCGGCTTGGGTCCACACCCTGCTGCATGTCAACTTTAAGGGGGGGTTGCACTAGGCTGACTCATGACGTGTCTCTTTCATAGGGGGCGGGGTGTCTCGTGCCGGTGGCTTGTCTGTTGCTTCCTGCTTAAAGGAGTGGAGTAATAACGCCCATTGCATGGATATGTGGCGCTTGCGAGTGCCTTTAATTTCTTCTGCTCTTAGTGCCTCCTCCTCTGCCGCTCCCCACTTGCCCACCGCCCCTCTCCAGGCCACCAGCGGTGGCCCCCCAGGCGCTCTCCAGTGCATTGCAATAATTCTCTTGGCTAATAGGATTGCTAGGGATGCGAAGCGTGCCTCTACTTTTTGGTGTTTTCGACGCTTGGCTATGCCTAGTGCGCAGGCCTCCCATGTATGAATGTCTGTAAGCTCTGTTACTGCCAGGAGGGTGGCGTGTATTGTGGTCCAGTAGGTTCGGAGCATTGGGCATCTAGGGCAAGTGAAGGACCTATTCGGGTAGTAGTGTTGGAGCTTTTCGGGTGTCAGGTAGGCGCGGTGTAGTTTGTGGAATTGTATATTTTTGAAGCAGTAGTTGCGGGACACTTTTTTGGGGAACTCGAGTGCCCTCTCCCATTCTTTGTCGTGGAGCGGTCTCTGGGTTTCTGCTTCCCATTTCCCATGAAGTGGAGTGAGGGTGATTGTGTTCAGTGCTCTCACCGCCTTATATAGCCAAGTCACCAAGTGTCGACCGTGGCCCATCTGTAGAATTGCGTGTAAAACAGGGTGCGTGGGCGGCTCTGTGTCTATTGTGTGACATACACAGCAGCAGTCTCCTAGTAGCTGTCTGTGTAAGAGGAATTGTCCTCTTGGGAGGTTCGTGTCCGTAGCAAGTTCCGTAAATATCTGTAGTTGCCCGTTCACATAGAGGGAGCCCGCCTCCGTGACCGAGTGCTCAGTCCACACACATAGCGCTCGCTCCATGCAGTGAGCACGGCCTTTGGGAAATACTACCAGTGGTTGGATGAGGGAGTACATAGGGGCCTCCCATTTCATCTTGTGTACCGTGTTTCAGACATGTGCATGCAACCATCACCTGGAGTGGGCACTCCCGTATTGGTTCAGATCCCGGTAATAGCATGCGGTGTATGACAGGGATTGGAATAGGTCCAGTGTTTGTGTGGGTTTCCCCCAGCGCATGGCCTGCTGTCCACTGTGACAACCATTGTAGTTGGGCCGCAAGGAAGTATGCCTCGAAGGAAGGAGCACCTAGACCTCCCCGGTTCATAGGTAACTGCAGTTTGGCGAGAACAATTCGCCTACGTCCTGATCCCCAGATAAGGGTACCGAGGAGGGTATCCAGTTCACGAAAGAAGGAACGGGGGGAACCACTGGGAGGTTAGTGAAATAATATAATAATCGCGGGACCAATATCATCTTGGCCACTGCAATTTTCCCAATGGGGGCCAGGAGGAGATCCTTCCAGAAGTTCACGGAGGATCGGATCCTGGCCAGTGCCCTGCAGTGGTTTCCTTCATACATATCTTGCGGCGTGTGGTACAGCCATATTCCTAGGTATCGTACCACCCGGGCGCTCCATGATATGTCTCTGCCGCCCAATTGTATTTTCTGGGGGGGAGGCTGTCTGAGAGTGGATATATTGTGGACTTGGCCCAATTTACCCTTAGGCCAGCTACCGCCTCAAAGTCTCGTAGTGCGTTAAAAGTTGGAGTGAGATCCGAAGTGATGTCACGGATGTAGATAAGCACGTCATCTGCGTATAATGATACCGTGTGAATCATTTCTGCGATTGGGATTCCCCAACTCTCTCCCTCCTTACGGAGGCGGATCGCAAGTGACTCCATCGCCATTGCAAAAACCAAAGGGGAGAGCGGGCAGCCCTGGTGCGTGCCTCTGAGTATTGGGAATGACGGTGACATATGGTGTCCACGTTTCACCCTGGAGGTCGGCTTGGAGTATATGAGCTTAGTGTATGCGAGCAGGCGGGGTCCCACACCCATCCGCTGGATGACCTGCAAGAGGTAGGGCCAAAGGAGGGTATCAAAGGCTTTTTCCAGGTCCAGGACCAGGCACGCCGCGAGGGGGAAGTGGTTCCGGACCTGATCCTGGACATGAAACAGGCGTCTTACGTTATAGAATGTGTTTCTCCCTGGCACAAATCCACACTGGTCCGGATGTACCAGCGTCGGAAGGATTGTGGAATATCTATCCGCCAATATTTTCCCATATATTTTGTAGTCTGCTGGTAATAGGGCTATGGCCGATATGAGCCAACGTGGTGGGGGTCTCTATCCGGTTTGAGGAAGGAGACTATAACCGACTCGCACATGGATTGTGGTAGCTCTCCCTTATCTAGGGCCTCCTGGAACAGTTTCACCAGTTGGGGGACCAATGGCTCTGAAAAGGTGCGGAAAAATTCTAGTGGCAGGCCGTGTAGCCCGGGAGCCTTACACGCGGCCAGGGTCTGTAGCGCCTGTGTGACATCTAACGCGGTGATGGGTTCATCTAGGGTATGTCAGTCGCTTTGCGCTATGCGAGATAAGGGATGCGCATCCAAAAATCTGTTGAGCAGTTCTGAGTCCACTGGGTCGGAGGCTGCATACAGCTGTGTATAGTATTGCATGAAGAATTCCAGGATGGAAGCTTGTGAATGAACTAGGGTGCCCACTGTGTTCCGTACCGCTGTGATCGGTGGGAGGTTTGTGTCCTGTTTACCTAACCACGCCAGCAGCGCACCTGCTCTGTCTCCCTCCCTGTGCACCCTAGCTGCGTGCCCTCTACAATTATACCTACGGAGGTCTGCTAGTGCCTCTGCATAAGCGGTTTTAGCTTCCGCTACTTGGGTCGGCGTGGCCTCGTTTTTATCTGCTGCTTGGGTTAACGTGGCCAGTGTGCGTTCCTTTTCGGTTATGCTTCGCTCTACGGTTTTACGCACACTCCTGTAATGTGCTGTATGCATGGGCCTCTGATTACTACTTTGAACGCGTTCAATTCCATTGCACGGGTGTTGGCAGTGTGGGTGTTCTCACGGAAATAATTCCTAATGTGCGCTGCTTGAGTTTGCCTAAACACTGGGTCGTCCAGGCATTCTTTGGATAGCCACCAGGTGGGAACCGGTGGTCTGGGTGGTCGCCACGCCAGGGTGACCGTGTGGGCATCGTGGTCGGACAGTACCCTTCCCAGATATTCAGATTCTTGTATCTTGGGTAGTATGGGGGAGGAGCAGAGGAAGCTATCTAGGCAGACCTTGAGATCGTGTGGAATCGAGTGGAATGAGTAAAGCCATGTATCCGGGTATTTGGAGCGCCAGGTGTCTGTTAGGGACCAGTGAGTTGTCCATGCTGCAAAGCGTTCGGCCTGCGCTATTATTGGGGAGGCTGGGAAAGGGGGATAGGCTCTGTCTAAAAATGTATTTTGTACGCAATTGTAACCCTCTCCTAGGATCCATGGTGCTTGGGTGTGTAAGCTTAATGGGTGTGAGAGTGCGTCCCAGAATTAACTCTGGTCTGTGTTTGGCGCGTAGATGCTTCCCAGGACTACCGGTTGACCATCCAGGAGCCCCTGTGAAAGAGTGTAGCGGCCCTCTGTGTCAATTGTTCTAGATAGTTCCTGGTATGGGACCCCCAGTCAAATCCAGATAAGGGTCCCTCGTGCATAGGCCGAGTACGTTGTGGTGCAGAATATCCCGCGTCATTGCTTGCGCAGTTTTTGCAGTTCTCCCGCTACTAAGTGGGTTTCCTGCAGCAGCGCAATCTGCATGTTTTGTTGCTTTATATACGCATAAATTGAGTAACGCTTGCGTGCCGTGTGCATGCCTCGCACATATAGTATGAGGATGACAATGTTTTCTTTATGTGCCATGTGATATTGGGGGGCGTCTAGGAAGGGTAGTATGGTCGGGCGCGGTGCCAAGTTTTAACCCACCTCCTTGTCTTGGGCTGATCTCTCTACCCTGGTTCAGCTGTGGCCCCAGAGTGGTATACGGGTTGGAATACAGTGTAGTGGTGCACGACATCATGGGGAGAGACAACTGGGGTGGGGAACAATCCCAATACTGGGGACCTATCACAACAAGCAATACGTCCAAACTTACTCTTGTGTAAGAAGAGAACTTTAACGTAGTGTTGGGGTGGCGGCGCATGACAGCAAGGTGGCTCTCCCTAGGGGCATTTGTAGGTTCATTTCACGCTGGGTAGCCTAATGAAAAAGCATTTGGTCGCTGGACATTCAGCTCTGTTAATGACATACCTCGAGTTACATTATAATGGGACTTTCAGGGTTATCCTGCCTTTATGATCTACTGGAGTCCATTCATATTAGTGTATCGTCTGTCTGTGGTGTAACCAGTGGTGGGGTCACCGAGTCCACCCTTGATATCGATCCTTCACTGCCGTCTTCCTCCCCCGAAGAGAAAATGTGTGGACCTCTCTCCACGTCCATGGCTGGTGAGGAGGGTCTGAGCTTCGCTGCTGCTTGCAGGGCTTTTCGTTGTTCCTGTATGATTTGTTCCAGGTCAGATGAGCCCATAGATTGGGTGTGCTTGTCTGAGTCTTTTCTTCTGTTTTGTCGTTTTGGCCGGCGTCTACTGGTGCGCTGTGTCTTTGGGCGTCTAACAAACTTGGCATTTGCGCTGGGGTGTTTCTGACAATGTTGGTCTGCCCAGTCATGGGCTTCCTCTGCATCCTTGAAAAATATGGTGGAACCTTCACGCATAATTTTGAGGGTTCACTGACAGAATATCGAACAAAAAATATCGTGTGGACAGAATATCGTGTGCAAAATATCGAGGACAAGAATATCGAGTAGGTAAGTGCAAATAGATAGGTATAAATTTACTATTCTTAACTCCAGATCTACGTACCTTGAAGATATATATATTGTCAAAGTACATATATGTGGAGTTATATATAGTAAAACTTTACTTACCCATAAGCAATGACCTTCACGATATTCTTGTCCTCGATATTTTTGACACGATATTGTGTCCGACGATATTTATGCTTTCGATATTTTGTCCACCCACCAATTTTGAGACGAGCCGGACACAGCAAGGAGTATTGTATTCCTTCCAGCCTGAGACGACGCTTTGCTTGAAGAAGCGACGACCATTGACGCTGCACTGCTCTGGAGTAGTCCGGAAAGAGCATTATTTGTTTGTTCTCTATGTGGATGGGGCCATGTTGTCTGGCTGCTCTGAGTACCGCGTCGCGGTCCTTGAAGTGTCGGAATTTTGCCAGCATCGGACGAGGTGGGGTGCCAGGCGGGGATCCGCGGGCCGGTACCCTGTGGGCCCTTTCGATGGAGAAGAATGCTGTGTGCTCCGTGGCCGGAGTGAATGATTTGGTCCATGCCTCCATGTAGGCTACGGGGTCGGTGCCTTCGACTCCCTCCGGTAGTCCCAAGACTTAAATGTTGCATCGCCTCGAGCAACCCTCAAGATCATCAATACGCTCCTCCATGGTGCTCATTCGACCTAGCAGAGTCTGCAGGATCTCTTGGTGTGTGTCTATTGAGGGTTGCATGGTGGCGATGATTTTCTCCCCATCGGACACTTTGTCTGCCAATTTGCGATGGACGTCCCGGAGCAGGCTGATGTCTGTGGTTAAGGTACCGAGCCTTTCCTCCATTGAAACGCTGGAGTGTTAGATAGCTGCGAGCACTTTGTCCATCTTTTCTGAGAGGGTCAGTTCTGCTGGGATTGTTGCAGCTTTAAGTGGTGGTCTTTTGCCTGTAGAGGTGTCTTGTGATGTCTCTGACATCGCTGAGCTTGCTGTGGCACGGTGTTTTCCCATTTTGCCAGCCTGGGATTCGTGTGGCCTTTAGGAAGGGTTGTGCCCCTTCTCAGGATGAGAGGATAGCTGCCTGGTGAGGCTCTGATGCGGATAGCGTTCCGTTGGCTTAGTGGGCAGGTGTGTGAGGGCTGTAGGCACCTTCTCACTTGGGACGTGCACTGGAGGGCCGCTCGTTCTTGGAGCCATTTCCTTGTAGTTCTTTGCCTCTCGCGGGGGTGTGCGCCAATTCTGGAAATCACCAGCAGGGGGGGTCGGCACGCCGGCCCTCCGCGAGTGTCTATCAGCCCTTATTCCGCGTGCTGTCGCTCACCTTGCGTGGCCTACTGCCGGTTGTTGTCGTAGTCGGTATGCTGCTGCAGAGGTGCCCTCTCGTTGTATGCAGGGGTGTTCGCCATCACCGGGGCCGTTATTGTCGCTCGTTGGTCGCCATCTTGTCTCCGGACATGTCGGGCCCTGGCGTGGATTGTAGTGTTTTGGTTGCCACTTCTGTGCCCGGGCTCTAATCTGTGCCGCTTAATAGGGAGAGCTTCTGTTAACCACTGGGTTATGGTGCTGGTTTTCGTGCCACGTGGCGCACTGTCAACCGCTCTGTGTTGGGGGAAGGGAGGAGGGGTGGTGCTGACGCGCCTGCCATTCATGAGTGCCTTGACGGCCCTCCCTCCGCGTAGCACCGCTCACTCCGTCCGGTCTTCTGTTGAGTGCTTTTGGGGCCGAGGCGCTGCTACTGAGGCCCCTCTCGCTGGGTGCTAAGATGCGTGTCAGTCACCGGTGTCATCCGAGTTGCTGGACCGCCGCCATCTTGACTACAGGTGTGCCTGACCCCTCGGTGTTTACCTGGACGCCCTGTCTAATCCACGTACCTTTGCTGTTCCCCTGGGCAGTGACTGGGGGTTCTTGTGCCGCAACACGTCCTCACCGGGCATATATCCAGTTGTTCACCTTCGCCCGTTGATTCCCGGTGTGGGGGGAGGGGACGGAGAGAGGGGTCAGCACTGGTTTGTATCTGCCTCCTGCTTCGCTGCTCTTTCTCGGGCTGCCAGCGATTTCGCTACAGTGCTTAAGCGGTCGCTGCTCAGCTCGAGCGCAGCTGTGAGGTCCAGAGCCTAATCACGGAGCTCGCCCAGTCGAGTGTCAGCTTCGGGCTCCGGCAGCCGCCATCTTGCTTTTGGTGTTATCGTGGTGGGGAGCCCAGCATCGGGTTCCTGTGGTGTTCTGACAGCTGTGGGCTCGTTTTGCATCGGCTAGGCACGGCGTGGCTGGCGAGATTCGTGCCCGGTGTAGGGTCCTCAGTTCAGCACGTCCGCCATCGTAGCCTGCTTGGCCACGCCCCCTACCACAAGGCTAGGTATAGGGTATTCAAGATATAGGGCCTCCGGGTCTCAAACGTGAACTAGACAAATCTGGCAGAAAAGTAACTGCTGTCAAGTCTGCGGTAAGTTGTACAGTGAATGGAATTCTTTTTTATTTATTAATTTTTTAAGCACCTATGGACACTATATTCACCAAGAGCAAATTTGCATATTTATGTACCTATGCATGCCCTCAAGACAATATTATCTTCATTTGCTAGACATACATAAGCTGATGCTGCAATGTGAACCCCATTTGTTGTTACATATTGTTAGACCTGTCAGCTTTAGGGTGGTCTTCCCCCAAACCTTTTGCCTTACTCCTCCTGTTTTTGCTTAATTTGTTTTTGTTGGCTTTAGGAGTCTGCAAACTTTAACTCTGATAAAGTGCTTCTGCTCCCTCCTTTAAATATAGTGAAATTGGCTTACACCCAATTGGCACATTTAATTTAATTTTAGGTCCCTAGTACTACATGTACACAGGGCCTGTAAACTAAATGCTACTACTGGCAGCACTGATTGTGCCACCCATGTAAGTATCTCTTTAAGCCTGTCTCAGGCCTGCCATTGCAGATTGTGCCTGCAGTTTTAAATTGCCATTTCAAGCTGGCGAAATGAACCTTTCGCCAGGCCTAAACCTCTCTTTTTAATACATATAAGTTTCTCCTAGGGTAGGCCCTAAACAGCCCATAGGGCAGGGTGAAGTGTATTCAAAAAGCTGGATGTGTACTTTCCAGTTTTCCATGTCTCCTGTTAGTGAAAAACCCCTTTGTGTATCACTCCTAGACAGTGAGTCAGAGGGGGAATGAGTGTTGGCAGGATGGGTAATCTCTGACTTGATGGGGGGGCAAAGCTGTCACCTACCATATTTGCACATCACAAAGTCTGCCTCAGCACACTCACAAAGAGTTTCATACTAGTCTTTTGCCAGGGCAGGGAGGAAGTAATTTTCAAACCCTCTAGAAATGTTTCCTACTTCAAGGCTGGCACCAGGTATAAATACAGGACCCTCAGATCCAGGTTTTCAGGATAAATCTGGAACTGTGTAAGATTCAGAAGAAAGAATGCTGTGATGCTCAGCTGAAAGACAGACTGATACTCTGCTGCCCTGCTACTCTGATGCCCTGCTGCCTGAGTGAGAAGAAATGGACCTGCATATTGAACCCAGGACCACCAGAGTGGCTCCAAGAGCTGATTGGCTGGCCTCCTGATCAGAGCCTACGGAACAAAAATGGTGACAAATACCTTGAACCCAGCACTTGGACTTAGCTGTGAGTCTAGTTCCCAAGTGATGCCACCCAGTCCTGCACCCTTGGAAGTAGGCCTAAAAGAGCTCTGCTACCCCAGCTGTGGTTCAAGCAGAGCCAACGCAGCTCGACGCATCGCCTTGTATACTCCCATTGGGAATGCCGCTGCCCGACGCGTACCCGATGTAAGGCCTTACAGCTCTTCGGAACCGCAGCTGCACACCGCATGTGCAATGCATGACCTCGCTTCCCAGCCAAGCTACTCCTCAGAACCACCACTGCACAATGCATATTCAATGTAGGACGTACCTCGCATCGCAGCTCCGCACCTCCTCAGATCATCTGCTGCGCAATGCATCCGTGACACAGGACCACACATTGCAGCCCTGACTCTCCACTGTGCGACACATCCTTGACGTGGGACCTCACAACACTCAACAACCAGGATTTAAGGTACTTTATTCAGTGGGCTAACTTGGTCTCTGTATCCGGCCCATGTTCCATCTCTGTCAGCCTGAGCTTGTGGCTTTGTCCCAGGCTGGCACGACCAGACAACCATAGTTGGCACTTTGTGCCTTAAAGCACTATTCTTACTCGAATATTTAAAATTGCATATCTCCTTTTCTACTGATTGGATTTTTGTTTTCTGTTTGTAATGCTGCATAAAAACGTTTCACATTCCCTGACTGCTTTTATGCCAAGATACCAGAGGGTTAAGCGCAGGCTAATTTGGGGATTGCATGTTTTTCAACCTGACAAGAATTGTGGTTGCTGCTGGAGTGGGGTCTCAATCCCCCCCAGCCAGCAACCCAATTTCCAACACATATTGAAATACATATACTTATTTTACATAACTGTTACTGCTCGTATGGCAATCTGAATATTTTTTTATTTAGTCTGCATTCAATGCTTAAACATATTCATATGAATAACCATTTGGTTGTTTTAATCTTCATTTATTGAGCAAGGACGGATGTTACATCACCCTTTGTGTTAATTTAATTACCTCTGAACAAACCTGTTAAGTGTTCATTAAAAAAATCATTTAAGAGCACTTTGTTTATATTAATGTTCAACCACGCCAAGGTCGTCATCTACATGTGACACTGACAGGTTTCAGAGCTCCTGCAAGATGAGGACAAACTCTTGTGAGAGTTCATGGTATAAGACCCTCTGTGCTTGGACTGAAGGGATGGGTGTTTCTGTGGCCCACATGCCAGAGTTGCTCTAATTCTTACTGGACCTGTCTGTGTTTTTTCTTCTTCTGCTTATCCTTGGTGTCTATGATCAGGAGGTCAACACTAGTGGCAGTGTTATTGGATGAAGTAAAGAAAACATGAACAATGGCAGTAGTATAAGCGGATACCATTCATCCCTATTCATGCCCTTAAAAGTGACAGGTCCCCCTCCGGTCCCCCGCCCCTCGCTGTGTCCCCAAAAGTGACGTGTGTCCTTAAAAGTGACAGGTCCCCCCTCCCCTCGCTGTGTCCTTAAAAGTGACGCGTGTCCTTAAAAGTGACAGGCCTCAAGCCCCTCGCTGTGTCCTTAAAAGTGACGTGTGTCCTTAAAAGTGACAGGTCCCCCATCCCTTCGCAGTGTCCTTAAAAGTGACATGTGTGTCTCCAAAAGTGACGTGTGTGTGTGTGTGTTTAAAACCGAGGGCTGCTGTGTTGGCAGTTGGCGTCTGAGCAGGCATACCTAAGTCCCCACCAGCCCCGGGATATCGGGTGTTGTCTAACACATGGGTTTACGGTGCAGAGTTTTTTAAAAAGGGTCTTTCTTTAGAAGCAGCTGTTGCAGTTTGAAATGCATCCCTGTCGTAGCTGGGGGCAGAAAACTATCCATTAGGCTCCCAAGTCACAACGTGAAAACACAAGAACAAAAGGCCCGTTACCCTGCCAGAGCACCGTTGAGAACAGGCAGAACTAATCAGCCTGTCCTAAGCTTCCCACGCATCTTAAATTGTATAGTACAGGGTTTCTTTATAAACAACTGACCATCTTTCCCAGGAGCGCAACCCCCAACAGGTCCTAGGTTTAATTATCAGATGTCACAGGTCAAAGGGCCATCTAACAAAGCTGTGGGATGGGCAGAAAACGGTCCCAATATTGACCCTCACTACAATGCTCTATTACCAATAATGACACGTACTACAAGCTTCTAAACACTCCCCTCCGTAAAGGGTCCTCCTTCCAATTATCATGCCCTGCCAGGTATAAAAACCATACTTTAGAGCCCCGACACAAACAGCCATTCAAAAACCCATCAGGAGCGACCTTTGCTGCACCGACCCATCGTCCCTGAAGTTTAAAGCCAACAATGGACCAGACCAGCTTCTCCCAGATCGACGCAGCCTGCTACACATTAATGGAGGTACGTAAATAAGGGACTGTGTTACAGGGTTAAGAGTGTGTAGGCTTAAGAGTGTATGGGCTTATTTAATATGATGATGCCTGTATATAAATGAACAGCGTTGCATTTTAAAGGGTGTTTAACGCAAGGCCTGATGTTGCTTACGCTGTTTTAATTAATGTTTAAGGAGGGTTGGTAGGGTGCTTAATGTGAACAAACCTGCCATTTTAAATACAGTGTAGAACTGTTTATACGTGTATTTAAGAGTGAATACCACTAAGGGTTTGGCGTATACACAGTGAAACAGCCTTAACACTTTAACCTGGTATAGAAACATTTTACATGAACTGTAGTTTTAATGACCTTCATTTATAGTATACGTTTCACAAATAAAATAAATAAATAATACCACTTTGTACTCACCACCCTGGGGTTGAGGCTCTGCAGAGGCATGGGTCAAACGTGTGATTTCCCAGATGCGCCATGGTGAGGCCGTCCACGGCGGTCCATGCGGTGCTCCCGGGCTGTTTATGCTGTTGTGCGCTCGATGTGGGGTAGGGATGGCGCCTGGGTGCGCAGGGTCTTGATGCCCCGCTTTTAAAATTAAAGGCCTCGGAGCCCGCGTGCCATGGGCGCTGTTCCGGGGCTCTTGTGAGGCTGGGGCGAGGGTTCCGGGGTCGCCCATGTGCGCAGGGGCTTGATACCCCGTTTTTTTAAAATTAAAGACCCCGGAGCCCGCTGTGCTCCATGCGGCGCTCCGGGTGTCTGTGAGGCTGGGGTGGGGGTCCGGCGTCTGTGGGCTCCTTGTGGGGCTTGATACCCCGTTTTTTTAAATTAAAGGCCCCGGAGCCCGCTTGCAAAGGGCGATGCTCCGGGGATCTTGTGAGGTTGGGGTGGGGGTCCGGCGTCTGTGGGCTCCTTGTGGGGCTTGATACCCCGTTTTTTTTAAAAAGTAAAGACCCCGGAGTCCGCTGTGCTCCATGCGGCGCTCCGGGTGTCTGTGAGGATGTGGTGGGGGTCCGGCGCCTGAGGGCTCCTTGTGGGGCGCTCGGCCCCGTTTTTTTAAAAATTAAAGACCCCGGAGCCCGCTGTGCTCCATGCGGCGCTCCGGGTGTCTGTGAGGCTGGGGTGGGGGTCCGGCGCCTGTGGGCTCCTTGTGGGCGCTCGGCCCTGCTTTTTAAAATTAAAGGCCCCGGAGCCCGCTTGCCATGGGCGCTGCTCCGGGGATCTTGTGGGACTGGGGCGAGGGTTCCGGTGGCGCCAAGGTGCGCAGGGGCTTGAGGCCCTTTTTTAAAAAAAATAAATAAAGGTCCCGGAGCCCGCTTGCAAAGGGCGCTGCTCCGGGGGTCGTGTGCGGGCTGTGGTCGGGGTTCCGTTGGCGCCAAGATGCGCAGGGGGCTTGAGGCCCTTTTTAAAAATAAAGGTCCCGGAGCCCGCTATGCCGCATGCGGGGCTCCGGGGTTCTGGTGCGGGTCGGGGTTCCGTTGGCGCCAAGATGCGCAGGGGGCTTGAGGCCCTTTTTAAAAATAAAGGTCCCGGAGCCCGCTATGCCGCATGCGGGGCTCCGGGGTTCTGGTGCGGGTACTGCGGGTTTGGGCCCCGTGTGGGGTGTTCGGGCCCTTTTTAAAAAAAATTAAAGGCCCCGGAGCCCGCTTTGCACCAGGCGGAGCTCCGGGTGTTGGTCATGCGTCCTTGGGGGCTCAGTATGTGGTGCTCGGCCCCATTTTTTTTAAATTAAAGGCCCCGGAGCCCGCTGAGCTCCACGCGGTGCTCCGGGTTGCTGGTGCAGCAGTGGTGGGGGCTCGTGTGGCCTTGGGGCAGTGTGGGGCGCGAGGCCCCGAAGCATAAAAAATAAGCCCCAGAGCCCTCTTACCAAAGGCGCCGATCTATGGCGGGTGACGGTGTTTACTGGGTCCCCACGAGGGTGGTGATGGCGGCAGCGTCATGGCTGCCGGGAGCTTCACCATCGCGTCTGGTAGAAGGAAGGACCCACCCCTCCGTGACGTTAGGGGTGTCCCCGTGATGACATCATGGAGGGAGGGCCTTCCTTCGTCAAACGCTGAGGGAAAGTTCCCGGTAGGGATTCCTCCAATGAAGTGACTCCTAAGGGTGTGCAACAGGGCTTTAAGCAGCAGCATGGTCGTGGTGTCACCAGGGCTTTAAATGGAAGCTTTTTTTCAATATTATATACACGCCTTAGTTGCTGCTTATTTATCTTATGCAACTAACAACCATTGCCAAAGCCAATAGTCCTACCTTATGCAACTACCAACCCCTGCCAAAGCCAATAGTCCTGATGATGGTACTTATTGTATCATATATCTGGATACATTGTCAGATACATTTCATGCAAAAATAAATAAATAAATAAATATATATATATATATTTTTTTAAAACATGAATGGACGCCCATAGCTTTAATGGCTTATTTATTATAAAGGTATCAGATACCCCTATTATTGTTTCCTCTGCTTCCTGGGTAAAATAAAATAAATAAATGTCTGGGTAACGCCTGTGATTAATACTCATTCGGTATATATGATTTTGTCTAGCGGATGCTTTGAGGGTGCATCAAATACCCATATCTTTTATATGCATGCTGTAAAGAATGTGTACAACGCCATAAATGCACGGGTTTTGTTTTCAATTTAGCTTTTTATGTTATCCCAAACTTTAACCATGATGTTTAGCTGGGGGCCTGTCTACAGCTTGTACACCCATAATCAGGGGCCTGTATTCCGAGGTACTGTTTTATGTAGACGCTGTGTAAGGGTGCCTGTATCTCTGCGTTATGTATTGGCGCTTTCTAAGGCGAATGTATGAACTTGTAATATTATGTTTATGAAGTGTAGTTTTAAAACAATTGTTTCTATTTATCCAGACGCAGGACATGCCGGAATTAATCCTAACCGACTCTGAAATGCTAGCCCTACAGACAGGTACATGTGTTTTGAGGTGTATAGTTCCGCGTAGTTTTGTTCACATATATCTTAGAAGTTAGGTGTTTCTAATGGTGTTCTCGTGTATGTGTGATTTTATAGGTCTGGATCCCGAACTACAATGGATTCTTGATGATATAGAATGTCCCAAGGGTGGTCAAGACGCATCGCCATGTGTACAGGATAGCCCCGTTCTTACAGGTAAATCAGAAAGGCGCTGCTTCTTTAAAAGGTCTAAACCATGGGGTGTCTAGACCCCAAAAGCCGTAGTTATGAACTACAGGAACGCACCTTAGATGGGGGCTACTAAGGCCATCTGTATACTGTAAATCTGATTATTTTTTCTTTACAGGGTCCATGGAGTCACACACGGAAGCAGTGTTTGTGCAAGAGCCGGCGCAGCGACCAAAAGAAAGACCTGTGAAAAGGAAATCTTCAACATCTAAAGAAGGCCCTGTGGCAAAGAAACGATCTGTGAAAAGACATCTAAAAGGTGTGTTTTATACAAAAAGGGTGTGAAAAAGAACTCTCTGGGTTGTATTCTCTCAAACAAAGGGGTGCACCGCCATGTAGTACCATATGTACAACTATGGGTATTGTAAGCATCTTATGTTCCTTATTGTTTCTAATATATATTTTTTTTTATGTTACATTCTAGGAACCGTTCAAAAGAGCCACGGCGAAGATACGCATAAGTCTAAGAGGTCTACAAAACCGCTGAGGGATATAACAAAGACCGTTCTGAACACCGGGTCTGCGGCAAAAGGAGTGAGTAGGCGTGTACGCCAGAATAAGATCTACACATACTACACCCACATGCAACAGAGAACCGACGTGTCCGATGTGTATCTGAACCCTCTCAAAGCCTCAAAAGGAACTCTAAGCTCAAACAAGCCCAAACTTAAGAAGAAGCAAATGGTCGCAGAACCACAGACATGCCCTTTAAACCTCAAGAAGCCGTCTTTGGGCCTGGAACCCCAAGCAGCCCCTTTAGACCTCAGCATGAAACGGGTGGTCCCGGAGACCCTAGCTACACCTTTAGATCTAGCATTAAAAAATGTTGCTAAGCAGGGGAACGATCCATCTACCCCAGCGCTCTCTTTGGGCCTCCCGGCTGTGAAGCCTGTTGTGGAAGCTATGTTACAAACTCAAACCCCTAAAGTCAACAAGCTTTCAAGAAGTTATCTTAAGAATAATCAAGGGGTACAGGCGTTACAAGTAGAAACATTGGCAGGATCCTTAAACAAACCGGCTACAACACAGGCCCCTTCCCATCCTATGACACCCTCTATAGTTTCAAATAAATTAGCGCCGACTGTAGAGGAATGCCCCGTAGAACAGACCTCAAAACCTTCTATAGGCGTTACTGAAGGGTTTAGGGGCCCCGGGTCTGGAAAAGGGCAGCCCCTAGGAGGAGCGTGTAACACCAGCAAAAGCTGTCTCAATACACTGGCAAGTATGGTAGACAAACTTGATAAACCCTCAGAAGCAGCGCCTGAGGGGGCTTCTAGCACATACAGGGGGTTTTGCAGACCCCTGTTACACATTCACCCATCCCCGGCCCTGACAATAACTTAGCCGTTACCACCCTCGATTATTTCGACAGTCATTTAAACTCCCCGGACCTTATGTCCCCTATTACCCCACAGGGAGCTTACGACCCAACCAGCCCCGCGTCCAGTGTAAGCTCCGCAACACCCCCGACAACATACAACACTGACAGTACAGGGTGGGACGACTGGTCAATTCATAGTACGGGGGTGACATTTAGTGAGGCGTCTTTCCCAAATGCCCCGGGGTGTTCGCACTGGGATCCTATTTCTATGATCCCCCAGGCCCTCAGTTACCGACTGGTGTTGGGGATGAAGGACCATTAGAGGCCCCTGTGGTGTTAAAGGCTGTTATACAGCCAAACACCGTATTCATACCTAACCCTCCACAATACGACGCTGTAGACCCAAATCCGGTACTAGATGCGCATGTAAAAGATATACAAATGGCTGTCAGAAAGCTAAAACGCCAGGCGAAAACCGCAGCCTTAAAAATGGGGTTGGGGGGTAGCGGCGACAGGTCCATGGTGGAGGCACAGCAGAGGATACTGCAAAGAGTTGACGTGTGTAAAAGGCTGCTCCTCAATACATGCCAGGAAGCGGGATCAGACATAGGGCGTATACAGGCGTGACTAGGACAGCGCCATACCCTAAAGAAACCCCATGCCAGCGGTTCTAATAAAAAAGAACACACATCAAAATATAACCGTAAGGTCCAAACAGTACTGACAAAGTCCCTGCGCTTCTTACGCATACTCCAGCGTAAAAAGTACATAGAACCATGCAAGCAGAGTCATACCCCGATGCCATCCACCCCTCAATACGTAAGTGTAGGAGAAAACTATCCTAGGGGCGGTCAATTGAATGCTGTTGGCGGTAGAGCGCCAACACTTCGCCACCCGGAACACATAGAGGGGTCGAGGGGTGGGTATGTAGCAGAGGCCTCCATGAGTACAGCGCACATAGACACATCCCATACTGTTCAGATAGGAGGGGGCGGTTACCTCGAAAAGCCTGGTCCCTTAAAAAACAAAAGTGGGCTAATAGCGCCAAGCAGCGACGGCTTTTAATAAGTAAATTAAAGAAAGCCCGAATATGTGCTACAAGTGTGCTTAAAAGACCCCCAGAGCCCCTACTAAACCAGAACCCCCAAAATGATACGGCAGTAAGCTCCCCAACAAGTCAAATCCCTCAAGATGAGGATTCAGAGGTCGTCTATTTAGAGAGCATTAGAAGCTACAGGCGTGATGTAGAGAGATTTAATGCCACCGAGCACTATGAGGAGTTTAGGTTTACCAACCTCCACCAGATAAGGTCCTCCGATCACGGTGTTTTAGCTATACATCAGGCGGTGCAAACGCTCATAGAAAGGTTGTTACGCGATGTGGGGCCTAATGATTTTTTCCAACTACGCTTCCAGGGGCAGGGTTTTGACAGTCCTTTGTTCACCAAACGACGGTCCCGAGATGTGTTTGACGCCGTGGAATTTTTAGAAAACCTTTCGAGGCTTTTACAGAGCAAGGCTGAACTAGTCGCCTACGGTACTTTCCGGGTCATAGCCCTCATTGTACGGGGTCGTGAGGGGGGTGTTTCAAGACCTTTAAAGAGTGTGCTATACAGTCAGATAATTGGTAAGAAACAGCGGTGGCTGCTCGACTTTAACAACGACACATCCAATATCTGTCTGGCGGCCAGCATCGTAGGTTTGTTGATGGGTCGCAACAACACCGACGCGGCCATCATGTCTAGAGCGGCTGAAGCCCACACGTTTCTTGAAATACCACCAGACCGCATGGTCGGCTTTGGCGACATAGGTCTTTTTGAGAACTATTTCTCTGTGACGGTGAAAGTTCTTTATCACAGCGGCTCTTGGAAGTACTTTACAACAGGGGACCTTGTGAGAAACAAGACCGTATATGTCCTTCACCACGAAAATCACTTTTACGGTATCTTGAACCTTAAAAGTTTTCTGGGTGTCAAGTACGTGTGCACACATTGTGACCACATATACAACAGTAAGGACCGTCATCAGTGTGAAATGCATTGTAAGATGTGCCAGAGGGACGGTTGCGTCGTAGACGCTGCCCTGAAGGTGTGGTGTCGCACCTGTAAGATGTTTTGTCGCTCTCAAGACTGTTTGAGCAACCATAAGAAAGTTGTTAAATGCAGCCCTAAAATGGATTGCTTTGAGTGTGGTCGGTATGTGACGACAGATCACAAATGCAAAGGTATGAAATGCCCCAGGTGTCAGACGTCTTTTGAGGCGGGTACCAACCATCGGTGCTACATGGTTAAAGGCAGACCCCAGACCAAAACTGAAGCATACATAGTGTTTGATATAGAGTGCACACAAGAGACGGGAGTACACCAACCTAACTATATTTACGCACACCATCTAACTTCCGACGACAGCTGGGAGTTTGAAGGCAGAACGTGCGTTGGTGATTTCCTTAACACCTTCATTCAAACCAAATTCAAAGGGTATACCATGCTGGCCCACAACTCAAAAGCATACGACTCATTCTTTATTTTACAAGATATGATTCGTGAAAAGGTCCAAGTAGAACTCATCACTCAGGGGTCCAAGCTGATGTTGTTAACAGCCGCTCGGTTACAAATAAGGTTTATAGACACCCTGAATTTCCTACCTATGAAATTGAGCAAGCTACCAAAAGCCTTTGGATTCCCCGGTTGTAAAGGCTATTTTCCACACTTTTTTAACACCTGGGCGAACCAGAATTATGTGGGTCCCATGCCACCTCCTGACAGCTACGGGGTTGAATATATGATGCCATCCGAGAAGGAGAGCTTTCTAGAATGGTACTCTGAAAACCGTGAAAAGGAGTTTCATTTTCAAACAGAGTTGAAAGCTTATTGTCAGGCTGATGTAATGATCCTACGCCAAGCGTGCAACCTCTTCAGAGATGTTGTGGTGGAAATGACTAAGAAAGTCAGTATCCTGAAACCCAAGAAGTCTCAAATGACAAAGAAAGTCAGGATCATGAAACCCAAGAAGCCTCAAATGACAAAGAAAGTCAGGGTCTTGAAACCCAATACACCTGAAATGCCGAAGGCTGTCGAATACATAGACCCTTTTCAAAACATCACATTGGCCTCCATGTGTATGTCCATCTACAAACACATGTTTTTAAGACCAAAAAGTATTGCTCTAGTGCCGGTAGACCTCTATAATGGCAAACAGAAACGCTATTCAACCCCTCGATCCGATGGCTCATGTACATTTCTGAGAAGGAAGACGTACATATTCAACACGCCTTACAGGGTGGTGAATACCGGGTGGGGCCCTACTACCTGGATGGGTACGCTGTAATTAAGGGGGTGCCGACGGCCTTTGAATACAATGGCTGCTTTTACCACGGCTGCCCTCAGTGTTACAAACCCCATGAGTTTAACAGACTGATGGGTGTCAAATTTGAACACTTACACAGACGTACGCTGTTGAAGGCTCAGTATGTTGAAAAATGTGGCTTTGCTATGAGGGTTCTTTGGGAGCATGAGTGGTTAGAGATGTTAACAACCGACACAGCGCTCTGCTCTTTCCTTCAGAGTCGTGATTTACCAGAACCCCTGGAACCCCGCGATGCCTTATTCGGGGGTCGTACAAATGCCATACAACTGTACAGGGCCGTGGGTGATGGTGAGAAAATACACTACTATGATTTCACCAGTCTGTACCCATTTGTGAACAAAATGAAGGTATACCCCTTAGGACACCCCACCATCATATATAGAGATTTTAAACACATATCCGAATACTTTGGGCTAGTCAAATGTGAAATCTATCCTCCACGACAGCTTTACTTTCCGGTGTTACCATACCGCGTCGATGGTAAACTGTTGTTCCCCCTCTGTCGCACATGTGCGGTGTTTAAAGAGGCTGACGATTGTAGACACACCGATGAACAAAGGATGCTCACAGGGACCTGGTGCAGCATCGAGGTAGAAGCGGCCTTAGAGAAAGGTTACAGGCTCGGTAGGATACATGAGGTATGGCATTTTCAGAGGACCACGACACGCCTCTTTGCCCCATACATTAATATGTTTCTCAGAGACAAGCAGGAGGCCTCAGGGTATCCCGAATGGTGTACTAGTCAGGATGCAAAGCAGAAATACATCGATGACTACTACGCTCACGAAGGTATCCATTTACGACCCCAGTTGATAGAGGTCAACCCTGCACGCCGACAGTTAGCCAAGCTCTGCCTCAACTCCTTATGGGGAAAATTCGCACAGCGTACAAACCTGTCAAATACGACCTTAATAACCGATCCTGATGAGCTGTTTAAGTACCTGTTTGCCCCATGTTACGAGGTGTCCAGCTGCGGGTTTATCGATGACGAGACCGCAGCTGTGTGTTGGAAATACACAAAAGCGTACCCCACAACGTGTAACAACATCAACATCTTCATAGCGTGCTTCACCACCGCCCATGCCCGGCTAGAACTTTACAAGGTTATGGACAAACTACAGGACCGTTGCTTGTATCACGATACCGACTCAGTGATTTTTCTGAGTAAACTAGGGGATGAAGACCCTCCTCTTGGGGATTATCTGGGTAATTTGACCAGCGAACTCGATAAGGATGAGCATATAATAGAATACGCGTCATCCGGACCTAAAACCTACTCCTACCGCACAAACAAAAACAAAGTGTGTATGAAGGTCAAAGGCATAACCTTAAATGTCAGCAACACCCTAAAAATCAATTTTGATAGTCTGAAGAATCTGGTGCACGAATACGCTGCCTCCGACAAATGTGAAAATGTTAAAACCATAGTTGTGAACCAGCCGTGTATAGTCAGGTCCAAAAAGAAGTGGGAAATTACAACCCAGCCCTTACATAAGACATTACGCGTTGTTTTTGATAAAAGGGTCCTGACGGCCGACTATAAAACACTGCCGTATGGTTATTAGCCTCATTAGAGATACAGATCCGCACCATGGACACCAGATTACAACATCCATTCGCATGCGTGTTAGCAGGGCCCTCAAACTGTGGTAAGAGCTACTTTATAAAAAAGCTCTTAGAAAATGCTGCCGCTGTTTTATCCCAAACCCCTAATAACATTGTATGGCTTTATTCATGCTGGCAAGCTCTTTATACAGACCTGGCCAGTCGTTTCCCCCATATCAGATTTATAGAAGGCATACCAGATAATCTCAACGATGATGAGTTACTGCCACCGTCCCTTGTAAACCTGATAATTGTCGATGACCTTATGCGTGAAGGTGGGGATCATCCGGAGTTAGAGAGAGCTTTTACGCAATATTCGCATCATCGTAATCTAAGCATCTGCTACATTGTGCAGAACTTGTTTTACAAGGGCAAGAACAGCAGGTCTATAGCTCTCAACGCTTCATACCTTGTTTTATTTAAAAACCCCAGGGACAAACAACAAATATCAGTCATAGCTAAACAGATGTACCCAGGAAACACACACTTCTTCATGGAGGCCTTTAACGATGCTACAGCAAAACCCCACGGCTATCTGTTGGTCGACTTAAAAAATGAAACTCTAGAAGACTATAGACTGAGGGCTGATATATTTGCCCCTGATCTACCCGTCGCTTACACCCCTAAGCCCAAGGCCCGTGCATATAAAAAGCAGCGCTGATGACTTTTAGAGACATTTACAATCCTACCCCTTATAATACAAGGTGTTGACCATGTCGGCCCGCCTACGTCGCAATTTAGCTCTCCTGAAAATGCTTGTTACAGCCAGTCCCCAGCACCGAAAGGCCATCCTGTGCGCTGCTTCTGACGACTTAGTGTCTGCCATTTCTGAAATTGCCCTAAATACCCTAAAAGGCAACGTCCCTATATCAAAGAGTCAGTTACAGGTTCTGAAGAAGAAGAGGTCTCTTATCAAGAAGCTTAGTAATAAAAGGGCCTCACTCATTACCAAGAAGAAACTGGTGAAACAGTCTGGAGGTTTTATAGGCTCTTTGCTGGGCATAGCTATACCCATAATTACGAGCCTCCTCTCGGGACAGTAATGGAGCATGCTACCAAGATGTATTTGGTTCCGAGGCAGCAAATGGACCAGCTGGGCTCTTCAAAGGACAACGCCTGGGATATACGCCGAAATGAGACTCTGCGTCTGGATGCTGAAATTAAAGACATTTTGAACAGAACCGATCTAAACCCCTATGACAAGGCAAACCTTTACACCAGCACCCTTAAAAACTTTTTAAGTTACTACAACCAATGGAATACCGAGAAAAATAAGCTGACTCTATACGCCCCGGACTCTGAACAACCAGCCGCCCCTCCAAATGGCCCTCAGCCCCTGCAACCATCACAGGCCCATGCATCACCCTCAGATGACTTTGTTGCCGATCTCTTAAAAAATATAAGTCAAAGACACAGGGGGCAGCGCAAATGCTGATGAGTAAACTTGCAACTTCTAAAGACCTGACATCCTGGAATGAACGAGGCGAATTTCTCTACAAGGGACAGCCGGTTGCAGGGTCACACATGTACGATCTAGTCAAGGGTCTCACGCACCCCAAAATCATAACGCCTCAAAATGCACCGCGTGGTTGGGATGCGTTTCTGCGAGCCGCTGCTGAACTCAACATCCCTTCCACGCTCGTGGGTAATAACGAGCACCGTCGTTTGCTTGAAAATCTGAAGGCCCCCGTACACCCATCACCAACAGGCTCTGACACGCCCCTGCTATCCCCCTCCTGGAGTACCCCTGCACCGGTGGTTGTACCTCGAAAAAGGGCAATTTTCAAACCAAGTACCTGGCTTACACCCTGATGTTTCTTCAGACTTTTTATTGCTTTTTAATAAAATGTGTCTGATTTTTCTTCTTCTTATGTTTCTTGAGCTTTGGGTGTTGCTGTAATACACCCCTGCATAGATGTTTGTAATAAAACACTTTTTTTTTTTATAACTTTACAATATGCCTCTGTTGTCTTTTAAAATGTTTTAATTATGTTGTATGTGGTAGCATCGAAATACATAGTCTGAATACCGTATTTTTTTTACAAATAATGGTCTTTTATTTTAGGCGTTCATCATTAAACATACACATGTCCCACGGACTTACAAATAGATGTTTGTAATAAAACACTTTTTTATAACTTTACAACCTGCCTCTGTTGTCTTTTAAAATGTTTTAATTATGTTGTATGTGGTAGCATAGAAATACAAAGTCTGAATACCGTATTTTTTAAAAAAATAATGGTCTTTTATTTTAGGCGTTCATCATTAAACATACACATGTCCCACGGACTTACAATTTTGACAAGCGACATATTCGGGTTTCACAGGTCTGACCGAGACCACTGTGTTTTCTTTTACATATTTCACAACTATACTGTCATTGTTAACAAGGTCACGCGAATATAGATTTAAGAAATTTCTAAACGACATACCCTCAGACATTTTACTGATAAAATAAATACAATGCTCCCCACATGTGATGGCTATGGAATCCTGGATCCTCAGCTTGTTATACTCCAACCGCGCAGCTGCTTTTTTCACAAACTTGAATATAGGGGTTGTATAGATACGATGTTCTGGGAATTCACCGGCACTGTCAAACAATATAACCTTGTCACTGTCTATAAACAGGCCCACCCAGTGTGTTCCGCTCTTATCATGAGGGTCTGTGTTAAAGACTAGAGTGCGGGGCCTTTCTAACCCTATTTCAGGTGGTAACCCGTCGCTAGGGAAAACACCTAAAAAGTATTTCCTAGCGGCTTTATGCCTGCTTAAGAACGACCGTATCTGCACAGTGTCCATTTCACAAAATGTTTTAAAGATAGTCAAACAAAATCTGTCTAGCGTGGTTGACCTGAATGATGCTGTCGAATACCGAGAATACGACCATGTTCACATTCGTCGGTAGCGGATTACTGAATCGTATTTCAGCTTTTAGATTTCCGTTTTTGACAAGGTTGTAGTGATCGCCGTCTTCCATGTCGGGGGTCAGGTCGAATGCGAACAGCGTGTACCCGGCCCCATAGCCTTCTCTTGACACAGCTACACCGCAGTCCCTTAGATGCTTCCCTGTTATTGAAACCAGCCCCTGATATTCCCTGATGTAGTTGGAGGTTATAAAACTGGGGGTGTAAGGTTTTGCAGGAATCACAGTACCCTCGTGGACCAGCGCAGCGTAGTTGATGTTGTAGTGTCTAAAATTGAAGGGGTTTAAGGCGTAGGTGCCGCTAAAAGATGTATTGTCCACAAACCCGATGATGATGAGTTTGGGTAGTTGCCCCAGAAATAAATTCTGCTGCTGGGTTAACCGGGTACCTGCTGGGATGCTGAACACCTTCAGAGCTACTCTTTCCACAGCGTACTTGGCGTTTGATATTTGCAAAGCGTCGGCGTGCGCTAATCTGACGCTCGGGGACACTTTCACTCTCTTTACAAACAGGCTCGCTGCCAGGATGTCCAGCTTGTACTGGTCCGCATCCCCGCTGATGAGACAGAATGAGTCCTTGTTGCGTGTGAGCTTGATCTTAAGGTCAATACCATTGATAAGCAGTTTATCTTGGAAGAAGAGATCTGAATGTATGCGACCCAGGAGGTCAAAGTTGCGACTGCCTGCTGCAAAGCTTGCTCTTTTTACAAAACCATGATTGGCACCGTCCAGAACCGTGGTTTCAAACTGGCCGTAGGTATCCTTGTAGAAGAGGCCCGCTGAAAGCTGCGTGTCAAGGGCGTCGCTACTGTAATTTAGAATACTCTCGAGGTAGGCTCTGTAGGCGTACATGTTATCGTTCTGTGTGATGAGTCGATCGCCCAGGGTGATGTCCACCTGATTAAACATGGTCGCTAGGGGGTAAGCGATCGTTGCCACTTGAGCGTCTGCTGCTATGTCGGACCCATCTGCTTTTACGATTTTACACATAAGATGCAGCAGCGTGTTGTTGAGATCCAAATACATATCCGTGGACCCTGACACAAAAAACTCTATAGGGGCCAGCGGTGTCAAGGCGGCTAAAGGCGATACCTCCATGAAGAAGCTGTTTTCGATGCTTGTCTGCGTTGGTTTTAGAGTAAACAAGTCTAACTCGGATTTGGCGCACTCGCCAGATGCACAGTGTACGAAGGCCATGGTTTAGTTTACGATGCTTTAAAAAATATTGACTTTAGAGCCGTTTTTCTTCTTCTTCGCAGCTCTCTTCCGTCTTGGAGTTCTTCTTTTCTGAGGGCGTTTTGAAGAACTCCTCCTTTTTTTATAGGGGACCGGTGGACCCCTGCGTCTCGAAGACCTGCGCTTCCTTTTAACACTCGCGCGCGGCTTGTACAACAGACCCGCTCCTTCTTGAGGCTGTTTGTTCATGCGCTCTGCAACCGCCGACGTAACAGACCCAACAACATCATGGGCAATGTTCGTAGCAGCCGTCTTAACATGCGGTTTTACAATTTCATAGCCTCTTCTCAAGAACGGCATAGCTCTTCTAAACAGGCTCCTAAAGAAGCCCCTAAACCAGCCCCATACATAACCGGCGACCCTTGAAAGTACGGCGGACCTCCATATCCGGCTTGGTTTCTGTAATAGTCCCTGTACATAGACGGATCCCCGTATGTTTTCACGACCACCATGATGCCTGGTTAATAACCGCGGTCGTGTCTCGGTCTTAAATGAAGCTTAACAATAACTTTCCCGTATTTAAAGGCCACCGGCTCAGACTGATCATCGTAGATCATAATTGAAATAGTGTCAAAATGGTTTTTAGAAACGGCGACGTAGTCGGGTTTGTTAAATTGAATATTAACCATCGTATTATTTTCACCCTGTACATGGACCCATCTTAACAGCGGTGAATAAGTATCACCGATCCTCTGGGCCTCTACAATGTCGCTATACACATAGAGCGTATAGAACCCACCGTTAATATCGGGGCATGTGTGATCCTGCTCCATCGGACTTTTCGCATGCAGCACGGTGCCTAAAACCCTTCTTAATTTACCGGAGCAGTTAAACGTCGTGGTACGGCTTGGTGCTTTAAGAAATACCTTCCTTCTGACGTTATCTAACGACAGATGCGTATTCGGATATGCTTCGAGGCTATCTATGGCTTTGTTGACAGCATCGACAACACTTAAAACGGTTGGGTAGTAACCGTATGGAATGCTCTCGTGCATGCTCACTGGATCATGCTCACGCTTTATGTAAAACTTTGCCTCGGCCTGTGTGAATGTATTCCATGTTCTAGGGTATTGGATTTCTGTTAGGGCCACCTCCCAATCCCCTTTCAGGTCCACAGGCTTAGCCAGTTTCACGGTGTAATTAGAAATCTGGTTGTCGGGGAACATGCCCTTAGAAGCGTTGGATGGTAAGGTGATATAAAAAGGGGCTGTCTCCATCTTATTAGAGGATTTTAGACGGTCCTTAGCTCACACACCCTTCAGGGAGCTGGCCAACACCCAACTGTTAAATTTCTCCGGCCATCCCCTCCATTTGACATATGCCTGGCTGCTAGCCCCCTACCTTTCCTTTTCAGAACCTTTTCAACCCTATACACCCTGTTCGGATCATCAGGTACCATTTGTAACTCTTCCTTGTAAAACACCCCCGATACAGCTTCCCCATCGTAGTCCTTTAAACTGTAAATATACAGCCCTTCTTTAAGCTCCACATTATCCACCATAAATATCTCGTCGCTAAAAGTCTGGCGGTAGCCCTTCGTGAAGACCCCTTTCAATTTTGAAATCCTCACATGCGTGCCTTTTTTAAAAACAGGTTTCTTCACCTTTGTAGCAAAATGATGCCCGTACACCGTTCGCCAAATAGCTAAAGAATTACTAGGAGTCACCTCTGCGGGTGATGTTTTGATGGTCCGGTGATAACTGGCATTATACACATCTAAAAAAGCCTGTAGAACATCCACGTATCTGTAGGTGTTGTTGGCCGTAAAATACCGCCACATCTTAGACTTTAAAGTTCTGTTAAACCGTTCTACAACCGCTGCTTTCACCTCCGTGTGTGTTACAAAATGTTGAACACCGTGGTTGTTTAATAATTTCTGAAATGTCTTGTTTAAGAATTCTTTACCGGCGTCTGTTTGTAGTTTTTGAGGAACCCTGCCCTTCGCGAAGATGGCTTTAAAAGCGGCCGTGGCGCTGGCCCCTCTTTTATCGCTTAACGGTTCTGCGTAGGCGTACTTGGACAGCACGTCTATGACTGTTAATATATAACAAACGCCGTTGTTATGTTCTGCTATATCTTGAAGGCTGATTATGTCAGCTTGCCACTGATAATCTATTTGAGCATTAACGATTGTAGGACGTCTCTTAAAACGTCTTCTGGCCGGCTTGTGGAGCGAATACGCCTCCTCTCCTGATAGCCATGTCTTGACCAGGTCTCTGCTCACGGGTTCGTTTTCATCTGCAGCCCTTCTGTATAGGGCTTCGACACTTCCAAAGCTGCCAACCCCTCCTGTATCATAATAAAGTTTTCTTAACATAGCCCCCGACATGACAGCATCCGGTACAATTAATGAAATGAAAGACGCTTGTTTTGTGTAAGGACGTTTTATTAAAAACCAGATAAACAATACTACCAAAACCTAAGCAAAAGATACTTTACATTTTCATAGCAAACGTCATAAGTACGTATTAACACATAACCACCTTGCGTTGTAACATTCCGCTTGTTTGTTCTAAATACACACTATCCTGTAACATTACATAAGAACTTAGGTAAATAGTCTTCGGGGGCCAAAGCCCCCTGAGACTATTTTTTTATACACGTTACACATACGCCTTTCTACGAGTCTTTGTAGCAGCTTTCTATCAAGAGTCGGGCACATCTCCTGCATTTCAGGTAGTTTTACGCTCGGGTCATAGGCGTATTGGATCTCATTGAGTGCAGATGTCAAGATCCTCAACATATCGGGGTGTACAGTTTTCTTTTCAGGGTGCAGGCCGTACACCACCCTTAGCAGCTTATACATCTTGTACGGGTCTAACAAACCACAAATATAGCGTATTGTTCTGGCTCTGTATGATTCGCACAAACAATCGTGAGCCGCCTGCTGTGGATCGCTTATTTGATGGCCGTGACAAAGACTGTAATAGTCACGTTTGACACAGCTTAGTACTACCGTCGCTGCGAAACCCTTAACTCCACGCCGTTCAAAGAAGGACAATCCTGCATCTTCATCTTTTTCACACGCGGCGCTCTTAGAACCACATACGCATTTGTCGCAGCCCTCGCTGTTTTGGCACGTTGAGCTTTCAGCCTGTTTTGAACACCACAGACAATTAAAGATTACATTGCTCGCTTTTGCAGGTCGCCAGGCTCCAGCCGTTCTTTTTGGGGCTTCTATCTAGGGTTCAAAAAAAAGATTGACAGCCCATTAGTTGAAGAAATAAAATACATCGTTATATAGATACATGTGGCATAACATTTTCATACTAACCTCCATATTTTCACAACCCTCTGCGGCAGCTCTGAAATCCTGAGAGTCGCTAATGTCCTGCGATGCCCCGTCATCTTCGACGCTTGTACCGGGCTGTTGCAACACGCCCTCCGCAGCAGCCGCATCCTCCTGAAGGTCCATGTCTTCGTAGACAGGGGTGTTAGGAGGTGCTACAGGCTCTTTACCATAGTGCATTATGAAGTAGGTGCATCCTGCTGGTGTTACGCTCTAGGGACAAAAAGAAAGATTGATATGCCAATAGCTGAAGAAATAAAATACCTCATTTTTTTTTTGTAACTACCGAGCATAACATTTTTTTTTTTTACTAACCTCTGCATTTTCACCGGCCTCTGCTGCGGCTCTGAAATCTTGAGAGTCGCTAATGTCCCGCGTTGCCCCAACATCTTCGGCGACTGTACCCGACGGTTGCAGCACAACATCCTCAGCATCCATATCCTCCTGAAGGGCCTTGGTTTCATAGACGGGTGTGTTAGCTGGTGCTACAGCCTCTTCAGCTTCCTCCTGATCCACGAAACTGAGGCCTGCAAACAAGCTGCCACTACCAGAGCCCTCACTCTTGCTGTGGGTGTCCTTAACCGGAGACAACAGGCATACGCAATCCTTGAGATTGAGGTTTTGCACCCCCCGACACATGCTATTACTAAAACCAGTAAGGTCGCAGCCCCTATCCTTAGGTGTTTCTTGCTGAGCATTCTCGTCCATTACCAGCGTTGGTAAGCTGCGGTAATATCTACTGATAGGTGGTTGTGAGCAAACCCACATAGGGCTCTTCACAAGAGGGCTGTATCTCTTCATTTTGCTATGGGAACCTTCTTGTCTTCAGGCGGCTGCTTGCTGTACAACGCTCTTAAGGATGCCTTATATGTATCCTAAACAGCTCCTAAAAGGGGGCGTACCATCTATACATCAACAATGCCTTAGAGGCGTCATAGGGCTCTGGTTCGCTGGTGGCTCCCGAAACAACACCAACCCTAGCACCGCCCCTTGGACAAGATGGGCATCTCATGATACTCACACTCTGACACATACAAGGTGCCACACCCTTGTATTTCCAGGGGCTTGAGACCTGTCACTTTTAAGGACACGCGTCACTTTTAAGGACACAGCGAGGGGAGGGGGGACCTGTCACTTTTAAGGACACACGTCACTTTTGGGGACACAGCGAGGGGCGGGGGACCGGAGGGGGACCTGTCACTTTTAAGGGCATGAATAGGGATGAATGGTATCCGCTTATACTACTAATGGCAGCCCCATTCTCTACCTTATTTTCAGGGTTTGGTTCTTGGTGCTGTGTTTGTATTTCCACCACTCGTTTCTCTAGTCTGGCTCCTGGTACACCTCAGCTTCATCTTCCAGTGCTCAGAGATTGCACAGGTAGTATTTATTTTATAACATAAACACATACAGTGCAATGTATGTAAGCTATGGTAGACGGATAATGCTCTTTGAAACTCACACAAATGTGCCTCTTGCTCAGACAAGTGAGACATATCCGTCATCTTTCATCAGATCTGCTGACTCACTTCTTCTTCACCACCACTGCACTCCAACTGACAGGCAACTAAGCACATTCATAATCAGCAGGCTTCAGGGAGCATACATTGCAGTGTATTCAGTAATGTCTGCGCAGGCGCTCCAGCAGCGCAACACACTTTTGGGCTGCATATGCTGGCAGCGGTAATGCAAATTCCCTAACTGTGGGTGCTGGCCAGGGGCCTCAACTCACTTATATTATAGAAGTTTCAAAAATTCTGCTGAACAAGAGAACGTGACAAATGAGTGAAATACTTTTAAGCAGGAAGAGCGGGGTTGACAGGAGGAAAGGAGGTGGATAAGCTGGTAGCCCTCGCTTTTCATTGTGAGGCAATAATCTTGATTTGTATGGATAAATTGTGTCAATTTTGGTTTAAAAAGGAGCTATTTAAAAGTGATCATGAACTAATCAGAGTGGGTTGGCTATGCATTGTCACACGGGTAAAGTGGATTGGTTTATTTTCGCACCCTACTTCGAAACTTCCTTGTCACCTCAATCGGAATGTCCAAATTATCCTCATTGATCACTACTTGTAAACTTTTGCTGAATTTTAATAAAGATGTAATGCTGCATGTTAAGGAAACTGATTGATAGGGAGGCACCTGGGCACCCGGTGAGCCACAGCTTGACTGTTCCTCTGCCAGGACTAGTTCCTAGGCTAGCTTAGTCTAATTCGGCCCGGTTCCAGCTGTTACCTGCTTGTTGATTGCTGCCTGCACCACCATTGCCTGGCTCCAGCACTCCCTGTTTCTGCCGATTCCTAGCCCCACCCACCTCAGAACCTACTTAATGCAGGCCGCAGTGCAACCTCACTGAGTAGGCACCTGGGCACCCAGTGAGCCACAGTTTGACTGTTCCTCTTCCTGGACTAGTTCCTAGGCTAGAATAGTCTAGTTCTGCCCAGTTTCAGCTGTTACCTTCTTGTTGCTTGCTTCCTTCGCTGTTGCTGCCCAGTTCCCGCCCTCCCCATTCCCATCGATTCCTCGCCCTGCCTACCCAAGGACCACCTTAATGCAGGCCATAGTGTGACTGCACTGGATAGGCATCTGGGCACACAGTGAGCCACTGATTGCCTGTTCCACTGCATGGATTAGTTTCTGGGCTGGGCTAGCTTAGACTAGTTCTGCCCGGTTCCAGCTGTTACCTGCTTGTTGCTTGCTGACAGTACTGCCACTGCCCAGTTCCTGTCCTCCCCATTCCTTACAATTCTTAGCCCTGCCCACTCTAAGACCTACTTAGTGCAGGCCACGCTGCAACTGCGCAGCAGACGTGTGCAGCATACGCGCCAAAGGTGCACCAATGGCAAGCCCGTCGGCGCCTGTCCGCACCTGGACCATGCCCAGCAACAGGAACCCTGGTCCTCCAGCCGCCCACAGATTCTCCCCCAAGGAACTCCATCTCAACCATGTACACCACCAAGACAGCTGCAGCCTCTCCGAACCCACTCCATAATCAATTTGTTCACATGCTTACACTGCCACTTCACATGCCACTGCACTCTCGCATCCTCCAGCCACACCCACTCACACAGTACCACTCCTGATTCCAACACCCACACCCACACTTCACACAAAGCCTCATCCAATTGCCAACAATCACTTGCATGCATGCTCCTCAACACCGGCTTTTTCAACAAGCACACAACTGAGGTCTGGGACCTCTTCCACTCCCATGCACCAGACCTCGCCTACCTCACTGAGACTTGGTTCAACCCTTCGTCTGTCCCCGACATCACCAACACTATCCCATCAGGATACAAGATCCTACAACAGGACCAAACCAGGAAACCAGGTGGTGGCAACGCTACCATCCAGAGAGACACCATCAAAAGCACCACCACCAATGACCCAGAAACCACCACCACCAATGACCCAGAAACTGTTTCTTAGAAAACCTACATTTCATGCTCCAGACAGACGGCAAAACCATCATGAGGGGGATCTTTGCATACAAGCCACTGTGATCCCGGAGTAACTTCAGCAACCTCCTCACTGACCTCATCACCCCATTTGCCATAAATTACGAAGACTTCTTACTCCTAGGAGGCCTCAATGTTTATCTCAACGACCCCACAGATTCTAACACCACAGACCTAGTAGATAGTCTACAAAACATCGGACTCACTCAGCTCATGAAAGGGTCTATGCATGCTGCAGGACACACCCTGGACCCCATGTTTACCTCCAGTGACAAAATGAAGGTCAACCACATCTCCCCCCTGGCTTAGACAGACACTTCATCATACACCTCAACATCTCGACCTCACCCACCACACCGAAGGAGAGGCTACGTACCCCCAGCTGCAGCTGGAAGAAGGTGGCCGAAATCACATGGCTCAACACCCTCCAGCTCCACCTCCTATCTTCTTCAACAACACCAACAGAAACGCAGAATGTTACAATAACTGGATCTCCACCAGCCCAACATCCTCACACCCCACTTAAACACCAAACCAAAGAGGACAAACAAGCACGCAAGCAGGTACACTGATGCACTCAGAGAGTCCAATAGGTGATGCAAACAGAAAGAAAATGGAGAACCTCAAAAGAGCCCGCCTCAAGGAAGGCCTACAAGACCTCACTCCGAAGCTACCACCACAAACTGAAAGAGACCAAGAAGAAAGCTCTGACCCAGAGGATTAAAACCGGCAATAACAAATACAAGGAATTTGTCACCATTGTTAAGGAATTCACTCGTCCAGCAGTCACCTCCAACTCCATCAACCCATCACAAGGACTTTGCAACCAACTCTCTGACTTCTTCTGCCAGAAGATACCTAAAATCTACAGGATCTTCAACCCTCAACCACACTCTAACTCACCTCTGACCTCCACCACTAGGGTCACCCCACTCACGGAGAGAACTCCGATGCCTAATGAAGACACAGCAGCTATAATGGCATCCATAGACTTGTAATCCGAGACACACATTTTTAAATAGTACTTTGCTAGAAATTCGAACAATGGAAGAATATGTAGAACTAGCTAAATTCATATTGCAAATAATATGTTCTTTATTACTACCTCCAATCAAGAAAACAAGCTCTTGGTTAATTTTTGAAGGTTGATTTTTAAAGAAACGAAGGAAGCTACTGCATAACATTGATGAATTCATTAGAAATATTTGCAAAGCTTATTAGTAATGAAAGGCAGTCCCTAAAAATATGCTACTTGTAAAAAATCAGTTTACTAAATGTAAATGGACCCAGCTTTTTCAGGCAGGCCAAAGATACAATATTCCTAAGCTTCTTTCTGTGATCTGAATCAACCATCAATGAATCTAAATTTAAGTGTAGTTAGTTTGAATCCTTTGATCTGCGTGCAAAATGTAGGGGATTTATAAAAGGATGGACTAAGTCTACTGCAGCAATAGAGCAATAATCTATGTATTTGTTGGTATTGTGTATTGTTTTCTTCTTGTATTGAGGAAGGAATCTATGCTCTGGAGAAAAAAGAAACTTATTTCATCTCCCAGTAATGACCTTATGAGAGTGATTGATGCTGAAAATGGCTCTGGAAGTTTGCACTTTCCTTGCAGAAAACAAAACATGGGCAACAAAAATGGATACACCTTCATTCATGGTGGAACTATTGTTACAGAAAAAACGTTTGGACTTCAGCCTGAATGAGACATTTGTCAAGTTTGGCATACAAGTCACTTCTGCTCAACTGGCCAAGCTGAATATGGCCCTGCTAATTTGTTTGGAAAAGATCAGTGGTTTAGTGATTTGTAATGTAATATACCAATATAGGAATTCCAATAGAAATGATAAAAGATAAAAAATATGAATTTTAGAATATGGTCTGGGCATTCTAGGGCCCAAAATCACAGTTTACATACTCACAATTTCATGCTAAATGCAGTCATCTTCTCATACACTTCTTGGACAATGACAAGATGGTACAGTGCTAGCCAGCGTGATTTTGTCTAAACTGTGGCTTTCATCACCTGATCCAAAAGAACCCGAATGAAGGGCAATTCTGACTTCTCTTTGAAAACCATTGCATTTGTTACTCTGTAATAAATTTACCTCACCTGAGACTAACTATAAACCCTCTTCCTAAAAATGGTGTGAACAACTTGCCTGTTCCTTCCATGACAAAATAGCTTCTATTCAAGCTAGCCTCCCACCTCCAAGAGCTGACAGTTGCTTGCTGGGCTAGAGTATGGAGGAATGGATCGGCAAAGAGAGGGGGAAGGTGGGAGACCGGATTCCATCAGCGTCCATCTCCAGAATTAAAGATAGCTTCCTGGACTCCTTTTCTCCCATCCCGGTGGAAGACTCCCTTCTAGCCCTAAGTCGCCTCAAATCAGGCTCTCCCTCTGATCCTGGTCCTTCCTTTATTTTAGCCCACAGGGCAGAGGTTATTACACCGCTGGTGCATCAGTTATTTAATACTTACCTTTCATCAGCTACAATGCCTAGAGCATGGAAACAGCCGAAAATTGTACTGCTCTTAAAAAAAATCTCAGGCAGACCCTAATGACTCAACATGTTAACCAACAGATTTCCGCGAACTTAGAAAGCAACAACTTGCTTCATGCTTGCCAATCTGGCTTCCGGCCCAACTTAGTACTGAGTCAGCCTTGTTGGAAGTACTTTATTCCATCTGCCTCAGTCTGGACAGGGGTGACAGAGCGCTGCTGGTTTTTCTCGACCTATCTGCAGCGTCTAACACCATCTCTCACCCATCCTCTTAGCTCGTCTTCATTCGATGGGAATTAGAGGGCTGGCTTGGCTGTGGCTTGCATCATTTTTGGAGGAACGAGGACAAGAGGTATGGTGCAACCCTTTTTCTGCCGCCTCCCCAGAAGAGCGGTTTCTGGGGGTGGGTGGAGGGGCTACGACCTTTCAACTAATTAATGCGCCATATGGATGTTGTGGATGGTAATTTTAAAGGCAATTACCATCCTGTTATAAATTATGTCAAAAGCGTCTATGAACGTCAGGCTGTCAGGCAATTCGAAATTATTCAAATGCTCTAGTGCGCATGTGCCACTTAAAATGCGGAAAACTTAAGCAGTAGAGGCTGACATTCTGGCAGCCCGATTCTGCAATAATTGGGGGTCCTCTGGGACCACCCACAAATTACGATTAAAAGGGTCACATTCTAAAGCAGCCCGGGGCGTGTACAGCATCAGCTCTGTACTCCTGGGGCTGATTGTCTATTATAAGCTGCCTTTATGCACCCCTCACTTTCCCAAGTCGTCACAGTCTTACGTCTTGGAAAGGGAGGGGTTGTTGCATTTAAAAAATGACCTAACGTCAGAGCGGCATGTGCTCTAAACAGTTACACAGCACATGCTTCTGTGCCTGGGGTATTATGTTTAGAGCTGTAATTGAGAGGCGATTTTAGGAGCTGCAGCTGGGTCTCATTGAAAGGAAGCACGTTCTGATGAGACACCGACACCTGGCAACATGACTACTAGGGATGGGTGATTGCTTTTAGTCCTCCTTGGCTGTCAGATTGTCTGCTTCACTTTCCCTCCCTTAACCCCTTCTCTTCCTTTCCCCCACTGTCCTTGGCCTGTCTCTCTCTCCTTTTCCCTCTATTTCCTCTCGCGTAGCAGCAGTGGGGACAATTCATTCCACTAGTGTAAATTAAATGCTTTAGCGGAAGTGTCATTGAGCAAGTCTCCTGTGCTGTAACCCCAAAGCCTGGCAGACAGTGTGCCTTCTACCTGAAAGAAATGCAAATGGGGCCTACTAGTTAATCTGCAAATGCAAAGGATGCTTGGGAGTTAGCACTTGTACTGGCTTTAATTGATCAAAGGTTTGTGATGGCAAATACATTCTTTTTGAGTGGTTGTGCAAAGAGTTAACAAGTGAGCTGTGGAGTGAGTGTTTTTAAATAGCATGGTGTTGAAGGGACAGTAATGTAAAAAAATGAATTACATACAGTCTCAGTATTATTAAAATATATAGTTTGGGAACACCATTTATCTTAACCTTTTAAGCATTCTGTAGCGGTATATCATCTACTGTGTGTAATGCAAGTTTAAAATAGTGAATTACATATTCACAGTGCTTTCTGTCACAGACTGTGACCTTATGGCACTAAAAATACTCAAGTAACTATTCTCCACTGCACCAAGATGTAATTCTGTGGCTCTCTGGTTACACACAGACCTATGCAGTGTATTAACTAATAGACTTTCATATTGTACTACAGTGCATTTTTTAAATTTTTAAATTAAGTTGGAAGTTATTTTATATGTGGCTGCCTGACGGTAAAGCTTTTATAATATTTTAGCTTTTTTAGCCACACCTTTTGTACAACTGATATTCTGAACTCACATATCTAAAAGTGCCTGCATATGTGATAATGAAGAAAATTGAGTTTTGGTAAAATAAAATATTTGCCTAAGATCACACAATTTAAGTGCGGTAGCCGTGATTTATCAATATTTTCTGGATTCGCTTTGTACAAATTGGCCACTGAGTATCTATTTGTCTTTCATTATGTTATGGCTTTGTTTTTAACCTCTTTGTGCAGTTTTTCTACACCGCAAACTGGACCCAAAGTAATTTAGTGCTTTCATGAGCACCAGTTACATTACACATGGTCACATTTATTTTTCATAGGCACATGTTAAATTAACTGATTTGCCCAGAAATGCAGACAATTCACGTGAAAATTAAACCTGGTTCCCCAGGTCCTAAATTGGCAGCTCTGGCCGCAACATCACATCCTGGGTGCAGAAAGGGTGGCAGGCTGAAGCCAGTATTAGAACTCTGGGCCTCATTCAGAAAGGGCCTCCGCACTGATGGCGTAGGCCGCACAGTCGTGGGGGAGTCTCCACACTCGGGGAGGAATCTTCGCAATGAGAATTCTCATTTCAGATATTCCACCCAAGTGCGGAGACTCCCCCATGACTGCAGGGCCTCTGCCACGAGTGTGGAGGCCCTTTGTGAATTATGCCCAATATTTTTTGTCCATTTATAACAGAAATATTGTTGAAAATTGAATCCAAACACACCAATTTTAAAAACTTTTCTCGGGGGAGAACACCCCCAACCCTCACCTCATAAACATTGGCCTCGCTCGTGCTACAGTTCATTCACTGGTTTTACGCCTCACCACTTCCAAATTCCACCAGCTGCCACTGCATCTCCTGTAACCTACGGGAAGGAGTACCACAGGGGTCAGCCCTGATTCCGACTCTATTTAAGTCTATTTCACTCCTTTGGCCTCCTTGGTAGAATCCTTTGGGGCAAAAATTGTGTCATATGCAGATGACACCCAATTTCTTTTTTCCTGGGGGAAGGGCGAGGCTTTCCCAGGTGAGAAAATTCGTAACTGTCTTACTGCAACGTTTAGTTGGCTATCCAGTAACCAACTTAAATGTAATGCCGGGAAGACCAAGCTCCTCTTTTTTGGTGCAGATGCCGAGACACCGTGGCAGACTTTCTGGCCTGAGGATACCCCTCCCCCCCTGTTATTGCAAAGTCAGGTGGTAAAAAACCTGTGCTTCAATTTTGATGGACAACTGTTATTTCGTTCCCAAATTAACTCGGTGGTGGGCACCTGCTTTGCCCTCCTTCGCGTACTTAGGAAATTCTTTTATCTTTTATCCTTTAAGGCTAGACAACAAGTGACACATGCCTTGATAATTTCACGGCTTGATTACAGGAATGGTCTGTGCATAGGATTGCCTAAATACCTGATTGGTAGGCTGCAGTTGGTCCAGAATGCAGCACCACGTACCATCTTTGGGCTCCCATGCAATTCCCACACCACTTGCCTTCTTCAAAGCCTTCATTGGCTCCCAGTCAGGAAGAGGATCACTTTTAAGATACTGCTTGTTACCCAGAAAGCTCTCCACTGAACTGACACAGGCTATCTACAAGATAGAATTAAGTTCTATAGTCCACTAGCTATAGTTCCGTGGATTAGAAAGGCAAGGTCAGGGGGCAGATCTCTCTCCTTCCTGGGCCCTTCTCTCTGGAACAAGCTTCAATTGACTCTCAGGTGCATTATGGCGACACCTGCGTTCCAAAAAAATGTAAGACCTGGCTTTTCTCCTGCACCTAGTTCTGTCCTTCTTTCTTCTTGCTAATGGTCCTTCTGCAGTAGTGCCAGGACACTCTTCGGAGTAACAGTTGCGCTTTATAAATCTCATACATAGACATAGACTTAATAAAAAATGGATAGGCACAAAAAATAGAGGTGAAGAAACTGAGGATTTTGAGTGAGGTTTGCTATCTCAGTGCTCTTTATGTTACTCTCTTACGTGTTTTTTTATCAAAGCATAAATATAGCTGCATGGAAGGGGATGCCCAGGCCCCAGGTCTATGGAACCAACAAAAGCCTGATGCAGCGGAAGTACCTTGCTTGAGCGTAGTAAAGGCAACTTGAAAACAAATATCATGGTGCAGTAGGATCTTCTATCTTAAACATAGTTTCATTGGGGCCAATTAGGAGGTGTACTATGCAATTCAATTTCATGGAGTTGGTTCTATATTCTAATGGAAAATAGTCCTTCTGCAAAGTTCAAATCCATTTTTTTTCTGTCTTAACTCAAGCATCTTTATTAAAATTTAGGACTGAATACAAAGCAATTGACTAAAGAGATCAACTGTTGGCAGGTGCACAAATATTAGCATTAATAGACTAGCACAGCTAATAAAATGATTGTAAGAAAAAGGGCTCTTTATGTATGATCAACCCCCATTTTCTTTTGACTGATAATGCTGGCTTTTTGACTCTGTGCATTGGGACTCTGCTAACCAGGCCCCAGTGCATGTGCTTTGACTCCTAAAACATGTTGAATTGACTATACTCCTAATGGCATTTTTAACCTACCTATAATTCCATAGTTTGTGGTACAAACTGTGTCCAGGGCCTGTAAGTTAAATGTCAATAGTGGATTGCAGCATACATTGTGTCACTACTAGAGTGACAGCGCAAAACATGACTGCAGACCTACTACCATACCTGTCTGTGCAGTTTTAAAACTGCACGTACAACCTGTCAAAATAACCACTTTTTGACAGGCCTAAAACCTTCTTTTAAATAGGCCTGAATGCCCGGTAAGACAGGGTGCATGGTATTGAAAATTAGGACATATAAAATTAATGTAGAACATGTCCTTACAGTGACAATGCACAAAAAACTCTTTTTCCTGTTGCAGGGTTAGCTGTCCCATAGGAAACATTGGGATATAAATTAAATAATGTTAGCTCTGCTTAAGAAAAAGCTACAAATTAATTTGTGTGCTTTTTTAATTATTACAAGTCAAACTCACTGGTAAAATTGATTTTTTAATAAATATTTTACAAAAGGTACTTATAAAAAGTCAATTTGAACATGCCTAAAGCCTCTAGAAGCCCATTTGTATGAGCTTCCATCTGTCACGCAGGCGCTAAATAGTTCTTGGATAAGGCATGACCATGCTCCCTAAGATAAAGGCCTTGGGTGTGGGGTGGTGCTCTGTTCCTCTGATGGGATGACCCTCTGGGCAGTGCCCAGGAACTTAACTTCAAAGCAGCCTAAACGTTCCCAGGCAGATGTAGCTAACAACTGGGCCTGTCTCCTCCTTGGTCCCTCTAGTTAGCCAGGCACCATCCCCTGTAAAAGAAGAGCTGCCCCTAGAACCAGTTTTGAACGACCACAGAGAAGGGTTTGCTCATTTCTCTGACCACACCTCTATGGTAGGTAGGAGCAGGAGCCCTGTACAGGGGAAGAAAGTCTCTGCCATGTTGCAAGATATGGTGTGTGACAATAGTGTAGACAGAGAGAAAGTAAAGAGGGAGCGGATGGTCAAAGAAAACACCCCTATCAGTCATATACCGAGGGGATGATTCAACTGTCCGCCCCTGAGTCATCAACATGCACAGTGCGGCGTGCTGAGCAGCGCTGGTCAGACGGATAGACGTATTCTCTTACTTTACTTTAAGTTTGTTTTGGATATGTGAGCTGGAATCCACAGGCCTGTTCCTCTAGGTGGCGTTCTACTTATTTTTTACAGTAACCTCCCAAAGTTCCTCCCAGTGCTGCTTTCATAGGGATGTGACACTAAACGCCTTACTTAAGGTTTGGCAACGTGGACAGAATACCATAAACCTCTGTTCCTCCAGTCAGGGGAACTGCTGAGTTAGCATCAGCAGAGCGCCTGCTAGCACCGCCAATGGTAACCCTGCTCCAGTGATCCATCTGCCACAGGAACCTGTGTTACATTGACGGTCGTCCTGCCCTATTGAGCACCGGACTAGCATCACTCACTTTTCTTGCTCGTGTCCGCCATATGATCTGTGGTAGACGCAGGCAGGGAAAACGACTACTGGACCTCACATGCGAGGAGAAAGCTCCATACATGTTGGATCATTAGCGTTTTGTTTCAAGAAACATACTCACACTTTAGAAGGTTGTTTCATGAGCAGACACTTTAGATATAGAGCTGCTTAGCAAACTTCACAGCTGTCTAGGGGACCACGCCGGCACAGTTCACAACAGAAATATCACCCCCACGCAGCTTAGAGAAGAGGAGATCTCTAGACATAGGATGCATCCTTCTTCAAGGCGAGCAGAAGACATCTCTGCTGAGACTGCCTAAGGTGGGCTTTCCGCCAGCGTTTTAATAATGCTTTAAGTGCAGTTAGTTGCTTTACAAGCGCTCTCTTAGACAGACAGCTGTAAAAGGAGAAAGCATCAGGGCAGTAAGCGGTAGATATAGATCCGTGCCACTGGCGAGGTAAGGACAAATTGGTCACAATGTTTGTGTGTGCAGCAGGAGTTGACTGACAGTCTCCAGCTTCCATCCTAACTCTACAGGTCCAGTGACTGAATTGCAAACTGTTTGACAAGGCTGAAATCAAGGCTTCTACACTTGGCCAAAATGATTGATAAGAGGCAGACAACGCTACGCCCCTGCATCAGACTGTAGTTAACAGGAACACCTGGGAATAAGTCCGGTAGGAGTTTACCATGCACACACTAAATGTAATAATAGTGATAATAATATTGACCATTTATATATTGAGCACCAACACTTTAAATGTGTGCTAAGGCATGGCTTGCACTGGCTTTGACAAAGCCGCTTTCTTCTTCTGTGCATTGGGTGGTTTGCCAGTCTCTTTGACTGTGTCCCGCTGATGCGTATACACTGGGACACATGCGCATGTGCTTTCAGCGGTTACCTGCCTTATGGAGCTGCAGCCCGCAGGAGTGCTGAGGGAAATGGATGCTCTTTTCATCCCATCATTGCTCAGCCTAAATGCTTATTTTTAGTAAAGTCTAATAGTGCAATATTATTCATGAATACGTTTCTGTTACACACAAAACAAACTGAAGTGTCTTTGAAACTTAATGTGTGCCAAATGCTACGCAACGCAGCGGTGCCCATTTTTTTTTTAACTTAAGTCGAACGAAAGATTGAATAAAAATTCCAAGCATTCAAAGTTATAACTTTCTGAATACAGACAGATGTTTCCATCAGAAGCAAAACTGACTGAACTATGTTACCAGGACAATCACTTGTGACTCTCAATGTCCATGCGAATATATGCAACATATGCATTGTCATTGTCAATGAGTTATAGGGCCATATGTATCAAGCCCATTTCCCATTCGCAAACGGGCCGATTCTCAGAACGGGAACAAGCCTTTTGGGATGTATCATCCCAAAAGGCATTCGCAAAATAGAGAATCGCAAAAATTGCGATTCTCTATTTTGCGAATGCATTTAAGGAATTGCAAATTGCGATTCCTTAAATGAAATGTATGAAGCACCTAAGTTGTGCGATTATGGCTTAAGGAATCGCAAATTACCACCAACTACAGGTTGGTGGTAACTTGCGATTTCTTTGAGAAATACATTTTTGCATTTTTCAAAGTGGCATGTGGCGCACATACATGCCCTTAGGGCATGTATGTGTGCCACATGTGCACCCATGCTCATTTCAGGGTGCAACAGGGTGTCCTTTGGACACCCTTGCAACCTTGAAATTGCATTCTCAATTTGCGATTCTCTAATTGCTAATCGCAAATTGAGAATGTCCTCCCATTCATTCCTATGGGCCTCTAGGCCCTTAGGAATGAATGGGGAGGGTTTCCTTAACTCGATTCGCAATTAAGGAATATGTAGGATTCGCAAATTTTCTTGCGAATCCTACATACATCTCGTTTGCGATTCTCAAATAGCGATTCTCAAAAATTCGCTATTTGAGAATCGCAAACGCAAACTTTGATACATATGGCCCTTGGTTTCCCTGGATAAAAACCAGACTTTGTAAAAGTCATGCTTTTGTGATGACACACCGATTTCGACTGTGCTCCTCAGAATTCCACCTTGCATCAGTCCGGAACTTTGTATCATAACCTTGCCTCACTCCCGCATTGGCAGTCCCTTGAGTAAACCTTTCCCATTTGTAGGTTGATTTATGTTATGTTATGTGTATTGGTAGAACACGTGAATCACCCATTAGGGTATCCTTTGCAGCTGAACAAAGCAGCTGCCTCCTTGGAGTGATTATTCGAAAAGCCAGGGCTTCAGCTTCTTGCAGAACTCGAGAAGTGAAGAGAAGGCTCTGACGTGGTTTGGGAGGTTGTTCCATGCCTTGAGGGTGGTGTAGGAGAAAACACGACCTCCAGCTGTTGCTTCATGGAAGTGGAGTAAATGTGCTAGTGAGGGTTCGGCTGAGCTAAGGTGCCGGGCGGTAGGTGGAAGTGTATGCAGATGTTGAGGTAGGGAGGGCCTGTGTTGTGTAGTGCTTTGTATGTGTGTGTGAGGAGTTTGAACTGGATGCCTTTGCGTATGGGGAGTCAGTGAAGTTCTCTGAGATATGGGTTGATATGGGTGCAGCGAGGAAGGTTAAAGATGAGCCTTTGTATGTTATGGAGCCTGTTCAGGAGCTTCTTAGAAATTCCTATGTAGAGTGTATTGCCCAAGGCAATTCTGCTGGTAATCAGGGCCTGCTTTAATGTCTTCCTGGTGTGTTTACCAGTAGCCGTTTGAAAATCTTTCATGGCATCCTCAGGATGTGGAAGCAAGTGGAGATCACTGTCTTTACCTGGGCCGTCATGTTGAGCTTGCTGTCTAGGATGATTCAAAGATCTGTTGGCCACCAGGTGGGGACCCAGGCTGAGGCTTTTCTTCTGAAGAACACCACTTCAGTTTTGTCTGTGTTGAGTTTGAGGCAGTTGGATTTCATCCAAGTGGCTCCTGCGGTCATGCCAGTGGCGAAGCTGGTTTTCATTGTGAGGGTCTTGTCCGACATGGAGAGTATCAGAAGGGTGTCATCTGTGTAGAAGAGTATGTTGATGTTGTGCAATCTTATGAGATCTGTCAGTGAGTCATGTAGATGTTTAAAAGCATCGGGCTGAGGAAAGATCCTTGGGTGATTCCTTAAATGAGGTTCTTGGCCTCCAATGTGTAGGGTGGCAGGTTGACAGATCAAGTTGAAAGAGGGTCAATGGGTGCTTGTTTCATGCGCTCTTCTGATCAGGATGGTGTGGGAGACTGTGTTGAAGTCTGCTGAGAGGTCGAGCAGTATGAGGGCCACTGTATCGCCACACCACGTTTTCACCATGGCTTGCACAGCATTATTAGAAGACATGTCTATGCTGATGGAGGAGTGCTTTCTCTAAGTCCTAAAACCCACACCACACTCTCTCATTGTGCTGGACAGTATGTTTTTAGAACACCCAGATGTGTTATGGGAGTGTTAAAATATATACCATAAGAAATACAACATGGAAAAATTGACAGGAGATTGTAGAAAATTGCAGACCTATTTCTCATTTTGGACATTTTTTCAGAGGATAGTGATGAAAACATTGCCCCATGTTTTATTCTTGGGTGGAAACCCCATCAAAATGCCTGTGGAAGGTCAGCCTGTGAAAGTGGATCATGATTTTATGAATTATTTCCTAAATCCACCTCAAGAAATGCCTGGAAAAGGCAAGGGAGGAGTATGGTGTGTGGGTGGCTCCAGTAACGCACCGAAAGCTGCTTGGAAGGTCAGCCTGTGAAAGCGGATCATGATTTTATGAATTATTTCCTAAGTCCACCTCAAGAAATGCCTGCCCCAGCACCGAAAACCACTGATGAAGTGAGCACACTGCCACCATGCCGCAATCATGAAAGGAGCGGGTGCAGTTCTAATAGCTTAAAATTGCGGTGGGAGCCACGAATTGATATGGCATGCTTGCTCCACTTGCTGGATTGTTTGTACAGTTCGATATAATTTTTAAACAATGGATAGCTTTTGAATTGGAGTTGGGAGATAACTGCAGGGCCATGAGGCACCACTCTAAGACAAAAAAATGCCCAAACTAGCCAGAGTCCCTTGTTCGCTATGTCACTGGATTCAAGCTAGCCTGGCTGATGAGGGGTGTCACCCCGAAATCGGTCCCACAATGCTTGTTTCCAGACTAGGGAGGAGCCGGCTTGGCAGTTCAGGCTGGACTGTTCCTATGAGGAACAGGGTCAAGACTGATTTGCATATGGCTGGGTCCAAACAGGGGTGGCATAGTGAGCAAAAGAACAATGGATTTAACCCAAATCTCTTGACTGGGGTTGAATGTTGGATTCATTCAGCACTCTGTCCATCATTTGTTGCCGCAGCACTTTTCGTCCTAAGTGGGATGGGTATGCCCACACGTGGGTCCCTTGCTCGCTATGCCATGGATTCAAGCTAGCCTGGCTGATGAGGGGTGTTACCTTGAAACCGGTCCCAGGATGCTTGTTTTCAGTCCAGGAAGGAACAGGGTTGGCAGTCCGGGCTGGACTGTTCCCATGAGGAACAGGGTCAAGACTGATTTGCATATGGCTGGGTCCAAACTGGGGTGGCGTGGTGAGCAAAAGAACAATGGATTTAACTCAGATCTTTTGACTGGGGGTGAATGGTAGATTCATTTACCATTCCATCCATCATTTGTTACTGAAGCACATGCTTCATCATAGGCCACCTCGTCCCACCCTGGTAAGATGGTTCTACCAGGGTGGACGCGACCTCGGCTGGACTATCCTGAGGGAGTTCTTAGATATTAAAAAACATTTCTGGATAACTTCAGTCCACTTTTTCCACAAAAAATACCTCAGGTTATACCACAAAAGTATCCTTTTATCAAGGTGGTACCCTGGGCATGAATAAAAAAATATACGATAAGGTATTGGCAGGGTATGTAGGTGGATACTACGATCCTTGGATTAAACCAACCTGTTCCAGCCTGGGCTGTATTGGGCAGTCATCAGGGTTGGGCCTTGACTTTACATTGAAGTGAGGGTAAGAAATTTTGTTAGTAAAAGCAGAGGGGACCTACCTCTCTGAAGGTAAGCAATAGATAAATAATCTAGGGCACTTTGCCTCATGGTCTGTTGCAGGGGGCACCTCCTATAGTCACACATTAATCAAGGAACAATGCCTGCTTTGATCCTACCTGTCCCCTACCAACGGCCGTCTGGTGGGAAGACGGCCTACTGGTTGAATTTTATAAAAAATATCTGCCTCTGTTACAATCTAAAATAGCGCAACTCACTAACCATATTCTGAAGGGTGGGAAAATCCCTCCATCATTTAACACAGCCATTGTTAAAAAAAGAAACAAAATCCAGAGAACCTTCATTCATATTGGCCCATATAAAATAATAATGAAGTTATCGGCTAACCGAATGAATAACGTAGTAGGAGCTCTTATCCACCCAGATCTGTGTGGGTTTATTTTATGCTGGCAAGGTTCTGACACAGGTGCTTTTATTAGATGCCGAAAGGGGTTTTGATCTGGTCATTTGGAAGAAACGTTTTCTTTTTCTTGAGATGTTTGATTTTACTACAAACTTTATTTAGGCCATTTTGAAAATTTACGAAGGGGCCATGGCATGATTAATTCTAAAATCTGATGATATCGGCACCTGTAAGATAAATCGAGGCACTAGACAGGGGCATCCTCTTTCACCCATTTTATTTGCTATTTTTATAGAACCTTAAGCAATTTCTATCAGAAATGATGAGTGTGTAGCACCATCTTTGCAAGGTATGGCAAAATTCAAGGTATATGCCTATGATTTGGCATTGTTTTTTAAACCCTCTGTGGTCACCCTACAGAGAGTTTTGGACTTTTTTCGGTAACATTCAGTCAGTGGGTGGCAAAAAAAAAATAGGCTAAAAACAGAGATTCTCCTATGTAATTGCATGCCTAATTCCCTACCCCCAGAGCTCTGCCCATTGGTGAATCCAAAGCCCAAGAGATATCTGGGCATTTATGCTATTGAAGACGTCGATGATTTATTCATATTCAACTTCTACCTCTTATTAAGAAAATTAGTGCACTATTCTCTAGATGGTTAGGCTTGCCGATATCTTTAATGGGTTGGGTTGTGTTGAATCGTATGTCTATATTGCCTCTGTTTAACTTTTTATTCCCCCCAGTGCCCTGTGCTTAGCAGATATATTTTTAAGGAAATTGAGGGAATGTTTTCTACTTTTATTTGGGCAAAAAAAATGCCACTGATTGCATTGAGCACTTTATATAGGCCAATAACAGTAGGCGGGCTGGCTCTGCTGAATATGAAAAAAATACTGTTTTGCCAACTTTACACATTTTTCAGTTAGATTTTTTCTTCTCCTAGGTCCTGGTAATTTTTTTCTTAGATTTAATCATGCAGGAATATAAGGTTAAGCATTTTTACCGCCTGACAAAATCACCAAAAAAAGTTTGTTATAAACATATGCAATGGCTTTTAAAACGTAAAGAACAACTGTTTAAATATTTTACTATGCCAGTCATTAGTAGCTCCACTCGATTCACTGACATTTTTAAAGGATCACATGCCCTCCTAGACAGGTCTATCACCAATAAATGGGAAATAAAGGTTTGTGAGAATATTGGCAATTTTTTTGAGAATAGATTCCTGGAAAGTCTGGCCAGATATTGAAACGGATATCAGACACTGGAAGATAGCACTCTGTTGTTCCTTTATTCGTATCAGATATTTGTTAAAATAGTTGGACTTGATAAAATTTAAAACAGTTTGGAATTAACGGAAGAACTGATTGAATCTAGTACCCTCAGACCCACTAGATACTGGATAGCCACATTTCAAAAGCATAAGGAGGGGCACTTATTTTATAAAACTAGACGTAAATGGCAGTCAAAGGAGAGAGTGTTAATCTCAGCTGAGGTTTGGAACAAGATCAACATGTTTAATTTCTCTTTGTTAAAGGTTCTAACCTCCGCCGGATGCAATTGTACACAAAGGGGCTCTTATGTAAATAACCTGATTTTATGTATAAGATTAACACCAGATACAAAGTAAAATGTTTTAGATGTTATAAAGAGGGTGAAGGGAGCTAGTGGTGTAAACCCTGATTATTTTTGCAAGTTTGTCCCCAAACTTTTCACTTTTGCCTTCTATTTTTCTGACCCTGTTTTCGTTGGCTATAGGATTCTGGCCACTTTACCACTGCTGATCAGTGCTAAAGTGCATATGCTCTCTGTATATATTGTGATATGTTTGGTTATCCATGATTGGCATATTTGACTTACTGGTAAGTCCCTAGTAAAGTGCACTGAGTTTGCCAGGGCTTGTAAATCAAATGCTACTAGTGGGCTTACAGCACTGGTTGTTCCACCCACATGAGTAGCCCTGTAAATGTGCCTGACGTACCACTGTATTGCCTGTATGCTCAGTTTTAAACTGCCATGTTGCCCTAGCAAGCGCACCCACTTGCCAGGCACCAACCTTCCCTTTTCTTACATGTAAGACACCCTTATGGTAGCCCCAAGGTACCCCCATGGGCAGGGTGCAGTGTATGAGCAAGGTAAGACATGTACTGGTGTGTGTGACATGTCCTGATAGTGAAATACTATGTATTTCATTTTTTGCTATTGAAAGGCTATCTGTCCCGTAGGCTAACATGGGAGTTGATTTGTAACATCTTACAAGTATAAATTTCCATAGGGACAAGATAGAAAAATTGAGTTTAGGCTCTCTGAACTCAAGAATTTATTAATGCACCTTTTGGTAAAGGTTATTTTTAAATTCTGTGTTTGAAAATGCCACTTTTAGAAAGTGGGCATTTTCTTACTTTACCATCTTCTGTGCCTCTGGCTGTTTGTGTATTCCGTGCCTGGTGTTTGAGTGACAGGAGCTGGGGATGTGCATTCACTCTGGACAGTCACTAGGTGGGTTGAAGTGTGCCATGCCTTGCCTGGGTGACTCATCGCTGGGCTGAATAGACCTGATCTGCATTTAGAGTGGCGGAAGGTGTTGCACCTGAATAGGCAGTGTCTCTTTTTCACAAGGCTGTCTCCGCCCCCTGTGGTAATGCTGCACCAGGGAGGATAGGATGGGTTTGGACTGGGTTCAGAGATCCTTGCCACAAAGAGAACAATGACAAAATGGAGTATAAGTATTAGACCTAAAACCCAAGGACTTTATATCGCTTCATGGAACAAGAGGACCCTGCCAAGAAAAAGTGCGGGAGAACTGTGTGAGGAGCACTGCCTTTTCTGAGTGAGGGATGGGTTGGCCTGCAGTTGCTGCTTCTGTCTGTGGTGGAGGAAAAGGACTGACTCTTTTTGTCCCTTTGTGGTATCCTGCTTGTGAGAAACTCTCCAAGGGCCTGTGTTTGCTGGCCTCCTATTCTGGGAAACTCAGGGACATAAAAGGTTCTGTGCGCTGTGCCCTACAAGCTTTACTTTTACAGGGCTTCTTGTGCTTTGCTCTCCCAGTGGTCTGTGTGCTTTGCTTTTGCAAGAGGCCCGTTTTCAGCTCCACTACAGCACCTTGTCCATCACCCTGTTATTTGTTCTTTATTTAAAAGCCAAGCGCATGTGGGATGCTTCTGCTGTGGCACCAGCGTGTGGCGAGTGCTTCCCCTTTCACCAAGGAGCACTCCAAACTGGGGCCGGTGCGCTTGTCAGGTTGCTGAGGGTCAGGGAGAGGCATGGGCTCATACTGCGGCCCCCCTCTTTGGAAGGGGAACCGCATCATGCACAGTCAGAGAGAAGAGGGGCTGACCCGTAGCACCCTTCCCCAGTACAGGCCAGGAATTGCTCAAGAAGAAATGGAGGAGGTCAGTCGTCACCCAGTTGTGGGTGGAGCTCAGTGAGGAAGGCCGCGCCCGCCCTTCCCAGTACCTGTGGGGAGAGGCAGCCCTGGTCCGAGGCCCCCAGTAGTCCTGCGGGTGCTCCTTCAACTCTCTTAACACACCCTCAACCGCAGCCCCCACCTTCCTCAAGGGAGACCGCAACAGGCAGCAGTGTGGGTACCGGCTGAGGCCGCATTCCCTGGTGTGCATCTGTGGGCCGCCGGCTGTGAGGAAACCCCAACATTGTGGCCCCATGTCCTGCCCTCAGCCACTCCCAGGGCACAGCAGCGTACCCAAGAGCTGTGGTGGATCCAGCCCACATCCCCAGCTGGCAGCAGGCGGCCGTAGGCTGGAGGCCAGCACTGAATGGTTTGTGAGTCGGGCCCTGTGGAAGTGATTGGACCGCACTGCGTGGCCTTCGCGGGCGGTCCCCATCCAGCCTGACTACAGTGCAGGGGGTCACAGCTGCATCACGTGTTTGCAGGCTGCGGCCTTGTTTGTGCCCTCCCCCTTTCTCTTGTGGCGCACCTTGGGGGCATTTTGTGTGAACTGGCCAGCTGGGGTAAACCTCGACGGAGGCCCCCCCTGTTGTGTTGACCTGGGTCCGGGTGGCTCTGCTACCCAAAATTACCATATGATCACTAGTAGAACATGTGGGTGTTCCTGCAGCCTACAGGTCATAGCCAAGTGTCCCAGAGGGGGCTCAGCAGTTACATGTGTGCTCATACCCTGTATTGACAGGCTAATGTTGTGTATGGCAGAAGCAGCATAACCTGAACAGTGCTGGTGTAAGGTGTTAAGCATCATGTTTTCATGCTAGAACTTTCATGTTCTGTGCAACTTACGAGTACTTACTTGCACTAACTGTGATGTTATCCCTAATGTTTTTAAGATCTATGTCTTGTTAGGGCAACTGTCTAGTGAGCAAAGTGATTTATGACCTATGTAATGTTGTGACTATTGCCTAATTGGCAAGGTGATTATTGATTTATGTGACTGTGGTCTAATATGTTTGGTGTATAATATAAAGGAAATTTTTGTATAACCTTGTGTGGTGTCTCTTTTGTGGTTGCATGTGTATCACTGATGAGTGTGTGTAGCACAAACGCTTTACACATTGCCTCTGGGATAAGCCTGACTGATCTGCCAAGCTACCAAGGGGGTGAGCAGGGGTTATCTTGTGTGTGTGTAACTCCCTTACGGTGAAAGAGTGGTGGGTTCTGCCTGGCTTAGGTGCATACCGTAGACAACCAGAAACCCCTTTTCTAACAGGTGGCATATTATGTGATTGAGAAATTGTGACACGTAGTTTACATGTCAAGGAGTTGCACAGCCCAATGCACATTTGTGAAAAATTAACCATGTACTCAGTATTAAACAAAAGTTCATCCAATTTATTTCAATATTCTGTTCATGTTTTGTCCGTCACGTCATAGCAAATGAAGTTCCAATTTTCACGCATTTTAATCACTCTCGGATTGCCCATCCGGGCCTATCCACAGGCACGTAAGGAAACTCCATTGATCCATTACATTGCTTCACCCAATGCATTTCGGTCTTTATCTCGACCTTCTTCAGGGGTATCTACAATTATAAAAAAATGCATATGTCAACCCCATATCATTTATGTGTAACTGTAATTAAACACCCAAACACATTATACCTACTTCCCCAAATCATAATCCAACATATTTCTAAACAAATAACCACTCCTTACCACCAACCCATTCCCCTACGTTCAACCTCAATATCCTCCACATACTTTACGTTCGATGTCTCTACAATCCCTCTCCAGATCTACTAATCCATAACATTGTCATTCAACTGTTCGGTAATACCGCATATCTTACTCTCCCCAAAACACCCCAGTTTGTACCTGTAATCAATATGCTGTTGTTTCGAACCGTAAAACCGCCTTGTGCAAAACGCCATGTTGAAATCCCTCGCTCTCCCAACCTTTCTGTTTTTAAATCAAACGTTTCTCTCTCAGCTGTGCTTACTCCCATCACGTGACTGTCTCTCTCCACCCTCTGAAAATAAACAGTGTTGTGATCCCCAGTGCCCCCTAATCACCACTGAATCAGAAAACCAGTATCATGTTTACAAAAATAAAACTCCCCTCAATAAATGACATTCATTTAAAAAAATGTCCGTAAGGATATGGTTAGACGTGTTGTTTTAATGGCATTCCTTGAAGATAGCTTTTTCCAGACAGTCCATGACATGACCATATTACTCTTCTTTTTCATCTTGTCAATGGGGTGCTGACAGGGTCGGAACGGTAGTAATATAAATCATTTCAATAAATCTGCAGCACACCCTGGTTTATTATTGTTTTTAAACTCATCATATTTGTTAGTTTCGGCGTGCATACACTCCATGTGCACTCCGCTCCTTTGGGTTCTGCCTGGCTTAGGTGCATAGCGTAGCCAACCAGAAACCCCATTTCTAACAGGTGGCATATTATGTGATTGCCCATAAATTGAGGGATACTGGGCTTTTATCAATGAATATTGTGCACAAACGCTCAATATTGACTTGCCCAGGATATTCAAGCCATCATATTGGGGTTTTTCTCAGGTGCTAGCATACCGATTGGAGACAGAAATAAGTTATTCTTGGTCACTTTGATAGCAAAATCTCTAATACTACAAAACTGGAAGTCTGAGGTTCCCCCTGCCTTCGGACATTGGCAGGCCAAAATGTTAAAGTTAAAGGGGCATATTATCAAGCCCTCTATCGCCGCGTTAGCGGCACTTTTCTGCCGCTAATGCGGCGATATTTGTATCACACTATTAACAAGCTGCAGCTAACGGGCCTTAGCGTGAGTTTTCTAGCAATAGCGGCCGTTTTTTTACTTCTAAGCATGTCAGCGATATATATCGCTAATGACATGCAAAGTAGGCGTTCCTGACTAAAACTCCATTGAAACAGTCGCAAACACAACTTCCCCCTATTATCAATGCCCGCGAAGCGATAAGAAAAGTCGCGCTAACCGCGCTTATCGCTGGAATTTAACGCCTGAAAAAAACTTGCCTTAACCATCTCGGCAATGGGGGGTGGATTGTTGGGTTAAGTATACACTTGCCTATTAGCAAGCTTTTCATTAGCGCTGTTAATTTAGCGCTGGAATTCTCACGCTATTGCTGGTTTTACACGCTATCGCTGGATTTCCTATCGCCTTTGCGATACGCGTTGATAATACCGCGCTATCACGGCGAGGAAATCCAGCGATAGCCGGCGATAAAAAAAACAGCGCTAAGCGCGCTTTGCGATAATTATCGCAGATCGTTGCTAATATGCCCCTAAGGGTTTAGAACGCTGTTATGCATTGTGCTCAGGAAATTCCTTAAGCGTTGGGAGGAGATATGTGCACATTTAGAGCATTTAGATTGTTGTCATAAAAAAATGTGCATGTTTTCATCGGTTATATGGGGGTAGACTAGTGGCTCGTCTTGCTTATTTATTGTACTGTAATTAATTATTTATTTGAACATTGTCAGGCCAAAATGCTGAAGATAAAGGAATTGCACTCAGGCTCATATAAGAAATTCTTTAGGCTTTGGGAAGGGGTATGAGCATATTCAGCTTGTTGTCAGAAAAATGTTTTTACCTGATATATAGGGGGAGATTTGTGGCTTGTCTTGCTTATTTATTGAAATGTAATGAACTCTTAATTCTTTTATGGCTTTATGATGTGTTTGTATTCCACAAAAAGAAAAAGAAATGCCTGGAAACTTGTTTTGTCAAAAATAGATTTTACCAATGAAGATTGTGCTGAAAAAGATACCATTTGGACGTATTATTTAAAAAAAAAACAATATTGTGCGTTGAAAATCCTTGAATCCATCTAGGCATCTAGGTGAGTTTGGTCTTGCTCACTTTGCGTTCAGACGGTAGTCCATTAGGAATAAGGCTCAAATAGCAGAAAATATTTTTTTCTGTCTGCTTCGTTGTTAAAAAAAAAAAAGTCACTCAAACACACAAATCTAGCCTTGTCATAAGGAAGGTGTTGATAGGAGAGAAGGAGAGTGGTGCAACCGTGTTGGGCCAGCTGTTGAGTAGCAGCGAGTTTTGGCGCTGTCTTCCTGGCCTTGCAGTTGGTCTCATTTGCAAACTAAAAAGAGGATCCCTAACATGGACGACACATACATGATGCATTTTTTGCTAAGAAAGACTGGATGCATATCCAGTGTTGTCCAGCTAACCAAAATGATTATAGTCCCGCCGGTTCCCCATTACTTTTAGAGAAAGTGAAAATAAAGGGGCATATTTACAAGCCCCTATCGCCACCACGCGTCACTTTTAGTGACGTTGTGATGGCGATTGGAGCTTTGCCTTATTTACAAGGCAGCGTTAAGCCACTTAATGTGGCTTAACGCTGCCTTGTAAATGAGGCCCCCTTTCATGCTACACTTATCATCAAAGGGGTGGGCAATGGGTGTTGTGGTGGGCGTTCCACCGTAACACCCATTGATTTTGACGCTGCCCCCTATTTACAAGAGCAGTGTAAATAGGAAGCAGCACAAAAATGAAGACCAGGGAAAACCTGGTCTTAAACAGGCGAAACAAGGAGAAATGCTTTATTTCTCCTCGTTTTTGCTGTTTCCATGTGTGCTGCCTTGGGCAGAACACATAGAAACAGCAACACGCCAATGCTTGTTAATGTGCATTAAGCAGCACACATAGAAGTTACAAAACAGCATTTAGAGATTGTTTATGTGCAGGAAGGAGGACCTTCCTGCTCATAAACAATCTTCCCCTCAACACAGGCACCCTTGCACTATGGTGCAAGGGTGCCTGCATTGGCGCTAGGCTGCTAAATTTAGCACCAGCGCAGGGGGAAACGCAGGGTTGCACCATATTCTAGTAAATATGGTGCAGCCCTGCGTTTCTAAAGTGACGAAGCGTGTCGTTAGCCTTTTTGGCTTAACGACACGCTTCACCACTTTCTTGTAAATATGCCCCAAGGTGTTCCAAAATAAAAAGAAAGAAAACATATGAAACCAATTATAAAAATATGAACATATGAGGTCATGAAAAGAACCACGATAACAAGCAGAGCTAGTAAGAATAGTGTGCAAAAATAGTTTGATGAATTAATTAGCGTTTTCAGGTAGGCTGTGCTAAAGCTGAACACGGACTGGAGGTCAAACCGTTATTTAACATCTCCAGTTCTAGTGCTGCTAAATACAATCTCATTATCTGTATCACCAGGGTAACTGAAGCAAAAATTCTCAGGACTATGAGAACGTTGTAGAGAAAATGATCTCTCCTAGAAAATTAGACTCAAAATTTGGCATATTGTGAAGGCCAACACATGGGAGAAGAAAACACTGAACTTGCTATTGGGATTAATTCAGGGATGAGATACCACGTGAAGTTCCTTATTAAATGATGCTTTTGAGGAATGTCGCATGGTTATATCATGTTATGTTATTCGTTTTTTATTTATTTAATTTGTTCTTTACAGAACACAACATACAGCTAGATACTGGTTTCTTAGTACTAGGAAGATAAGGGAACCAGCGGTATAGTATGGTATAAGGTGTATGGTATGGCACAGTACGGCAGGGACAATGGTTCAGTGAAATGAATGTTTGCTGCAGACAAATGCTGTGTTCTGGAAGCTGGGAGTTTGAATACAGCAAGGCGGACTGAGCCTTCCGTCTTTCCGAGGTGAGTGAAGTATTTAGAGGTATACAAAAACAATGCATTTTTACTCTGTTTTGGTATGGCTTGTATATTTTCTGTTGTGCAGTGTTCTGTGCGATCTTTTGTTGAGTTGTGCTGTGGTATGGTATGGTATGGTATGGTATGGTATGGTATGGTATGGTAGGTTGGCTATGTTTGTTCACCATTCTACCCTCCATTAGTTCAAAGCTACCTATAAAGTATTTATTTTCCAACTTGAATTTGACAGCCGACAGCTGACACTCACCTTGGTGTTCCACCCTTGCTGGGCTCTTTTATCTTCAGTGGTTTGCATCCTGCATAATCTGTAATTTTGGCTATTTATACTTTACATTATTGGAGCAGTGCAATTCTCTTTCCATCTTGAGATAAAGTAGGTGTGCATCATAACCACGAGTAGCCAGCACTCGAAAATATTTTGTGCAATTAACGTTGCTAAAAGAAGATGGAGTATCACAGACATAAAGTGCTTCACGTACAACAGATACAATTTATAAAATGTGTGTATAGAATGTGACTAATGGAGAAGTTTAATGTGCTGAATAACTAATACTGTATAGGAAACCTACATACATGACATGGTTTATCGTGAGACTAATGAAATTAAATGTGCAAACTAATGTTTAGAAGATTAATGTTTAACACAACATTATATTTACTTGAGTGTGTTTTATTAATATTTTTTAATAGTCTTTTGCATTATCCATGTGCTGAGAGATTTCATTTGTGATGTATTTACATTTGTGCACATATTTGTAACGCAGTGCACTTGTTAAATTGACTTTACTTTGAGGCCTTACGTATAATTTCAGTGAAGCCTCAAGTACAATTTCAGTGCAAGTACACAATGCAGTCTAACCCTTGATTTGTGCTTAACCTTTAATGTGGAATGTTTTTGTTGCATTTTGTTTCCACTGCAGGTGTGGACAAAGCCTCATTAGTTAGCATAGAAGAGTTTTTGTTTTCACTAGATAGCAAGGCATGAGAAGATGAAGTTTGGCAAGGAGAGCCATGGTAACGAGTTGAGAGATGAGTTCTGATGGTGGAGGAGAAAAATAGCCAAGGACGAATGAAGTTGCAACTTACTGATGTTAGAAAGGTGGTGCAAGTATCCAACTTGTGCCAGAGTCATGGAAAACCTCTGGAGAAGGTCACGTGGGATTGTCTACCTTGCATGCAACTGATATTATGCGTTGTAACTTAGGGGGTGATTAGGATGGCGAAAGGACCACCACCGCCAGCATGGCGGGCGCATCCTAATTGGTCCGGTGGGACCGCCGCACGTCTGGCGGTCGGTCCCATCACCGTTATGGTGGCGGGCGGACTGATGTCCGCCCGTCATCATAATGAGCCCCTCAGTGAGGGAAAGGAGATATCTTAGGACTTCATGGGGAGCAGACCTATGCTTTTGCTCTGTGTGGCTTTATGCTACATAACCCGTGGTTGGAGCACTTCTACTGAAGACTCTGACAGCTGACACCTTTCTATTCTGATGCTTGAAATTCAGATGCCTTTTAGAGTAGGTCTTCCTGTTATGGTAGAGTAGGGAAAGGTAGCGCAAATGCTTACCACTGAAAATCAACTGATGCAATTTAATTCTCAATTCTTTTTTCTGATTACTTGCATTGTGGTAATCGAACTGGTAGTATTCTTTCTTCTGTATAGGGTAAATCTCTTCAGAAGATTTAGACACATTCTATTTGTTTTGTATTTCTATACCATTATGCTAAGACTGGTATTGTCGTGTAGTTTTCACTAATCAGTAGAAACTGCATGTTTGTGGACAACATAAATTCCATGCACCTCCAAAGGATTTGTTGTCCCTTGGACCAGCTCGCTTGCAGTGCCACTGTTAGCCCCCCTAAACCTGAACAGGGAGAGAACAGTTCTCGCCATCACTGAACATGACAACTCTGTTCCCTCAGGAACTGTGGTAACAGGCTTGAAACTTTTGCTCAGTCACAAGTGCTTTCTTCTGCTTAGAGAATTATTTAAAAAATACACAGGGCGTTTTCAATGTTTATTGAACAGTAGTGATTCTTGTAGAGACGATATGGACAGAAGCAGACAAAAGTTATAAAAAGTGTCAACACAGTGAATGAAACATAAGGTTCTACCATCTTGTTGAGACATGTTATATATGCATACATATGAAAGATTATAACAATCAAGCGTACTCCAACAATGCTAACCCTAACCTACGTGTCCAGGGTGTGAATGTATGATCTGCCAAGAAAACCCCCATCTGGATGATCTAACCCCTTTACCTGGTGGGTAAGAGTGTATAACCCCGTCTTGGTCATGAACTGGACACACCTCACAGATATGTCAGTCAGTGCAGGGCAAAAGCTTCAGCATGCACGGACTCCTCGAAGTTAGCAGAAGTGTCTCCTCTGATTATGCTCGGAAAAAAGGCTATATAGAGAAAATGCAAAAGAAACAATTGATGGACGGAATGCAGGACAATGCAAACATTCACCCCCAGTCACAAGGATCTGGGTTAAACCCATCATTCTTTTGCTCACCACACCACCCCAGTTTGGACCCAGCCATATGCAAATCAGTCTTGACCCTTTCCTTGTGGGAACAGTCCAGCCCGAACTGCCAAGCAAGGTCCTCCCTGGATGGGAAACAAGCATCCTGGGACCGGTTTCAGGGCATCACCCTTCATCAGCCAGGCTAGCTTGAATCCAGTGGTGTAGTGAGCACGGGACCCACGTCTGGGCATATCCTTCCCACTTAGGGCTACATATGCAAAAGAAACAATTGATGAACGGAATGCTGGACAATGCAAACATTCACCCCCAGTCACAAGGATCTGGGTTAAATCCATCATTCTTTTGCTCACCACACCACCCCAGTTTGGACCCAGCCATATGCAAATCAGTCTTGACCCTGTTCCTTGTGGGAACAGTCCAGTCCGAACTGCCAAGCAAGGTCCTCCCTGGACCGGAAACAAGCATCCTGGGACCGGTTTCAGGGCATCACCCTTCATCAGCCAGGCTAGCTTGAATCCAGTGGTGTAGTGAGCACGGGACCCACGTCTGGGCATACCCTTCCCACTTAGGGCGACATATGCAAAAGAAACAATTGATGGATGGAATGCTGCACAATGCAAATATTCACACCCAGTCACAAGGATCTGAGTTAAATCCATCATTCTTTTGCTCACCACACCACCCCAGTTTGGACCCAGCCATATGCAAATCAGTCTTGACCCTGTTCCTTGTGGGAACAGTCCAGCCCAAACTGCCAAGCAAGGTCCTTCCTGGACCGGAAACAAGCATCCTGGGACCGGTTTCAGGGCATCACCCTTCATCAGCCAGGCTAGCTTGAATCCAGTGGTGTAGTGAGCACGGGACCCACGTCTGGGCATACCCTTCCCACTTAGGGCGACATATGCAAAAGAAACAATTGATGGACGGAATGCTGCACAATGCAAATATTCACCCCCAGTCACAAGGATCTGGGGTAAATCCATCATTCTTTTGCTCACCACACCACCCCAGTTTGGACCCAGCCATATGCAAATCAGTCTTGACCATGTTCCTTGTGGGAACAGTCCAGCCCAAACTGCCAAGCAAGTTCCTCCCTGGACCGGAAACAAGCATCCTGGGACCGGTTTCAGGGCATCACCCTTCATCAGCCAGGCTAGCTTGAATCCAGTGGTGTAGTGAGCACGGGACACACGTCTGGGCATACCCTTCCCACTTAGGGCGACATATGCAAAAGAAACAATTGATGGACGGAATGCTGGACAATGCAAATATTCACCCCCAGTCACAAGGATCTGGGTTAAATCCATCATTCTTTTGCTCACCACACCACCACAGTTTGGACCCAGCCATATTCAAATCAGTCTTGACCCTGTTCCTTGTGGGAACAGTCCAGCCCGAACTGCCAAGCAAGGTCCTCCCTGGACCGGAAACAAGCATCCTGGGACCGGTTTCAGGGCATCACCCTTCATCAGCCAGGATAGCTTGAATCCAGTGGTGTAGTGAGCACGGGACCCACGTCTGGGCATCCCCTTCCCACTTAGGGCGACATATGCAAAAGAAACAATTGATGTCGCCCTAAGTGGGAAGGATATGCCCAGACGTGGGTCCCGTGCTCTCCATGCCACTGGAGTCAAGCTATCCTGGCTGATGAGGGGTGAAACCCCGAAACCAGTCCTAGGATGCTTATTTCCAGTCCAGGGTGGACCTGACTTGGCAGTTCGGGCTGGACTGTTCCCATGAGGCACAGGGTCAAGACTGATTTGCATATGGCTGGGTTCAAACTGGAATGGCATGGTGAGCAAAAAAACGATAGATTTAGGCCCAGATCTCTGTACTGGGGTGAATGTATGACATTGTTCTGCATTCTGTCCATCAACTGTTGTTTTTGCATATAGAGAAAATGGCATCCTTGCCTCGGGCCGAGATAGTGATCAGGCAACCATTGTTTGTGTTCTACAGATAACTGTCTTGCTATATGGATGTAATAATAAACACATTTGTATTACGCACTTGAGAGGCCTTTCACCTAATGCCAAGGCAGTGTGATAGTATTCTCACGAAGTGTTCTATGGCAGCAAGGCTGGTGTTTCTACGAAACTAGTCCAAGCGTCACAGGCGCAAATGTGTGTCAAACGTCGATGTGGCAAAGAGGAGGCAATTTTAGGAAAAGGTTCATGTACATGCAAGAATGGCATTAATTCCTACCTTAACTCGGACACATGACACCCACTCCACATACATATGTCAGTCTAGGAAGCTATCAGAAGCCAACTAAGAAAATACTAGCATATACAAAAGAAAACGCTAAAATTGTACACAGAGAAATCGCTTTAAAATCGAATTAAAATCAGGCACTCATGCTATTTGGAGCCCCAAAGCATAATGAAAACCAAACGTATAAAAGTATAAACGCACTTAAAATCAAGGCAATTTAAAAAAAATTCTGGAAGTAAAAAACAAGTTAAATAAAAAGTTCCTACCACACAGGAAGCCAGATGTTTACATGTTCCGAGTGGTAGACGAAACATTGCTGTTCCCAGTGTCCGCAGATGATGTTCCCAGAGGCAAATTTCAGAGTAACTCGATAGAACAAGTATTTTCCCATCCAGCTCCCACAGCAGCCGCTGAGGGAGGAAACACAGCCACCTGATGTTCTATTGAAACGGAGCTTAGATCCAAACAAATAGGTGTGGAGGCAACCCAGGGGAGCTCGTAGAACGCAACTAGGAGTAGAGTCATATGCAGGGAACAGCTGTACAGATGGGCCTTTAGCAGGTGCACCAGCACGTGTATGTTCCAAGGTTCAATCAACTGCGATCCCAAGCACAGGTCCAGGGCACACTCGTAAGTGCACCAGAGGCAGCAGAAAACAGGCTGTACACAATGAAGCCATACAGGCCAGAAAGACAAAAACCAATGCTCATCCAGTTCTTGAAACAAAGGCATGCCAGTGAAATGTTTTCATGGCACAACAGGATGTGAGGCAGTGCCAACTGGGACATCCATTGCGGAGCAAAAATAATAAAAACAGTATCCCTGCAACTAGGATCATGACCAGCGGAAGACCTCCAAAGATGCTTCTGAGGACAGAGTGGATGAATGATGGGATAACTCCGAACACCGACTGGAAGGTGCTGACCAACCCAGAGCCTTTGTGCTTGAAAAACCTTACAATTTCAGTCATATCAGACATATTGAATGTGTAATAGACCAGCTCTCCAAAATGTCGTGGGAAGTTAGCTCTTTTATCCCTGAAGAGGAAAGCGCCACCTGAAGATCAAACGTCTCCTTGGTTGAAGTTAATGCCACATCTTTCTGAAACAATAAGGCTTTCAGGGGCATATTATCAAGGGCAGTATCGCCGCTTTAGCGGCACGTTTACCCGCTAAAGCGGCGATATTTTTATCGCCCTATCACCAAGGCGGCGCTAACATGCATTAGCGCATGTTAGCAGCCGAAATACTAACGCTAAGCATCTCAGCGATATACATCGCTAATGAGATGCAATGTAGGCGGTGCCATCGAGAAACACCATGAATACAGTCGCTAACACGACTACCTCCTATTATCAATGCGGCCGCAAACCCGCGTAGCGATAATAAAAGTCACGCTAACCGCGATTATCGCTGGTTCCTAATGCCTGATTGAAACCTGACTTAGCCATCGTTTCCATGGGAGATGGATTGTCAGGCTGAGACCACCTTGGCTTATTACCAAGGATTTCACTATCGCTGACTTTTTATCGGTGGACTTCCAGCGCTAATCATGTATTTCGCCGCTATCTCTAGATTTGTTATCGCCTTGGAGTCAGACGTTGATGATAACGTGCTAACTCGGCGATGTAATCCAGCGATAGCCGGCGATATTTAAATTCGCGCTAAGCGCGCTTAGCGATAATTATCGCTGGTTGTTGATAATATGCCCCTCAGTTTGCTCAGGGCATCAAAGAGCACTCTAACTACACGGGCAGGCGGAAACAGGACTTGTGTGCAATGTGTTACAATGGAAGATTCGGTCACCACATAGGCAACCCCTGGCTTCATTCCTTAGCAACCTTGATCATTCAACATCAGGTAACTCCCATTCGAGAGCAGTCTGAAAGTCGAACGTACCAAGGCTGGCAAGAATTTTCAGGAGCTTCTGTTGAGATATTTTCCATATCTCATTTTAGACAGCATATAGGAAGCATTTCTGGCGTGGTTTCTTAGGACCCATTAGAACGTTTCAGAATTTCAGGTCATCAGATAAAAGGGACAAGTGCTGTTTTACCTGGGACAGTGTCAAGAATTTTAGCCAATCGAGGCACAATTTCCCTACACTGTAATTTGTTACCACCCAGAATGTTCACTTTGCACATAATGCATGTCAGACCTATGGGCAGTAAATTCCCCAATGTTTCCTAGAAATCTGTCTTGACAATTTTTAGTGTCCAGTGGCCATACTAACTGTCCCCTTCCCATTGGGATCTGATGAGTTATGTCTACTCTTATGCAGCATATTATCAATAGTGTGTTCATTGTATGGTGTTATTTGCTGCCAGTTGTCAAATCGTGTAAGAGTGGGAACCCATGGTGTGTTCAAGTCTTTTATCTTGGTGAGGCAGAGACTCGTAGTCTGTTGCATAGTTTTGTTCAGGAAAATCAACTGCTGTGGTATTAAGCAGGCCCTAAACAAAGCCTCAATTCCCTGAACCTGCCAATCTTTAGTCCCCCAGATAGATTTGACATCTACTGTATCCCTCCAATAACCAAACACTTGTACAGAGAGCTGGGAAAGAAAGGAAGCAGAATATATCAGCTCAGTGTCTGTTAACATATGTTTCTTTGCAGGTGATGGTGCAAGCCTATAATAAAATGACGCTGGGTCGGATGTGTCATAACCAGAAAAATAATCAAACTTTTGTGCTAACTCTTTTGAACTACCCCTTGGTGGTGTAGGGCAATGTTCCCATTGAGTAAAGTAAAAACCTCACAAAGTGTACTAACTTTTTGCAGAAAATGATGACCGTAATGTTGATAACATTACAATGAGAATTAGCTGTAACATCATATAGCTCATCGGAAGAAAAAACAGCTGAATGTTCTACATCTTTTAACATTTCATATACAGTATTAATGTCCCAATCGTCAGAAATGGTGCTAGGGGTGATAATGTAATTTAACGAAATTTTAAATATATGTGGAATTTGTAACAGTTCATTGGGACCATACACATCAAAAGGTACCTTGTCCCATTCTTTTGTGGCTTCATCAGCCAATGAGTTCCCTTCAACGTGCCCGCGAACACGCTGATGACTCAGTCTATGTATAACATAAGCCCATGGCAAGCATTCCTTTAGCTTTGCCACCTGTTCCCAAAGCAACTTGTGCTTCACTGTGCAGCCTTTTGAGTCCCAGAATCATTTTTTACTCCAATAATGAAGATATTCATTATATGACTGCACACAATGATACGAATCACACACAATGAGCGTGTGGAATCCAGCTTCCGTATTCTGTAGTGCCAATACTAGAGCCTTACCTTCCGCCTGCTGTGCAGTGCAATCACCAAGTGAACGCAAGTAGGTTTTTTCAGGATGGAAGGTTCCATTGTGCATACGGCCTTTTACGACTGCGCATGCAGGTAAATATTGCTGTTTTGTCCCTATGGCAGGTTGTGCAGAACCATCAGTGTAAATGATGTAGTCACGGTGATCTAGAGGCATTATTTCATTAGATAGAGGATATTCTTCCTCATATTAGAGAAATACATGTGTTTATAATGTAGAGTCAAATCTATAATCTACATCTGTCGCAGTGAGAGAGTTTGCCCATTGTATCCATCTTGGATGTAGAGCTTTTGCATTTGGAACACCAGCTATAGTATCCGCCTCTAAGGTCGGTACTGGGGTCACAACAATCCTTTGTTTCCCTTCACCCGGGACCCGCTCTCTCACTACAGCAGTCTGAACCACTGTCAGAATTTTTTCAGTTAGTGCAAAACGCATTTCAGCATTTGTATATAGATGCGATTTATGTGCAATCAGTACTGTGTCACCTTCATTGAACGTTACATATGTGCACCCTGATGTACCCACGATTACATGGATCACCAGATTTGTAGCATTTACACATGTGCGCAAATGTTTGGAAGCTATCATGTCAGTTTGTCCAGAACATAAAATTTCTATTTGTTCTTTTGCCCAATGTGTACTTGGAAAGTCTGGACGAATGAGGTCATAGAATGGTTTTACCCGTTCTGTCTGCGTGATCAGGACTGTATGTTCTGCCAAAATTTTGAAATCCTAATGTGGATTGTAATCTTTTCAGAGCTTGCTGGAGGTTGGAGCAATGCACATTTTTCTAAAAAATGCATCACCAGGCTCTTACCCTCACTTGAAAGCTCGTATCCCAGAAACAGGACACTGAGGTGGGCTATTTTAGATTTTTGGGAATTGAATCTGTAGCCCATGTGACCAAACCCCTTGACTCTGGTCAAGTGCTCCATCAGCCCATCGTCTGTTAAGCATATGCCATCGAATTTTGACATTGCCTGATCATCAAAATTCTCAAGTAATTTTGTGACTGGCTGAAAACAGCCCGTGGCTATTCTTATACACCTGGGGTAAATGGCAGAACTGTTTCTGAGAGCCTAGAGCCGTGAAGGTGGTCAAATATCTGCTTCCATGCACTATATTTTGGCAGTAAAATCCATTCGAGATATGAAGTGTTGTTTTGTATTTTTTCCACCTGATGTTATTTATTAGTGTGGCACTGTGTGCATTTTGTACTGCAAATGTGCGAGTAGCTGAGTTCAAATGTCTGTAATATAATACTAGAAGATACGATTGATCTGATTTCATTACCAGAAACAGAGGATTATTCATTGATGGGTGCAACTTTCAATCAAACCTTGATATTTAAGTTGTCTTAGGAATTCCCAAACTTGTTGTTTTGCTTCACTTTTTATAGGGTATAGTCTTTGAGGTTGTGGGGTTGTCCTCAGTGGTATATCATGATAAGGTGAACTGTCATCCCATCCCACATGGCTGCGGAATAACGTTGGAGCTAGTGCTAAAGCCCACTCCCTGGATGTTAGAAGGTGGTTCTGACACTATGGGCCGCCCGGATTTTTCGCTTTTTGAGCACCTAGGTGTTGAGGTTTTACTGTGGGAGAGCCTCATAAATTGGGACTCATCCACAGTGAACTCATGATGAAAGAGACTGCATGTGGATTTTACTGGTGTCCCCCTAGCTTGACTAGGCCGCTGCGCAGCAGCTGGAGTAGGGGCACCGGGCTGGTTACATGCAGACACCTGTGTACATGCGTGTGCACACGTGTAGGGGCTGCGCAGGGAGATTCTTGGCGTGCGCAGTCCAGGAGCAGCTACAAAGTGAATGGTGTGGCAGGACTTATGCAGAATTGGGTGGTGACACGGAATAGGCCTTATACACTAGGAAGGAACATGCCAGGGAAAGTCAGTGTGCTTTACTGTGTTTTTCACTTCATTATTCCCCTATGGGGATGTGGAGCCCATGTGCTAGATTAACTTCCATAAGGCCTACAGATTCCAGACACGCACTAAAGTCCACTGTAGCGGATGTGAAAAGAAGTATTCTGCAGAGTCCAGAGTCATATTTGTACTGCTTTTGGGTCATCCAGAAATGTTACATCTCTCTGAGTCAGATCATAACCAGGGCCTGGCTGGGGGTTAACCTCAGCAGGCTGGATTGATGACCTTTCCCTCCCAGAGCGAAGACCTCCTTTCCACGAAGGGAAGATAGGCGGAGCTACAGGCTCATCCATCAGCAGCTATCACTGGGTGCCAGGCACCAGGCTGCACCTAGGAGGGAAGGGCTCTGGTTTCAGAGACCATGTGGCCAGAGACCCTGGACGACGCCATTTTGAACCAGCCCAGAGGCTGGACAAGAAGGAGGGAGCAGGGGCAGGGAAGTGATGTGGCGCTGTTGGATAGGACCAACAGAGACTTCCTGCCAGCCCCCTACTCAACTTTTAAAAAGTGCTTGCACAGGAAGAGAAGTTCTCTCTGGGGTGTGGTCTGCGGAGGCGGAAGGTGCTGGAGCCTGGCAAGGGGCAGTTGGAAGGAGGTACCCCCTGACTGCCCCCCAAGCCCCTAACAGCACCAGAAGAAGAGACCAGGACCAGTGCGCAGACGCAGGGGCCTCTGCGCAGGAAGAAGAGAGGCCCAGGAGGAGAGCCAGGCAAAAGTCTGGCGCAGGGAGCCAGTGAAGACCGCTCTCTGCAGAATGCCCCCTCTTGAAGACCTGGAGGGCGAAGGAGAGTGCTCCCATTGGCTGGGGGCCACCGCAAGGAGCAAGAGGACGCGAAAATGGGGCAGATCGGACCCCCAGGGGCTGAGATATGGCCCCCAGAAGGTGAGCGACCTTTGACCCCCACGAAGAGGAGGTCGGGGGCCCGGGAGCCCATCCCCGGGCCCCGAAGCAAAGCCGGGGAGCGCCGTCGCGCTCCCCGTGAAGATTGTGCCCTCCAGGGTGCCAGGAGCCTACCCTGGCCCCGGTAATGAGGAAGGAGGAGGAGCGCCGTCGCGCCCCCTGCGAAAATGAGCCCCAGGGGCCCGGGACCCCATCCCCGGGCCCCGAAGCAAAGTCGGGGAGCGCCATCGCGCTCCCCGTGAAAATGTTCCCCAGCGGGGCGCCAGGAGCCCACCCTGGCCCCCGCCGATGCGCGAAGCAGGGGAAGGGGCCCGGGAGCCCATCTCCGGGCCCCGTGCGGCGAAGAGGCAGTGGGGAGCGCCGTTGCGCCCCCACGGGAAGAAGACTCAGGGGGCCCGGGACCCCATCTCTGGGCCCTGGCGTGTGGTGGGAGAGTGCCGTAGCACTCCCCCGAAGCCCGGAGAAGACTGGCCGTCTGCCCGCAGAGCGGGCAGACCAGAATGGAGTTGCCGGCTCCCGCGGCAGCATGCGTGGGTGCTGGCCGGGCGGGGAGACGGCGGGGGCAGCCGGGGGTGGGCTCCCCAGGCTGCCCTCCAACGTATGGCCATGTGGGGGTCCCGGGTGGGACCGGGGCCCCGAGGAAGACCACAAGCGGTGCAAGGGGCCCGGGTGGGACCGGGCCCCGAAAAGAGGAGGAGTGGCCGGGGGTGGGCTCCCGCGCCGACTACACTTACCTGGGGGTCCGGGTGGGACCGGGCCCCCAACAGAGCCAGTGGAGAGGCGGTGAAGCCACCGACATCGAGGTGGAGATCGCGGCTCCCTCCGAAGCAGCGGGGGAGCCGCTGCTCTAAAATTCAACAACGCCCATAATGCCTTGCAGGGCAGGACCGGCCTGCAAGGGCAAACATCGTGTTCTTTGCTTGTGGTGGCCCCAGGAGAACGGGGTCACCACCACCTGTGTGCTGAGGTGCAGGGGGAGCTGCAGGAGAGCGCAGCCTCCCCCAGCACGAAGAGTGAAAAGTCCCACCCTACGTTTCCTAGGGCTTTGAAAAGGATAACCCCTCAAGGGCTCAGCCGGCTTTATTACACCTTCTGGGCTGGAACTTTTGTTCTACAGCTGAGGGTGTATTACGAAGTGCTTCATGGAGTGAAGGGCTGAGGTGGGGATGTCGGGAGAAGGGCATCCCCTGGAGGTGAAGAGGTGTCATTGCACCAGAACTGCATTTACTCACGGTTATTCCTTTTTAGAGGGACTGGAGGTCACATATGTAATGTGAAGTACCTGTGTAAGGTGATGTCATAAGCAAAGTGGGTTATGTTGCCAGACATTCCTGCTAGGGTGTCTGGCTGTTTAGGCGTAATCCTGTGATTTCATCTCTGATGCCCTTAGGGGCTGTAATTGCAATGCATTCTAATGTCCAACAAAGGTGATGAGTACTGTCATTCTAAGGTGTGCGTAAACATGTATTCTTGCTGCTGCACTTAGGTGAAGACCCAGACTGCTAGCCCTTAAGATATAGAGGTGCATACTTTATGGTCAGTAGGAAATGCTCAGTCAGGGTTATGTGTCACCAAGGCAGGTGTACCCATTTTTAATGCGCGTTGAGGTAATGGGGTGGGTCGCCACTGGGATGGTGCCAGTGCGCAGGGCCCTCGCTCCAGGTTAGGCTCAACACACTGCATTAGGGGGCAAGATGATGTGCATACATGGGAGTGGTGGTACTAGACCCCACCCCCTTTTGGGAGGGGTGGAGATGTTACGCAATGTCACAAAGTAATTCCAACAGCTTATGTATATTTGTAAATTGGTGCATAGTATTGAGTAGTGTGTGTGTTTAATAAATGTACTCTTACTTTTATAAAGCAAAGTACAGACTGGACAATCAATTATTGAGTGTTATTTCTGCGCACCTGCAAATGGCGATTACTAGCCCACACCACCTCCCTTGAGTAAAGCCTCAGACTGCTCTGCAACGCTACCCTCTGAGAGTCAGGCGCTACAATTGGGTGTTTGGTTCCCAGTGAAGGACAAATGTAGTCATGTTATTTGTGCAGGCCTCACAGATACTGCCTCGTTTTCCAACATTGGTGTCTAGCGGCGGAAACATAGTATCCCATTCTGGTGCGCATTTATAGCATTTGATAAGTCCAGTTTTGCCACACATTACCTATGCAGTAATGAGCAAATGGAAGAGCGCAAGGCTCTGAAAAGGGTTCAAAGTTTTGGTTAGGTGAACTAAAAGTATGGGAAAGGAAAGCCCCGCGCACATATGTGTCATGTGAAGAGATTATGGTTTAAATGTGAACTGTATTGATATGACCACGCTATGTTGATTATCATGTGCTAGCGGGATGGTGCTTTCCAGGAAATGATTGCATACAAATGTTCTAAGCCATATTGTACACCTTTGAACCCTAACACTACACGCATTACACCTGCATGAGGAGGGTGTCTCCTCAAGAGATAGGGACAGCAACTGATACCTACATCACAGGTGGGGGTGTCGGGGTGGATTGACCTTTGTGGGGGACAGGAGAGAGAGGGGGTCCTGGGAAATTCCAGCGCTTTTAAGGGCAGGGAGGGTTTCCACAGAAGGGGCCCCAGGTGTCCTTCCCCCGCTGAAATGTTACTTGCCATTGGCGCAGGCCAAAACCACTGGAAGGGTGGGGCAGGAGGTTTCTTTACCCCAGGTAGTAACGCCCCAGGGCTTCCCATGGTGGGGGACCCCAAGAAACTTTTCCCACGGTGGGAGGAGGGTGTGGTAGAGTTGGGTGTCCGGCAGGCCCCCAGGTTAACTGGTGGGGAGTTGAGCGACCCAGGGGTGGCCCCTGGTAGTGGGTGGCCCCAAAGGAGGGTAGATCTTAAGTGATGGTGTGTAGTGGTAGCCCCTAGGTACCCTAGGTGGGCTAGGTAACTGACCCAGTGGAGATCGGAGTGGGGGTGATGTACTCCCTAGTTTCCAGGTGAAGGGGTTAGTGGTGGACCCTGAGGCGACAGGGTCGGGTGGACGGTGACCAGTCCGGTAGGTCCTGTGGGTCTGGAACCCAAGGACCAGGAGCATGGGGGTGTTCCCTAGCTCGGGGCAGGAGGTGGACTTCTGCAAGGTAGTACCACCCTGAACACAGGTGGGGCCTATCTTAAGTGACGGGACCCTGTGGTTCGCAAAGGGGTGGTGCAGGCCTAGCCGGGATCTTTAGGGTCCTGGCTTGGTGTGGTCGTGCTACCCTGAAGGGAGGTAGGGCCTATCTTAGGGAGGGGACCCTGCTCTTCATAAGGGGTGGTGCAGGCCATCCAGGGACCATGTAGGTCCCTGGGCGGTCTCCCAAGGCGCTGCTGGGAGACCGGGGAGGGCCATGAGAAGTGGGCCTGGGTCTAGCTAACTCGGGGCCCACAGGCTCTCTAAGGGTACTCTGGGAGGAGAGCGCGCCTCTCGGAGGGAAGGGTGCATAGGCCCTGTTCTCGCAGCGGAGAACAAGGAAGGGGTCTAGGTTCCCGGGGTAGTTTCCGTGGGGAGCTACTGACGGGGGAATGAGCTGTAGGATGTCTGACGGGGCACCCTCAGTGTTCCTCCCTGGCACTGCCAGTGTGGTAGTGAGGCCGGTCTGAGGTCCTATCAGGGAGCCAGGCCAGTGGCCAAAGGGTGCTTTTCTGTGTGGGGAAAGCACGAGTGGCTGTGCTTTCTTTAGGGAAGCCAGTCGTCCCGAAAGGGTGGTGGCAGCATAATGACCTCAGCGGCAGGCTGAGGGTGAGGGTCCAGAGAGGTTGCATCTTTGGGGTGCAAGGACCAAACGGAGAGAGGGTACTGGTTGGAACAAACTCCAGAAGGGAGACCAGCTAGTGACCCAGGGGATGGGATGTAGACCTGTCCCGGAAGACTGCAACGGTGCTGAGGCACTGGACCCTTGTCCAGAGAAGGGGTAGGCATAGTGTTGCATGCCCAAGGGCAAAGGTGGGCCTAGTGAGGCCAAGTCCATGTAGACCATGAGTGACCTAGAGGTATCTAACCTAGAGCCCGGAGGGTTCTTAGGGTAGTCTGGGATCCCTGTCATGGGTGGAGATTTCATGGATGGGAGGAGTAGGTGGTCTGAGCGGATAACTGGTGAGTAAGGGGGTCTGGTCAGAACCCCTTTTAACTAGTTATCGCTGACTACGGGAAGAATACCCATGTAGGGTGGCTACTTCTTCCCTGTAGGAATCAGCTGGGCGCGGCATGTGTTAGAAGGTGGTTCTGACACTATGGGCCTCCCGGATTTTTCGCTTTTTGAGCACCTAGGTGTTGAGGTTTTACTGTGGGAGAGCCTCATAAATTGGGACTCATCCACAGTGAACTCATGATGAAAGAGACTGCATGTGGATTTTACTGGTGTCCCCCTAGCTTGACTAGGCCGCTGCGCAGCAGCTGGAGTAAGGGGCACCGGGCTGGTTACATGCAGACACCTGTGTACATGCGTGTGCACACGTGTAGGGGCTGCGCAGGGGAGATTCTTGGCGTGCACAGTCCAGGAGCAGCTACAAAGTGAATGGTGTGGCAGGACTTATGCAGAATTGGGTGGTGACACGGAATAGGCCTTATACACTAGGAAGGAACATGCCAGGGAAAGTCAGTGTGCTTTACTGTGTTTTTCACTTCATTATTCCCCTATGGGGATGTGGAGCCCATGTGCTAGATTAACTTCCATAAGGCCTACAGATTCCAGACACGCACTAAAGTCCACTGTAGCGGATGTGAAAAGAAGTATTCTGCAGAGTCCAGAGTCATATTTGTACTGCTTTTGGGTCATCCAGAAATGTTACATCTCTCTGAGTCAGATCATAACCAGGGCCTGGCTGGGGGTTGACCTCAGCAGGCTGGATTGATGACCTTTCCCTCCCAGAGCGAAGACCTCCTTTCCACGAAGGGAAGATAGGCGGAGCTACAGGCTCATCCATCAGCACCTATCACTGGGTGCCAGGCACCAGGCTGCACCTAGGAGGGAAGGGCTCTGGTTTCAGAGACCATGTGGCCAGAGACCCTGGACGACGCCATTTTGAACCAGCCCAGAGGCTGGACAAGAAGGAGGGAGCAGGGGCAGGGAAGTGATGTGGCGCTGTTGGATAGGACCAACAGAGACTTCCTGCCAGCCCCCTACTCAACTTTTAAAAAGTGCTTGCACAGGAAGAGAAGCTCTCTCTGGGGTGTGGTCTGCGGAGGCGGAAGGTGCTGGAGCCTGGCAATGGGCAGTTGGAAGGAGGTACCCCCTGACTGCCCCCCAGGCCCCTAACAGCACCAGAAGAAGAGACCAGGACCAGTGCGCAGACGCAGGGGCCTCTGCGCAGGAAGAAGAGAGGCCCAGGAGGAGAGCCAGGCGAAAGTCTGGCGCAGGGAGCCAGTGAAGACCGCTCCCTGCAGAATGCCCCCTCTTGGAGACCCGGAGGGCGAAGGAGAGTGCTCCCATTGGCTGGGGGCCACCGCAAGGAGCAAGAGGACGCGAAAATGGGGCAGATCAGACCCCCAGGGGCTGAGATATGGCCCCCAGAAGGTGAGCGACCTTTGACCCCCACGAAGAGGAGGTCGGGTGCCCGGGAGCCCATCCCCGGGCCCCGAAGCAAAGCCGGGGAGCGCCGTCGCGCTCCCGTGAAGATTGTGCCCTCCAGGGTGCCAGGAGCCCACCCTGGCCCCCGGTAATGAGGAAGGAGGAGGAGCGCCGTCGCGCCCCCCCCCTGCGAAAATGAGCCCCAGGGGGCCCGGGACCCCATCCCCGGGCCCCAAAGCAAAGTCGGGGAGCGCCGGCCCGCTCCCCGTGAAAATGTTCCCCAGCGGAGCGCCAGGAGCCCACCCTGGCCCCCGCCGACGCGCGAAGCAGGGGAAGGGGCCCGGGAGCCCATCTCCGGGCCCCGTGCGGCGAAGAGGCAGTGGGGAGCGCCGTCGCGCCCCCACGGGAAGAAGACTCAGGGGGCCCGGGACCCCATCTCCGGGCCCTGGCGTGTGGTGGGAGAGTGCCGTAGCACTCCCCCGAAGCCCGGAGAAGACTGGCCGTCTGCCCGCAGAGCGGGCAGACCAGAATGGAGTTGCCAGCTCCCGCAGCAGCACGCGTGGGTGCTGGCCGGGCGGGGAGCCGGCAGGGGCAGCCGGGGGTGGGCTCCCCGGGCTGCCCTCCAACGCATGGCCATGTGGGGGTCCCGGGTGGGACCGGGGCCCCGAGGAAGACCACAAGCGGTGCAAAGGGCCCGGGTGGGACCGGGCCCCGAAAAAGAGGAGGAGTGGCCGGGGGTGGGCTCCCGCGCCGACTACACTTACCTGGGGGTCCGGGTGGGACCGGGCCCCCAACAGAAGCCAGTGGAGAGGCGGTGAAGCCACCGACATCGAGGTGGAGATCGCGGCTCCCTCCGAAGCAGCGGGGGAGCCGCTGCTCTAAAATTCAACAACGCCCATAATGCCTTGCAGGGCAGGACCGGCCTGCAAGGGCAAACATCATGTTCTTTGCTTGTGGTGGCCCCAGGAGAACGGGGTCACCACCACCTGTGTGCTGAGGTGCAGGGGGAGCTGCAGGAGAGCGCAGCCTCCCCCAGCACGAAGAGTGAAAAGTCCCACCCTACGTTTCCTAGGGCTTTGAAAAGGATAACCCCTCAAGGGCTCAGCCGGCTTTATTACACCTTATGGGCTGGAACTTTTGTTCTACAGCTGAGGGTGTATTGCGAAGTGCTTCATGGAGTGAAGGGCTGAGGTGGGGATGTCGGGAGAAGGGCATCCCCTGGAGGTGAAGAGGTGTCATTGCACCAGAACTGCATTTACTCACGGTTATTCCTTTTTAGAGGGACTGGAGGTCACATATGTAATGTGAAGTACCTGTGTAAGGTGATATCATAAGCAAAGTGGGTTATGTTGCCAGACATTCCTGCTAGGGTGTCTGGCTGTATAGGCGTAATCCTGTGATTTCATCTCTGATGCCCTTAGGGGCTGTAAATGCAATGCATTCTAATGTCCAACAAAGGTGATGAGTACTGTCATTCTAAGGTGTGCGTAAACATGTATTCTTGCTGCTGCACTTAGGTGAAGACCCAGACTGCTAGCCCTTAAGATATAGAGGTGCATACTTTATGGTCAGTAGGAAATGCTCAGTCAGGGTTATGTGTCACCAAGGCAGGTGTACCCATTTTTAATGCGCGTTGAGGTAATGGGGTGGGTCGCCACTGGGATGGTGCCAGTGCGCAGGGCCCTCGCTCCAGGTTAGGCTCAACACACTGCATTAGGGGGCAAGATGATGTGCATACATGGGAGTGGTGGTACTAGACCCCACCCCCTTTTGGGAGGGGTGGAGATGTTACGCAATGTCACAAAGTAATTCCAACAGCTTATGTATATTTGTAAATTGGTGCATAGTATTGAGTAGTGTGTGTGTTTAATAAATGTACTCTTACTTTTATAAAGCAAAGTACAGACTGGACAATCAATTATTGAGTGTTATTTCTGCGCACCTGCAAATGGCGATTACTAGCCCACACCACCTCCCTTGAGTAAAGCCTCAGACTGCTCTGCAACGCTACCCTCTGAGAGTCAGGTGCTACAATTGGGTATTTGGTTCCCAGTGAAGGACAAATGTAGTCATGTTATTTGTGCAGGCCTCACAGATACTGCCTCGTTATCCAACATTGGAGTATGAGGGTTTAATTGATTCTGGAATGAGTTCGGAGAAGGCTGTTAAAATTACCACTTCCCCCTTTGGGCAATCCATCACAAAGTCAGGGGGCCACATTTTTTTTGGTCAGCAAAATATCATAACCTTGAGTGAGATCCTCCCAAAAGGGGACATTTGTAAATCTGGGTATGTACCCTTCTAACCTTAGCTGGACTTCGTATAAAAGATTCGGAACACTTACCGTAGTATCTGGTATTTCCACCATAATATACTCACTCAGTGCTACTCCCACCAGGCAATCCATCAGGTTCTGGTGAACTATTCTGACTTCTGCCGCACTGTCCAGCATTGTCAATGCCCACTCCCCATTCAGAAGCAGAGTGCTCAAAATCCAGGGCATGCCTGAGTTTTAGTATGGATATCTTCTTTTTAAATTGAGATTTTGACATTTTAGGTTTATCTTTCTGTTTAATTATGTATTCAGAAGAGTGTTGTGAGTCCTTTCTTTGTTCCACGTGCTCTTATGATCTCCGCTCTGAACGTCCTGCTCTCTCCTAGCATCTGCCTGATGTATCCTGAAAGGAACGAGAGAAACATGTCTCATCATCCTGATACCTGTCAGGTGGTTTATCATTATCAAGGTGACATAAGTTGTAACGTTTTTCGGTAGATTCATGTGTAGGAGACCCACCCTGTGATTTTGTTTTTTCTTTATTTTTCTTGTTGTCCCACTTCTTCTTTGTGGAAGATTCGGGTGCTTGCTTAGAGTTATCCTTTTCAGAATTACTCTTTACCTGTAGTTTCCCTGGTCTGGCTCCCAAATTATCTCTACCCAGCATAGCATAGGTTTCTACAAAAATTTAAGGCAATTCACGCTCCTGTTGTGCAGGAGACAAATCCCTCAGGCGTTGGCATATAGTTAACACGGCTGCTTCCCCTTTTATGTTATGGCGGATACTGCGGCAAAATTGCCCATCCGTTTCATCTCTAAGTCCAGGGCAGGTGCTGCCCCGTTCTCATTCTGTACCTGTTTTAATACCTCAGGTAGAACTGCCAAAGAAGGGGCACCATGTGCTCTGGTATATACTGCAGCAAAGACTGTACCCCAAGTGGCACAACCTTCTATCGGGGGAGCCATCCCAATTGGCAAGCAAATTGCCAGTATCCTGTGTTTTTCCTGTGGGCCCGTATGGGGAAATACTACTTCAAGATGGTTTGTTTTTTGTGTGATCCAAAACGGAATTTCTTCCCTTTTGGTGGGGAATTTCCCCATCACTGCATTTAATGTTTGAGGGCTAATGCCTGGTGTAGATAATTGTGGTGTTACTGCTTGAACAGTCCGCTCAGTGATGAGTGTTATTATTCACATTACAAATTGTGTAAGACTTTTGTATATTGTTACTAAATTATTATATAATCCCTGTATGTGGCCTGTGGTCAGACGATCTACATTGGGATGCGGTGTGTATCCGGCCATGTTGCCCCCTCATTGCTGAGTGGGCCCGTCTCACATTTTGTATACTATAAGGGAAGGCCGCCTTTAAACCAATTGGTATGTTCTTTGTAATTTAGAGGAATTTCTAACTCTTTGTAAGGAGTGTATTGGTCCGTGAAATAGCCGCATAGCATCATCTACAGCAGGGAATTTTACCCATGAGTAAAATACCTCAGTTCTAAATGCTCTGTGTGCCTCTGCCACAAATGTAACATCCCCATTGTCTAGTGTGAAGCCATGTTGAAGTAATGTTTGAGTGACTGCATGTCTGTAGTTCTTGGAAATATTCTGTGCCATGTTTTATAAAAATCTTTTACAGAGTTTGGCTAACAAAGCGGCAACAATGACCTTTTAAGCTTGAATTTACCAGCAGCCGATATATAGGATATACCTACTCTGCAGAGGAGGATGTTCCCTTCCACCGTGGATTTCTCCGGTTTCAAACGGTGTATAGGGATCTCTGAGGAAGCACGATTGAACTACTCAGTTGAACCATACTAAATAAGAATCCAACCAACGTTGGTGGAGCCATGTTGTGTAGTTTCCACTAATCAATATGAACTGCACGTTTTTGGACAACATAAACTTAGGATGGTGCCAGACTGATTCCATACACTTCCGTAAGATATGTTGTCCCTTGGGCCAGCTAGCTCCCAGTGCAACTGTTAGCCCCCCTAAACCTGAACAGGGAGCAAACAGTTCTGACAACCACTGAACATTATAAATCTGTTCCCTCTGAACCGTGGTGACAAACTTTCGCTCAGTCACTCGTGCTTTCTCCTGCTCAGAGAAATATACAAAGAATACACGAAGGGGTGTTTTCAATGTTTACTGAACCATAGTGATTCCTATATAGAAGATATCAGGTGCGGCCCGTGCAGGTAAGAGCGATGGGGCGGAGGTGGGGGGGGTCGACATACGACGAGGGAAACTATGTTGACGCCCCCCCACCATGCCCCACCACTCTTACCTGCACAAGCCGTGCCTGGAACATATGGGCTACAACGATTAATAGACAGAAGCAGACAAAATTGATCATAAGTGCCAACACAGTGAATAAAACAAAGAGTTCCACCCTGTTGTTGAGACAGGTTATATATGAGTACATATAAAAGATTATAAAATCTAGCGTACCCCTATGATGTTAACCCTAACCTGAGTGTCTAGGGTGTGAATGTATGATCTGCCAAGAAAACCCCTATCTGGATGATCTAACCCCTTTACCTGGTGGGTAAAGGGGTATGACCCAGTCTTGGTCACGAACTGGACACCCCTTACCGAGATGTCAGTCAGCTGCTATGCGAAAGCAAAAGCTTCAGCATGCAGGGACCCCTCGAAGTCAGCAGAAGTGTTTCCTCTGATTATGCTATGAAACAAAAGGCTATATATACAAAATGGCATCCTTGCCTCTGGACGAGATTGTGATCAGGCAACCATTGATTGTGTTCTAAAGATAGCTGTGTCACCATATGAATGTAATAATAAACACACTTGTATTACACACATGAGAGGCCTTGCACCTAATGCCAAGGCAGTGTGATAGTATTCTCACAAAGTGTTCCATGTCAGCAAGGTCAGTGTTTCTGCAAAACTAGTCCAAGCATCACGAGCGAAAATGTGTGTCAAACATCGATGTGGCAAAGAGGTTTTAGGAAAACGATCATGTACATGTAAGAATGGCACTAATTCCTATTGGGCCTAACTGGGGCACATGACATCTATTTTTGAATTTATAAGTAAATCCTACGAAACTCAAATTCAGGATTGAATTATTGTGTGGTCACTATTTGGTTGCACTGTATCGGAATTTTGAGTTGTGAATTTGTTCTCCCTCTTACCTCTCTTGCAAGCTCATTGAGTTATGGGTAAATATTTAAATAGGCCCACACTCTTTCAGTTGGTAGTAGTGCAGGATGGCTAGTTTGTGAAGTAGAGGGGGACAGACCCTAACCTAGAATAGTCTAGAACACCTTAGTGGCCTAAAGCCTGAAATTGAGATGCGGAAGATAGACAGAGTTCCAGTGGCGTATGTTGAAGCAGCGGCGACAGAGGAGTGAGTATTAGCAGATGTGTGAGGATTATGCTTAGATTGCAGTGAAGTATCAATTGTACAGTGCCTGGCAGAGATGTTATGAGAGTTGTGTGAATGTGATGTTGAGTTGTTAAAGTTGTTGAAGTTTTTATCGGGTCCGACGAGGCCTAAGATGCAGAAAACACTGAGCTCTATTTGTCTGCTAAGGTTTAGGTTTTGCAGGGTTTGTCGTGAGACTTCATCGACGACCCAATTAAGAAAGAGAACTTCTGTGTGTGAGAGGCAGTGGTAATACGTGTTGTAGACCTTTTTCGCAGAAGGAAAACTGTACTGATTTGAAAGATTCCCTGCAGGACGAGGTTTCATTGCATATGTTTGTGTTCTTGAGTGATAGAATTCAATCGATCTTTTAGTGAAGCAGACAATTGTTGTTGTTTTTGTATAGAACAGTGAGCGAGAGTGTGGAGAAAATTGTGAAGGAGGGTGAACTGCTGCGAGGGGTGAGAGTGAAGTCAAAGTGTGCTGCCCTGAGATAGTTGGATTGGTGTAATGCCGCGCTGGGATTGGTTGAATTCGTCATCTGGTTTTCTATTATTAATATTGGCTGAATTAACACGGAATTCGAAATTTATTGACTTTGAAATTGATTGCAATTGACTAAACAGACGAATGAAAAATGAGATGTTTTAAAGCAATCAGGGACATGATACGAGGAGATGTAGGAGTACCTACTAGAGTGGGCGAGGTAGCGCCACAGGCGGATACACCGGCTCATTATAAGGCAACGAATGTAGGGCTCCATATTATTATTTGGCTTAAAAATTGGCACAAGGTCACTGAGAAAGAGGGTGCATTGACACTTCCATGCTATGGTACTTTTAATTTGATAATAATTGATAATTTAATTGGAATATTGTTTGTAACAAAGCCATTACCTTGATCCACGCACGTTGGAGCACTTAATGCATGGGAACGTGCAGTGCATGTAAAACAAAGAGACAGATATCAAGGAAAGATGAGAAAAAGGATGCATGCATAGGCAGACACAAGATGGGATGACCAACAAAGGAGATGAGAGTAGACATGATTGAGGGAGACATATTATATACTGTCATAATGAGCGAGGGAAATGATGCTGACAAAAAGAGAAAGTAAAAGATATATGCAAGAGATGGGCATGAGGACAGTGATAGTGATGCAAGTGATAGCCTTTTGGATGGACTGTTAGCCAAACGTCAACCTCCATATAATCAGACACACTTTGAAAGTGGGGGAAATGCAAATGTTACTGGTAGATCTGGAAGTGCTTCAGCACCAGTTGCTTCTAGTACTGGTGTTTTAGAGGTTATATCGAAAGGCATGACACAGACTATACCAGGATCAAATATAGGAATGTGTGTCCCAGGATCTTCAGGAAATTCTAATTCTAATTTGGCTTCAAAACTTCCGGATGCTCATACAGTGCCGGCAACCACTGGTCCTATAATCCCTATGTACGATGCAAATTCTGTTGGGAATGAAAGTCAGAGAGTGCCTACTTCTACAGAAGCGAAGGTATTAGAGAGAGGAGCAGACAGCCAGAGAATACAATTTTTCCCATTGATTCCAGTGAATGCGAGCTCACTATGTACTGCAAGTGCAGACCCTTCTGTAATACAGAATGAATTCAGACCCATAAGGTTGTTTCCGGGATTGGCTGGTATGGATTTACCTGTATGGGATACTCTTCCAAATGTACACAATAGTACACCTCAAAAATGCATTATACAGAAAAAGTCTTCTGAGGGCCAACATTTATTTGATGTCCAATATTTAGAGCAGTGGTTGAAAGAGTATTTTAATAATTCAAATGAAACTCAAAGTACAGAGGCAAGTTATGGAACTATAAAATCGGCTACAAAAGTCGATTTGATTGATGTGGTTAAGCTAAAACTGAATTAGATGAAATGATAAGTGGAAGTCTAGAACTCACTAGAATAGATACTTATCAACAAAGTGAACTGTTATTCATGAGCAATGATGAACAGCGAGACAAGCACACAAGAAATTCTGAATTGGCACAGAAATATGATGTTGATATAGAGCGAACAAAAGCCTTACAGAAGAATCATAGACTTGCATTTAGAGATCAGGACATAGAAAACTTTAGATTGCCATGATTAAAGACACAGATCTGAGAATTAATTCTGAACATTCGGATTTGGAGTATTTTGGATAAATGGGAAGAAAGATGGGCTAAAAGAAAGGGTTCAAAAAGAGCAGTGGGAGAACCACCTCCTTTAGTGGAAAAGGGAATGTGTGTCAAGGCTCTCCCCTTACGAGAAGTACGAAGTGGAGGTTATGCGCATGTACCTTGGAGTAGAAGTGATCTTGCCGCATTTACCAATGATTTCTCTAGATTGAGAGAGAAGCCTGTACAGTGGTACAAACTAGTCGATCGATTTGTGAAATTTTCAAAGGTGTTGATCTGAATATGCTGTTTGAAATTGTTGTTAATAGTGACTTGTGGTCAGCATGTAAAATACCTATAGACAGGCCTGAAAGTGAGCCTGAGAAAGACCCAGTGACACATGGTCCTTCACCTAAAGTGATGAAGAAATATGAACAGTTGGTTACTTGGATGAAGGCTGAGGTGCCTCACTAATGTTATGTTATGTTATTTATATTTAATATAGTGCACAACTCACCCGTGGGCATCTCAGCGCTGTTACGGAAACAAATAATCAGTAGAGGGGGAAAAAGGATTTAGAATAGATGTGATTTGAGTAGTTTTCTAAATTTACAGTAGTTCGAACACGTGCAAACGTGAAGTGGAAGCTTGTTTCAGTAGTAAGGTGCAAGGTAGGAGAAAGCCTTACCTCCGCTGCGAGTCAAGCGAATGCTTGACTCGCAGTAAGGGTTTATCTCGAGATCTTAGGATATGGCCAGGTGTTTATGCTTTAATTTTTTGTTGCAGATTGTAGGAAAGTAGGATCTGCTTCTATGGTTACCCCCACTTTTTGCCTGCTGCTAAGCTGTATTTGACTAGTCTGACTGGGATCCTGCTAATCAGGACCCCAGTCTATCTGCTTTCTCCATAAACTGTTATGTTCAGTACTTAGGTACACCCCAGATTGGATACTGGGTAACCTTATAAGTACCTAGAATATGGTACCCATGTAGCCAGGGCATAGGTACCCCAGAGGTATCCCATGGGCTGAAGCATGTATTATGCCACCCATGCGAGACCATTCAAAATGGAACTACAGGCCTGCCAATGCAGCCTGTGTAAGTTGGTGCTTGCACCACTTACTAAATATATAGGTTTCCTATATCTAGGGTCACTGCACTTGAAACCTATAAGTCACCACTCTAGCAGGCCTTTGCAATCCTGAAGGCAGGGTGCTTGGTTCTAAATGAGAGGGTGCCACTGCATGAGCAGGACACCCCTGCACCCTAGGCAGTCTATTCTCCTGGGTTGTCAGTGAAGCAGCCATATACTATATAGAGGGGCACCGTGTAATTACGCAATGACCATCTCAAAACTGGCTGCAACGAATCCTATCATGTTTGGTATCAAACATGTTGGAATCATACCCCCACACCATAAACAGTGTGGGAGGTATGATTCCAAGCACTGGAAGAGCCCTCCGATAGGCTCTCAGTGTTCCCGGTACCAGCCTTCTTGACCCGGACAGCACAAAATGGTTGCTGCCGACCAGAGACGCGATTCTGCCCTCCTGCTACTGAGCCAAGTTCGAACAGGGAAAGGCAGAACAATAGGCATCCTGTCACAGGGAGGTGTGACCACCTCGCAGACAGGATTTAGTGTATTGGGGTAGGGTGGGTGCGCTTGCCAGCGCCACTCAGTCTGCATGAGGGGCACATTTGGTGTTCCTATGCATAGTCCAGTACAAACCAGTCCTGGGAGCCGTTGGCTCCCGCTCTGGGGTGAAACTGGACAAAGGACATGGGAGTAACCTCCCCCCCTGTTCAGACCCTCCCCTGGGAGGGTCCTCTGAATCGTCCCAACCCTTTCCCTAGGGTACTTAAAGGCTTACCTGGGTGTAGGTCCCTAGATTCGTCGTGGGATGAAATGCAGATCAGACACCACTTCTTCTTCTACCCTCTGGGCACTTTGGACTTCGCTGGACTTCGTTTGGGACTGACTTCATCTTCCTTCCAGTCTGCTGCATCGTCTGTGCCTGTGCATCATACAGGAACCTTCCAAGGCCTGTGAAGCATCAAAGACACTTGAAGGAATCTCCCTTGGAGTGAAGGAGTCACTCCCTTGCATTCGCAGGCACCGCAACTAAGTCGACCGGTCTGCTGATCCTGAGCTCCTCAAGACTCTGTAAGGTTCTGCAACACAGGTGGTGGTTTTCCACAGCTCCCGAGGCCTGCCCTGCCCTCTCACCAAGTTTGAGGCCAGTATCCCTCGTGGGGGTTGCAATAACCGAACCCCTGTGCACCACATTAACTTGCAGTTGCAAAGGCTTGTTGGCTTCCTTCCAAGAAGATCTTCGGGCTCCAAGTAGCCCCAACCTCGCGTACCTCCAGTGACCAGAATCTTCAGCCACACTGCATCGTCTGCATCGTGGCCTGCATCTTTTGGTGAGCTGCTTGAGGTCCTCTCGCGACTCCAGTGCCTCCGGCCTGTGGGTCTACTTGAGGGTCACACTTGTTTCTTTTGGGCTCCCCTGATTGCTTGGGGCCTGCCCTGACTCCCCTGCTGGTGATGAGTCCCCTGGACTTTGCTGGTCCCGACGTTGCTCCTTCTTTACTTCCTGCATTGGTTGCATTTGCCATGTAGATGCTATCATCAACTATTTTGGCTGCTAAGAATGTTACCTGTTCTAAACCTTGCCACTTTGCTTCCTTTACCTGATTGTGATATGGATGAGATCAAAGTAGAGCATGACTGTCTCGATGTCACTGAACTGTGCACCAAGCTTCATCTCAACATTACTGATGAGCCATTGTCCGAATCTGAGTACACCCTATTTTTGGATGGCTCTTGTCTCAGAGACAATGAGGGAAATCTGAGGGCTGCCTATGCTGTCCGTGCCATTACGGGAGTGGTAGAAGCTGCCTGGCGTCAAGGAGTATTCTCCACGCAGGTAGCAGAATTGATTGCCCTTACCAGAACATGCTGTGTTTCAGACCAGCTGAAAGTGACAATATTCACCGATAGCCAGGATGGTTTCAGTGTTGTTCATGAGTCCGGACAGTTATGGCCTCAACAGGGATTAATGACCTCATCAGGGTCCCCGATTTGCAATGGAGAAAATGTGAGAAAACTGTTAGAAGCCCTACAAATTCCAGCACAAATTGCTGGTGTCAAATGTTTTGCCCATTGTAGAGGAAGCGATTTCATGACACGTGGAAATCGCTATGCAGGCGAAATTGCAATTGTTATTGTGCACTAAACGTTTGCACTTTTAATGCTGAATACACAAATGATGGAACTGATTAAACCAATTTCAACCTTTTGATGACATTTGCTGATACATGGGATGAAGTAAAGACATTGCAAGAGGAAGTTACTGAAGAGGAACAGGAAGGTTGGATTACAGCAGGATGTGTGAAACAAGATGATGCTATTTGGGTTTTAGGAGATGGAAGGCCAGTTTTGCTTAATAGTTTGTTACCCCCGATGGCGAGATATTATCATGGGTCGATACATGTATGACGAGATGCCATGGTGAGATTGTTTAGGCAAACTTAATTTAACCCGAAATTTCGAGCAACGGCTTACACATTGTGTTACAGATGTGTGATTTGTCAGCAAATTAATGTGGGAAAAAGAACTGCTGTTACACTGAGTCACATAGGAAGAGCTGGAGGAACGTTCTACAGGATGCAGCTGGATTTTGTTGAGATGCCAGTATGCAATGGATTGAGGTACATTCTAGTGGTAGTGTGTATCTTTTCACGTTGGGTGGAAGCGTACCCGACTAGGAGATGTGATAGCCTCACTGTAGCAAAGCTGTTGTTGAGGTAACTCAGTAATAAAAGTTTTCAAATAAGGTATACCTGTGATTTTGGTAAAATTACGCTAAAGTAGCTTTTCCTCACACACACACACGTGCACCCACGCACACACACACACAAACACACACACCACACACACACATATAGGTATTGCCATTCACATGCCTATGCACCTAAGCTACCAAAGCAAATCCAAAGAAATCTTATATTTTTCTATCAGTTTAGATAAATAGTAAAAATGGGAGAACAGTGATGACCATTCCGAAAAACACAACCTTTTCCAGTGAATTCCTCCCCGGGGAGAAATCTCAGAACCCACACCAAGGTCTTCTCTTCGGAAGCAAAAATGCCTCTGGAGTGCAGAACGTGCTCTGATCAATAGAAGGAGCCCAGAGGACTTCTGGTAACTGTAGAATCTAATAAGAAAACCAGTAAAGCCTCTGTTCTCACTATATGCAAGGAGGGCTCCTTGGGTAGTTGCTTAGCAACGGGAATCGATGTTTCCTGTGTGAATTATCGCTGCTTACTTAAATGGTAATTTGAAGAATTTGTACAGATTTAGGAAAGCTATGGGACAGAACATGTTCAAAGACAGCTCCCTTTGTTCTCTTTGATTCATGCTGTAAATAACCTCACAGTATACGGCCTTTTAATTGTCCACAGCCAGACTAAGATCACAAGAATATATTGAAGCGTTACCAATGTCAAATGTCTTCACCGTGAAAGAGCTATCTGCTGCTACTGCTTGAGCCAGCCTTTTAGATTTCAGTTTCTACATATTTTCTTTTATTTTACCGCAGATGTCCCTTGAGAAGCACCTGCTTAAACTCAGTCAACAAATTATAAGCCTTCAACTTCTGGAAACGTAGAAATTCTTCTACATAATTATGGATTTTCGGTTTATGTAAGTGTATGACAACCATTTGACTAAACAGATTTTCTCCCTTAGTCGCAGGGAGGGTTGAGACTAAATTAAAGAGCACATGTCAGCCTGTTTCACTGCAGGGGGAAAAATATCAAAAGGGAGACTGCAGGTGTTCCACACGAGCCACACAGCACGACTGGGCACTCATTCAGCTAAAGTAGGCCACACTCGGTGTGAGGCTTGCAATGCAGGGAAGAGGGCAGGGGATGTCCACAGCACTCTGTCTGCGATGAAGGAGTTTCAGCAGAACAGCTTATTTTAATGCTGTTGTTCTAACCCCCCATCCCCCCGGATTTCAGTGCAGGCATGCGGGGTTATTGAGCACTAACAAGATGCTGTGCCAGTTTTCTAGTTCCCGCAATGTCTCCCTCTCCCCCACCACAGTGAAAGCGGAGTTGACGAAGCTACTGTCATGCTCTGTGGGCATGCCTTAAAATGCTTTTCCAGCATTGTGGATCTGTGGGGAACCGCTGCCCATGTGTCAATTTTTATGCAAAGCTGCTACCGAAGTATACTGAAGTGTACATGTCACAGCATATGCTCTCCTTTGTCACAATCGGCACTAGAAAAAGATGGAGTCATTACTCTAGTGCCTCTGTCACACCACAGTTGACCAGGAGTAAATTTGAGAGTTTATGGGGCATATTAGCAAGACCGGCGATAACATTTTCGCCGTTTTAGCGGCAGGAAACTGCCGCTAAAACGGCGATAATGGGCTTGCTAATATGCGTTATAGAATTCCAATAGAAGCCCAGGTTAGATGTGCAGGACATCTAACCTGGGCTTCTATTGGAATTCTATAACGCATATTACCTCCCGTCCCTCCCTCGCCTTCCTTCAATACAAATGAGGCCCGCCTCCCACCCAGACCCACCCCCAGCATAAAAACTCTGCCCGCCCCCACCTCCACCTGTTTTTTTCTGTCTCCCTAGTGAGACTTACCTTCAGTTCCTCCCTGTGGCGGTGCCGGGGAGTCTTCGAGTTGGTTCTCTGCGACGGCGGTGCCCTCGACGGAGTTCTCCTGGCGCTGCCTCCTCTCCTCGTCTCCCTCGTGGATGGGGGCGGAGCAGTGGCTCAGGAAGCCGCTGCGTTGTTTGGCGGCCCTTCTGTGGCTGGGGCTGTGTTTCCAGGTCGGGCCTGCTTGGCTGCCTCTGCTCCCGGACTGCACTCTTCACGGTGTCCTGGTAGGACGGGTTTTTGGCCCGTGGTTTGTTCCTTTACGCTGTATGGGGGTACCGGGTGCTGTGGCTTGCTGTTTTCCCTTGACTGGCGCGAGGGTCTGTCCGCCTTGTCTTGGGGCTGCTGGGGGCTGTTTTCCACTTGCTGCCCTGGGTCACTTGAGATTGTTGGGGGCCTTCTGGGGTCTTCTTCCTCTGCTGCTTGGTCACCGGTCCCCCTGGGGCGCCCTGGCTGCATGGACTTCGCGGGGGGTGTTGGTGCCTCTCCTGTCTGTGGCTGGTGCAGGACTTGGCTGTGGCTGCTCTGTCCGGTGCTTCGGGCTCCGCCGCTGCCTTCTGGTCTGTCCCGTCCTCGTCCGGCGGATCCTGTGGGCGGATGGTTTCCGTCTGGGTCCTGGGGTGCTGGGCCTTCTCCCGCCTCTGGCGTTGCCTTTGGCTCTGGGGGGTGTGGAGGGTCGCTTGGGCTCCTGTGCTGGTCGGCTGGGCTTTCCTCTTCCCTGCTGGACGGGCCCTGTGGGTTTCATGGTGTTCCTGGCCCGCCTTGTTGGGCTTGCCCTTCTGTCCCGGTGTGGGGATAGGTGCTGTTGGAGTGGCGTGCGTTGCCCGTGCTTGCTGTTTCCGCTTTTGTGTACATTGTGCTTGCTGCTTTGTCCTCTGTGGGCCGCCCGGCTGGCGACTGTTTGTCGGTTGCCTGCGGAGCCTGCTGTGTGCGGTCTCTTTTTCTCCACCATGGGCGTTCCTTCTGTGCTGTGTTGGTCCTGTTTGGTTTCAGGTTCCTTTACGCCCTCTTTTGCATCAGTGGGTTTTTTCCTGCGGTGCTGCGTGTCCCTTGCTTCCTCCGGCGGCTTTGCTTGTTGGGGGTGTTCGCCCCTTTCCTCCCGTTGGGCTGTTGGTCTCTGTCCTGGCCGCTCTGCTTGATGGGTCGGCTGTTCTCCTTGGCTGTTGCTGTGGCGCTGGCCTGTTCTCGGCTTCTTCTATGCCCTCCTTGGTGTGGGGTTTCGTGGCTTTGGCGGCGGCTGTTCGAGCCTCCGGCCTTGGCGCCTGGTGGGCCCCTGCTCTTGTCGGATCTCTGCTGTTTGGTGGAGTCTGGCCTGGTTCGTGCCTGGCTGAGTGGCTGCCTGGGACTATTCGGTGCTGTGGGCTGCAGGTCCTCTGTCCTTCTGGCCGCCTTGAGGCTTCTGTGTGCCTTTACTTGTGTGGGGCGTCCTGCCTTTCTGGGGTGCTTTGTCCTGGGGTCTCTCCTTTGTCCCCGTTGTGGGCTTCTCCTCCGCCTTTACGGTGGGTGCGGTTTGGCCTGTTTTTCGCCCTGGCTCCCTGCCTCCTCTCCTGCGGGCCCTGCCCGGCTGGGTCCCTGTCGCTGCTCTCTGTTCGGTTCCCTACGGTGGGTGGTCGTCTTCGGCCTTTTCTTCCTCGGTGGCGGCGGCCCATTTCTGGTGGTTGGGTCCTGTGTACTTTGGTTCTTGTGTACAGGGTCGTCTTGGTGCAGGTTCCTCCGGATTCGGGGGTTCGGTTGCCTCCACTGCCTGTCTCCGGTCCCCCGCGGGTGGCTCTGCTGGACTGGGTGTCCAGTTTGGTTGCCAGGTGGTCGGTCTGCTGGGTTCCTGTCGTGGTGCCCGGGCCTGGGCCCCTCTCCGTTCTGTTTCTGGGGTTCGGGGTGTCCGGTGGCTTCGGCCTGTACTGGCTCTCCTGTGGGTCTGCTCCTGGGTTCGGCCCCTTCCCTTCCGTGTGTTGGCCTTTCGGCCGTCGTTCCTCTGGTTCTGCCTGGCATCTTTTGGCATGCCGTGGGTCTCGGGGTCGCTTCTCTCCGCTTCCCAGTCGCCGCTTCTTTTCTGCGGTTCGCTGTGGGTGAGGCCCGTTTCGGTTTTGAGTCCTTCCCTTCGGCCTCCGGCCCTCGCCCTGGGTCTTCCCGCGGGTCCTGGTGCCTCCTGTGGCTCTCCTTCGTGCGGGGGTTTTTTCCTTCGTCCTTCTCTGTCGGTCGGCCTCTGGCTGTGTGCGGCCGGAGTGTCTTTTTGCTCGGTCTGTTCGGGGGACCTTGGTGGTTCTTCTGGGGATCGGGGTTGTTGGTGGCCTGGGGTGTGTCTTCTCTGGTCCCCTCTCGGGGCTTGGTGTTCGTTGAGGCTCGTTGTGGCCTTTGCATGGCCCTGTTCCCTTGTCCTGCCTGCACCTGGTCTCTCTTCCTTCTCTGGATCGGGCCTTGTTGTCCCGGGGGCTCCTCCGGCGGTCCTGTGGCTGCGGGGGCTCGTGGCTTCTGGGGTGTTTTCAGGTTCCGGGGCTCGTTTCTACTTCTCCGCCTGACCGTCTGGATCCTGTTGGGTTGGTCTCCGGGGTCTGTTGTCCCCGCTGCCCGTGTCGGTCCGTGGCTGGGGGAGCTGTCCTGGTGGCTCTCCCGCCGTCGCTTTCTGGCTGGCTGTTTGCTGCCTCCTCCGGCTCCGCTTGTGGTGGCTTTGGTCACCGGCCTGTCCGGGTGCGGGATTGGCTGGGGGCTATTCGGGTTCAGGGGTGCTGGTCCCTGCTGGTCTCCCGGAGTTCCTCCTGCTGCCGCTTGTTGGGGGCTTGCCCTGGTGCTCTTTCGTGGCTCTCTGCGGGGCCCATGCGGTGTTGGTTCAGTCTGGCGTTCTGGGGAGGTGGTCCTCTGTCCGCCCTCTGGGTGGGTCCCGGTTCTGTTCCTTGTTTGCCTGCGTCCTGTTTCCCTGGCTCCGGTCTGGGGGCTGGGGCTGTCGGCTCTCTCCCTTCAGCGAGTGGCCTCTGGGCTGGCGGCTCTGTTTTTGCTGGGTCATTCCTTCTTCCCGCGTTTTCTCTCTTCTTCCCCGTGTGGCCTGCCTGTTGGTGGGTCGTTGGGGCCTCCCTGTGGTGGTCCTGTTGTGGATCCGGGGTGGGCCTTGGTGGCCCGGTTCTGGTCTCTGGGATGGGGTCCCGGGGCTCGGGGGGGTCGTTGGCCTTCCCTCTCCTGTGCCTCGGGGTCTTCTAGGTGCCTTCCTCCCCCCCTTTTTCCACTGCTCCGGGCCTTTCTGGTTCTGGTCGGGTGGCTCTGTGCTCGGGGGTTGTTGGTTGCTCCCCGTTGGCCTGGGGTGCCTTGGTCTCCTCTCCTGTCCGCCTTCTGTTGCGTTCGGGTGTGGGTCCTTCCGGTGGTTCCGTTCTCTTGATGTTTCCGGCCCTTCCCCTGGGTTCTGTGCAGGGGTTTCGCCTGCTGCCTGGTGGTGGTGCGGCTGGGCTTTGCTGGGTTGGGGGCTCCTGTCCGTTTGGCGGTTGCTTGGCTGCCCTCCCGTCGGTCCTCCTCTCTGCTGTCCTGTGCTTGGCATGGGCGGACCTTTTCGGCCTGGTGTTCTGCTCTGGGGTTGTTACCTCGGTGGCTGGCCTATGTTTGGCGTGGCGATTCCTTCCTGGTGGGGCTCTTCTGGGTTTGTCGGTGTCTCCTCTGCGGGTGCTGTGGGCGGCTCTCTGGCTTCTTGATGCTCCTGGCATTCTTGCGGGTTGGCGGGGGTCTGTTGCCCCCTCGCCCTGTCTGATCCTTCCCTTCGGGGTCTTGGCTGCTGGTATTGGCTGTCCTCCCTTTGGTCCCCTTGGGGGTCTCGGGTTGCGGCTCTTGGCTTTTGGGCCTTGTTTTTGGTTGCCATCCCCTCTGCGCGGCGCTTGGGGGTGTTGGATCGGCTGTGGGTTCTCGTTTTGCTTTGATCCGGTTGCGGTGGTTGTTTGCCCTTCCTCTGCTCTGTTGGGTCGTTGGCTTTGGTCCCCGGTCTTGCTGACTGTCCGTCTTTTGGGGGTGGTTCCTCCTGTGGGGGTTTGGGGGTGTTCCTCTCGCTGTTTGGCGGTTTCGGTGGCTGCGTTGCTTGATGTCCGGCGTGCTTTGCTGTGGTCCCTGCCGGTTGTGGTGTCCTGTCGGGTGGGCTCCTCTGTGGGATCTGTTGGACTGCGTCCTGGTCTTCTCCTCTCCGTTTGACTGTCGCTGTCCGTTTGCGTGTCTGGAACGCTTGTCTGCTGTTCTGGGCCGCTGGGTTCCTGGGATGTTGATCTGCTGTGTTTGGGGCACTGTTTCTGTTTTGGTGTTCTCTCGCACTCAGCTGTCCGTCTCTGTTTTCTTCTGCTTGCTATGTCCTCATTTGTATTGGAGGAAGGCGAGGGAGGGACGGGAGGTAATGCTTCCATTTCTAACGATAATGGCATTACTCCTAGTCCTACTCCCTCGCCTTCCTTCATGGACCCTCCCTCCCTCCCGGTGCGGTTCATCTGAGTGCTAGCTCGGCTTGTTTACGTACAGGTGGAGGTGGGGGCGGGCAGAGTTTTTATGCTGGGGGTGGGTCTGGGTGGGAGGCGGGGCCTCATTTGTATTGAAGGAAGGCGAGGGAGTAGGACTAGGAGTAATGCCATTATCGTTAGAAATGGAAGCATTAGCAAGCCCATTATCGCCGTTTTAGCGGCAGTTTCCTGCCGCTAAAACGGCGATAATTTTATCGCCGGTCTTGCTAATATGCCCCTCAGGGGCATATTATCAAGAACGGAGTTAAAATTATCACCGGTTTAGCGGTAGAAAACTGACGCTAAAGCGGCGATAATGGGCTTGATAATATGCCCTGGAGAATTCCAATAGAAGCCCATGTTCACACCAGAACATGGACTTCTATTGGAATTCTCAAGGGCATATTATCAAGCCCATTATCGCCGCTTTAGCTGCAGTTTTCTGCCGCTAAACCGGCGATAATTTTTAACGCCGTTCTTGATAATATGCCCCCAAGTCTTTACCGGGCAACAAACATACTGATCAGCCATTAAATACACACACGGGGCGCTGCAGTGGTTTTCAATTGCAGCACAGCACACAGAATCAGGTCCCAAGTCTCACCGATGAGGAGGTAATACCTAATTCAAAAAGGTGGATAGTGATAATTAGGTCAGCATTCTACTGGAAATGCCTTTGTTTGTTTTGCTAATAGACTTGGCCACATTTGACGAATCTCCACAACACTTTCCAAAAGGGTCCAACTTTTTTGACTAGTTTGTACATGGAAAGTTTTGCAGTGATCCGTCAAGCAGGAGCTGAGAAAAAAGAGGGATCCCAAAATCCAAAATTCACAGGCATTTTCCATTAACTTCTTTAGGAAACACTACGAAAAACTGCTGAATATAATTACACTAAATTTGGCAGGAAGCTATTTGATCCGCAGATTGCGCTTTTTGCGATTTTGGTGTAAATCCAATCAGTACTTTTTGAGAAATTAAGGTTAAAAATATTTGTGTGTCGGGGGAGCGCTAGAGGGCGTACGGCAAGATGGCCGCACCCTAGTGCTGCTCTGCCCGGCCGAGCCGTAATCCGACTATTATCTGCCTAAAATCGCCGCAATCAGACCCCTGACTGGACCGGGCAGTGCTGTGGAACCCTCCCGCGTGTGTCTGGAGCTGTTGGAGGAACATTTGGAGCCTGCAGAGTGATAAAATCGGCCCGTGGGCCGTCTCGGGCGCACTGACAAAATGGTGACTGCCGCCGGCTCCTGATGCGCGTCGTGCTATCGGGCCCTTGCCGGGCATGCTGGCTGGTGTGGGGGCGCCTTGGAGGACTTGAGCGCGAGCTGAGGCTGCACCGTGGACTCGAGGCTGGGACGAGTGAGCCTGTTCGGCGCCGTCTGCTGGAATCCTGAGAGCTGAGTGAAGATCGGTGAGAGGTGACCGCCCGTCTCTATCGCAGGTGTCCTGGGGCGGCTGTGAGCGCCGCGCGACTGCCTAACTTCAGCTTCTGGATCCTGGGCCTGAGGTGAGCGCCTGGCGACGATCGGGACGCTCTTGGTACCGGTGGCGGTGAGTGGGGTGCGGCACCTCTGGGGCCCGTGCTGCAGAGGCGGGGTGCCCTGGGTCGGTGCCGCGCTCTGCGGGCTGCTGCGGGGGCCGGTGGGAGCGCGTGATAGGCCGGATTGGAGGAGCTGTTCACCGCATGGTCTGGCTGCCCACGTGCCTCGTGCTGGCATTCATTGAAGGAAGCGTTGCGGTGAATTAGTATCCTGCAGGAGAATCTGTTATCCACAAGAGAAGCTGAGGATACTGGATATTTGGCTGTTCACCATCCGGGGCACATGCACAGGCGTCAGTGGCAGACCGGGGGAGGTGTATAGTGTGCTGGGTCCCCGCAGACTGCTGTGCGAAGGGCTGGGACCACTGGACAGAGCGCAACGATAGGCACTGGGCAGCCTGCGGCGCCTGGTGATGAACACTGTTCCCCTGGGTGGCTGAGACCTTGGGTGCCTTCTTCCGTCGCAGGCGGCCCGTGGGGCATTGAGTGATTTTGGCCCTGGGCATCGCTGATTGGTGGGCCTCTGGGGGACGCTGCGCTGTACTTTCCCTCTCAACATTTGGCCAGCCTTCCTGATCACAGTGTGTTGCGAGGTAGTGTTGGAGGGCACCTGTAGTATTCGCCTGCAACTGGTTCCTGGGCTATACAGCGACACTTCACTCAGGGCCTCCTTTCCCAGAGAAGGGGCTACATTTGGCTGTGTCAAAATGGGGAGAACTGACAAGTCCCAGTCTCGCCTCACATTTGAGGCTAGTAAACCTGCTAAATCTATACATAAGGCAGCCTCGGATTCGGAGGCGGACTCCCCGAGGGGCGCACCTCCTGCTTTGGAAACCACTTTATTGGCAATGCAGCGCAGCCTTCAATCCATAGAAGGTTCAATGGCAGCGGTGAACCATCGTCTAGACCACCTACCGGCGCAGCTAGAGAAGCAGAATGCCCGCATGGGGGAAGTTGAACAGCGCGTCTCCGCAACGGAGGATGGGTTGAGCGAAGTTGCCGGGAAGGCGCTTAACATGGAGAAAGTGCTATCCCTCATTCAGGCCAAGAATGAGGAATTGGAAGCGTGGTCCCGGCGCAATAACATCAGGCTAACGGGGCTGCCGGAGTCCACGAATGTGGGGAAAATGGAAACCTTCATGGAGAACCTAATCAAGGATATTTTTGGAGCTGAGAACTTGTCAGCAATGTTCATCATTGAGCGGGCTCATCGCTCCCTTGCGGCGCGACCTCCCCCGGGCGCCCCTCCTCGCCCTATAATAGCAAGACTTTTAAATTACAGAGACCGCGACACCATCTTGCGGTTGGCCAGGGAAAAGGGGACAATTGAACACCAAGGCAACAATCTGGCCTTCTTCCCTGATTTTACTGTGGCTGTGCAGTCTGCTAGAAGGGAATTCAGCGCAGGTAAAACATTCTTGCAATCTGAGGGGGTCCCATACGCAATGCTGTATCCTGCTCGCCTTCGAATAGGCCCAGATGGTGACTCTAAAATCTTCTCTACTCCCAAGGCAGCCCTCGAGCATGCCAAGCAATTAAAGCGCAGGCGACGCGAGTCCAGTACGGCCCGAGAAGACGAAGACCAATAAGGAAATGTGTTGTTTGTTAACTGTCTAACAGCTATTTCTGTAACCTAGGGTTATACAAAGCTCGCACTATTTGTGTACGATGTACATGAGGGTGTATCCCAGTGTGGAGGCTCCAGGCCTCTGGGGACAGTGAATTCACGTTAATGTGTATGCTGTAGTAGAAGGGGTTTGATGCTTAGGCACAGTTACTAGTTCTGCTTGGCCGCCTCCTACTGGTTGGGAGGCTAGTAGCACTCTGCGACCCCCCCAAATGGGTGTACCCCACTTGAACGTTGCTTTTGTTTGGGTTTGTTGGGGGTGGGTTTTCTTGACTTGGGATGGCTTTGGCGTGTTTGGGATGCTGAAGTGGGTGGGGGGGGAGAGGGATTCAAAGAGGTAGACCGGCATTGCATTTCTTCTGCGTATTGGCTGTGGAGCCTTGTTATAGGACCTTGGACATACATGATGTGCTATATAATTCTGGTATCGACTTGGGGCTGAATAGACGGTATGAGCGGCAGAGTTAAGTTCCTCACTTGGAACATGAGTGGGCTGAACACCCCTAAAAAAATACGGTCTGTTCTAGCGTACTTGGATAGAATGGAGGTGCAGGTAGCCCTTCTCCAGGAAACGCACCTCACTAAAGAGTCAGCGCAAAGAGTAGGAGCGCGCTGGGCTGGCGTGCGGTGTGCGTCTTCCTATTCCACTCTAGCGGCGTGATGGTCCTAGTTAAAAAAGGGGTCCCATTCACTATGGTTCGAACTGACACGGATGAAAATGGACGAGTGGCTCTAGTACATGGATGACTGGGTGGTATGAGTGTGCTGTTGGTGAACGTGTATGGGCCTAACACGGATGAACCGTCCTTTTTTGCGGATGTCTGGCGCCGTATCTCAATGTTCCCGCCAGCCGAGATAATTTGGGGAGGTGATTTTAATTTATGCTTAGATGGCACACTGGACAGGGTCAGTAGCGGCATGGTGAGGCTCAAGCAGGCTGCGGAGATGCTGTTGGGGTTCATGGATGCAGGCCAATTACACGATATATGGCGCCTCCGGCACCCGGTGGACCGGGAGGGCACGTTCGTATCCTCAGTGCATGGGACTTGGTCCCGCATAGATTTTTGGCTTGTCTCTGAGGCTGTTTGTACCTGGGCGGTGAAGGTCGGACATATGGCTTGCACGTTGTCGGACCACTCTCCTGTGGTCCTGGAGCTCCAGGTTCCCACGTGTGAACGGCCTCCGTTTGCATGGAGACTACAGCCGTCCGCGCTATCCGACCCAGTTTTTAAACAAACTATTGGTGACGCGATCCGTAATTCTTTCAGAGAAAATGAGGGATCAGTGGACAGCGCTGGAGTGATGTGGGAGGCATTTAAAGTAACTATCTGCGGTGCTTGTATAGGGGCGCAATCAGGAGTGTTACGGGACCTTCGACGCAGAATTCACAAATTGGCGTCGGATATCTCTGCACTGGAACGCGATTACGAGAGGAATCCCTCTCCTGAGACGCTAGCTGCAATAAGAGATCTTGTCACGGATCATAATGAAACGGCGGATCAGGAGATATTACATCGCTCGAGATGCAGCACGGCCCGCTATTATGGGGAAGGAGGCCGCCCCAGCCGCTCCTTAGTGCAGAAATTAGCGGCACCGCGTAGTCAGGAGGGTATTACGGAACTCCTAGATGAAAGTGGGGTAGCGCGTCACTCGACTCCCGAAATATGTGATACAGTCCTATGGTTTTACACTAAACTGTATGCGGCTAGGGGCAATACGTCCACTGAGGAGATAAACTCCTATCTGGAAGATGTGGCCCTGGGGCGGCTCTCCAATGCACATCGGGAATATCTAGTGCAGCCCTTTGATATTGAGGATGTTAAGCTAGCTATAATGTCGTTACCCACCTGTAAGGCCGCCGGGATGGACGGACTCCCTAGCGAGTTTTATAAAGTTTACGTTGCCGACCTAGCTCCTAGGCTTCTTGCCGTCTATGCGGAGGCTTATGAGAAGGGGAACCTCCCGCCGACTCTCAAAGAGGCCTTGCTTGTGACTCTGCTGAAACCGGACAAGACCGCCAATCGGTGCGAGTCATATAGGCCGCTCTCCATCATAAATATAGATGCCAAGATTCTGGCAAAGATGATTGCCAATAGGCTCCAACCGTTGGTCCCCCTTCTGGTCTTACCAGACCAGTCAGGATTCGTGTCAGCGCGATCCATGACACATAACCTGCGCACTGTGTTTTCCACCTTGCATTATTTCGATCCTGATTTTCAAGCAGTGGCTGTGCTGCTTGATGCAGCAAAAGCTTTTGATTCCCTCCACTGGGATTTCATGTTCACGGTTTTCGCTAGAATGGGCCTCCCCCCATTCTTTCTTCAATGGATCAAAGTGTTATATACGGAACCGGTTGCTCGCGTGAGGGTCAATGGATGGGTGTCATCGGGGTTCCCTATAGAGAGAGGCACGCGGCAGGGATGCCCCCTGTCGCCTATGCTGTTTTCGTTGACATTGGAGCCTCTAGCTTGTAGGCTACGTCAGAAACATGCGGCAGCCGCTTTGAGATTTCGGCAGCGACCGCTAGTGGTCTCCTTATATGCGGACGACATGCTATTGTACGTTCGTGAACCTGCCACCTACTTACCGGAACTGCTCCAGGAGTATGTTAAATTCGAACGGTATTCCGGCCTTGGTATCAACTGGGCAAAGTCGGTGGTGTTCCCGCTGACGGCCGGCACGAGGGAAGTGGAGCTGGACTTTCCATTAACATGGACCCATGATCCTGTACGGTACTTAGGGGTGTGGCTGCACAGGGATCCGGAAAAGGTGATTTCTGAGAATTATGGCCAAGCTATTGCGCAGATCACTGAACGGGCAGAGAGGTGGGCACGTCTGCCCCTCTCCCTTGCGGACCGAATAGCGGTTGTTAAAATGGCTTTCCTCCCTAAGCTGCTCTATTTTTTCGTCAATATTCCAATTAAGCTGAATGTGGTGCTGTTTAGGGAACTGCAGTCGGCACTGCTCACGTTTGTTTGGGGAGGGAAGAAGCCCAGATGCAGCTGGGATGTCCTGATCCAGCCATTTGATTGGGGTGGGTTTGAGGCTCCTGATCTCCGTCAATATTACCTGTGCGCTCAGGCGCAATTCGCGCACTACTGGCACTTCCCGCAGCGGTTTCAGCCTCACACTGCCATTGAATCGGACGCTGTCTTCCCCCTTCCCCTGCAGGCAGCGACCCTCTCTGGGGGGTCGGGAGGCCCTAGGAATGAAATTAATCCCGTGCAATGCACTGCATGGGCTTGGAGGATGTTGGCTAAGAGGGCGCAGCTTCCTTACTTATATGCTCCGCTGTTGCCATTAGCCTCACATCCGGACATTTCTGCGGCAAGGGAGAAGCCCGCTCTGCGGGAATTGGCGACTGTCGGAATCTCCCGGATGGGGGACCTGTATAAACAGGGTCACTTCAGGTCCTTGCAGGATGTACAAGGGGTAAGAATGGGGGATTTATGTTAGGCTTCACATATGTCCGAGTCCGGCAAGCTGTCAGAGCTGTTTATCCGAATTATCCGGATGAACCTACAACTCTGCTGGCGCTGCAGGCGATGCTGGCCAGAGATGAGCGAACGGGACTAATCACCAAACTCTATAATCTTCCCTACGAGAGCGGGATTTGGGGGACCACCCTTCGTATCTTAGATGGCAGGCCGTGTTGGGGCCCACTTTTACACTGGATCTCTGGAAGGCCTGTTGTGAACTCACAGGTCGCCTCACTGCAAACTGTAATCTCCGGATTATCCACTTTAAATACTTGCATCAGCTATATTATACCCCCTACAGCTTTGTAGGTATGGTCTGCGTGAGACTGCTAACTGTGTGAGGTGTGGGCAGGCCGTTGCTGACTTTTGCACTTGGCATGGTTGTGTGCAGATGTGTTCGCGTTTTGGTTCAAGGTGGTGAGTGTGCTTACTGACATTGTGCTCGAACCGGTGCAGTGTACTCCGGAGATTTGCCTGCTTGGCTATCTGAAGGGTTTGAAGCCCTGTAATAGACGCATAGTTGCGGTTTCCACTCTGTTTGCTAAAAGGATGGTCGCGCAGTGTTGGGGAGCAAAACCTACACCGACTGTAACAAAGTGGCTCCGTGATTTACTTTACTGTAGGGATCAGTTGGGGTATACGCGGAAGAACTCCCTGAAGCTTCGCGTCCAAAGGACTTCTGGGCTCCGCTTACAATGTATTTACTGTCCCATCCAGATCTGCTGTAGTCTGTATTGTATAGGTCTGTCACTCTCCATGCAATGATTGCCGTGTTATGAGGGACTCTCTGCGGAATATGTGAATGTCACCCCACTCATGTTGTGTCCATAAGGTACAGGATTTCTACACATGCGTAATGTATTGCTATCTGCTTTGCCGGGGAGGGGGGTGGGAATTGTTTATTATCAGTTACTGATGCTTTAATCACATGTATCTGATTGTCAACTGTTTGTTAAAATCAATAAAAATATTTTTTTTTAAAAAGAAAAAAAAAATATTTGTGTGTCCAGACTTTTTGGTCTGTGAGAGGCTCGCAGGAGTGCCAATTAAGAAATAGAGTGTTTTGACTGGCACGGGGGACTCGAGTGGGAGCGTGCGCTTTGATTCAATCCTATAGGATTGACATAGGACTAAGGTCGGTATGTCCCTATCGAGTATATTAAACTTAATTACTTGTGCCAGCTAGCTCAGAGGCCACTAGAAACTTCTTGACAACAAGAAGGGATTAGTTTCTGGCAGCCGCAAAACATGACCACTGTGTTTCCCTTACAGAATCAGGACGTGTCCCAGAGTCGTAGAAACAATAGATAACTATTTCACTCAGCTCAGTCGTGCATGATTCAGTTATTCTCAAAGTTACACAGAAATAACAGACGGGCGTTTCAATAAAAAGGTTTATTGAACAGTCTTGTTTCTGTTGTAAGTTAGATGTGCTGTTACGATCACAAGACAGTATGCGAGATAAATAATGTACAGAGTGAGCAGTAGAAATAAATAATACTGCGTTAGCATTATCTTTTCAGCATATATGCATTTACATAAAATGACACAGCCTAAAAATGCGAGTACTCATACGATGCGTTTCTAGCCTAGTTCTACCCAGTGTACCTAACCTATCCTAGGTGTAGGGAGAAGTAGAAGTAGGTGTTGTATTCCTGACTAGAGTATACTAAGAGTAAGTTACGCCTAGCATGCCAAGAGTCTAGTATGCCAAGAGTCCCTCTAGGTTCTAGTCTGCTCCATACCTGAAGAATGAGAGAGGTAGGAATCTCTATCCGGACTCGAACTCCAACACCCCGCAAGGGGAAGTTAGATCACTGGAAGCTGGACTCTCTGCGTGCAGGAATGACAGCGTCTTCTCAGTGCGTCTGGCCGGGAATCGGGCTCCTCTGAAGTCGTGGTCTCCTCTGATTTACAGGGGTTTGGGAAGGTATATTTATACCTGAAAATGTTAGCATTGACGTGAGTTGGGTAGCGAAAGACGTCATGAATGAATCCCTAAGGAATAGAGGTTCATGCATAATGTATGAATCCTTGAAGAAATCAATAGTCCTGGGCAAGGGAAATTCCCGCAGCCTGAGGGTCTGTTTTTTCATGGACTCGTTGAGACGCTAGGGTGGACGGATGTCGGAATCCATGCCTGTATTTGGTATGCATGGTTTATGCCTAAATAAGGTCTGGGATTTTATGCCTATATAAGGCCAGGTTGGATTGTGCCTATATAAGGTCATGATTCTAGAAAGCCCGTTTATGGACATCCTATAAAGTACACAACACCCACTCCTCTTTTGTGTATACAACAATACTAAAATGCTAAACATTTAAAATGCTAAACATTAAAATGGAGTACCGCATAATAAAACATATCCTAAAAAGCTTTAAAAGACATATTAAAAATGCAAAGGTTGCTGTACATCATTAAGCAGTGCTTTTCATTTCCAGCATAAGGTATGAAATAAATGCATTTGGAACGAAATATAAAAGCAATATTTACATATGACGAAAATGATCGATAAGGTTGTCCAAAATCAAAAGTCATTTCCTGTCATGAAACTTAAATGAACTAAGTTAGACACACAAGACGACTAAGGGGCCGATTCCGATCTCGGTCGGAGGCGCACCCAATACCATTCGGTCGGGAAAAAAGCCATGCGAATGCCTGTTTCCCGACCGATCTGTACAGCACACCGACCGAGTAAGTACGATGCGCACAACAGCACAGAATCCGGCCGAGCCGTACTCACCCAATACAGGTCCTGTTCTCCGACCGAGGCGAATCCGGAAACGCAGAATCGAGTCGCACGGAAGGGAAAATGCAGCTCCGTCCGGCCGAACAAGTACGATGCGCTTCCCGTACGCGCCAAACCCGTCGCTACGCACGGCACGTCAAAGCATCCGGGAGAGGCGCACATAAGCTCCGATTCGCGCCACAACACGATCCACGGCTATGAGACGAACACGCCAGCGATGAGGACGAGGCGAAGCAACAAGGACGACGTGAAGCAACGAGAAGGACGAACGACACGAACCAACCATGAATCCCTTCGTCCCGATCATACCAATATTCTACATTTACTACCGGAACAGGCACGGACGCGTACGGCGCAGAAGGTAAGTCAGACACCAACCACAAAACACATACAACACGTACACGACACATCACACACACACAGAGGGATGCAGAATATACTTACACCAGCAACAGCAGCACCATAGGGGCGGGATGCCCATCACCAATGCCACATATGCACACAGGGGCCTGAATGCGCACCACCACCCCTACCCAGGGGGGCCGGATGCCAACCACCACAACCACCCTTAGCCAGGGGGCTGGATGCCTACCACTACTACCACCCTTAGCCAGGGTGGTGCCAGATGCCCACCACCACTACCACCCTTAGCCATGGGGGCTGGATGCCTACCACTACTACCACCCTCACCCAGGGGGCTGGATGCCTACCACTACTACCACCCTTAGCCAGGGGGGCTGGATGCCTACCACTACTACCACCCTTACCCAGGGGGCTGGATGCCTACCATTACTACCACCCTCAACCAGGGGGCTGGATGCCTACCACTACTACCACCCTTAGCCAGGGTGGTGCCAGATGCCCACCACCACTACCACCCTTAGCCATGGGGGCTGGATGCCTACCACTACTACCACCCTTACCCAGGGGGGCTGGATGCCTACCACTACTACCACCCTTAGCCAGGGGGTGCCAGATGCCTACCACTACTACCACCCTCACCCAGGGGGGCTGGATGCCTACCACTACTACCACCCTCACCCAGGGGGCTGGATGCCTACCACTACTACCACCCTTAGCCAGGGGGACTGGATGCCTACCACTACTACCACCCTTACCCAGGGGGCTGGATGCCTACCACTACTACCACCCTCACCCAGGGGGCTGGATGCCTACCACTACTACCACCCTTAGCCAGGGTGGTGCCAGATGCCCACCACCACTACCACCCTTAGCCATGGGGGCTGGATGCCTACCACTACTACCACCCTTAGCCAGGGGGGGCTGGATGCCTACCACTACTACCACCCTTAGCCAGGGGGGTGCCAGATGCCCACCACCACTACCACCCTTAGCCATGGGGGCTGGATGCCTACCACTACTACCACCCTTACCCAGGGGGGGCTGGATGCCTACCACTACTACCACCCTTAGCCAGGGGGGCTGGATGCCTACCACTACTACCACCCTCACCCAGGGGGGCTGGATGCCTACCACTACTACCACCCTCACCCAGGGGGGCTGGATGCCTACCACTACTACCACCCTCACCCAGGGGGGCTGGATGCCTACCACTACTACCACCCTCACCCAGGGGGGCTGGATGCCTACCACCACTACCACCCCCACTAATAGGATGGACAATGCATGACACAACCAGCACACCACAACCTAGGGAATGCAAGAAAAAGACATCCCCCCAACACCATGACAAGCGTGTGTAGACTGTGTCAAATGCCTACAACACTGAACATGACTTTGAACATACAATGTGACCCCCTAGCACATGTGCCACACATATATGTGTGTGGCCCCCACAATGCAAGCAGGCCATGACCATTGTGGCAATGGGGTCCAAACCCCCATCATCACAGTGACCAAAAGGTAAGTGTGGGGTCCATAGCTGAAGCACATTCTGAACATTGTGGCAATGGGGTCTAACGCCCCATCACCACAGTGACCAAAATGTAAGTGTGGGGTCCATAGCTGAAGCACATATTGAACATTGTGGCAATGGGGTCTAACGCCCCATCACCACAGTGACCAAAAGGTAAGTGTGGGTCCATAGCTGAAGCACATTTTGAACATTGTGGCAATGGGGTCCAAACCCCCATCATCACAGTGACCAAAAGGTAAGTGTGGGGTCCATAGCTGAAGCACATTCTGAACATTGTGGCAATGGGGTCTAACGCCCCATCACCACAGTGACCAAAATGTAAGTGTGGGGTCCATAGCTGAAGCACATATTGAACATTGTGGCAATGGGGTCTAACGCCCCATCACCACAGTGACCAAAAGGTAAGTGTGGGGTCCATAGCTGAAGCACATTTTGAACATTGTGGCAATGGGGTACAAACCCCCATCATCACAGTGACCAAAAGGTAAGTGTGGGGTCCATAGTTGAAGCACATTCTGAACATTGTGGCAATGGGGTCTAACGCCCCATCACCACAGTGACCAAAATGTAAGTGTGGGGTCCATAGCTGAAGCACATATTGAACATTGTGGCAATGGGGTCTAACGCCCCATCACCACAGTGACCAAAAGGTAAGTGTTGACAAAGAAAGAGCTGCAACTGCCAAACTGCATGGATGATTCCTGGTCACAGAACAAAAAACACATCAGTGGCAAAGTAGTGCATGTGTCCCATTGCAACATAAATTGGGGGAGCCAAATACTGCAGTGCAAATAAGACATACCTTTGGCCATGTGCAGACAAACAACACCCATGGGGGCTGACACTGTCAACATTCATCAATGACACAATGACAGAAGTGACCATCAGAATGCAGACCCACATATTTGCACCAATGGGCACACAAATGCAGATACCCTGTGGAGACTGTAGATGTGAGGTGAACAGATACCATACCATGGCAGCAATGGGACACACAAACCATGATCATTGTGCTGACCGATGACCTAGGAGTCCCAGGGACAGCAGGGGAAACCCACCAAACTACATACAGCCAATGGCACACCCAAGATATGCCAATGCAGTGGTGCAGATGCACAAACACAAACAGGCAGACCCACACTGCACATCATACACAACAGGTGAGGGGGGTGCCAGTGTCCCCAGGCAACCACACAACACATGAGGAGACCTGAATACCAATCATACAGATGTGCATACAGTGCCACACAAAGGTAACTCATGGATCCAAATCCCCTATGTGGGCAAGCAGGCATTGTCAGATGAGAGGGAGCACAAATCACACATGTCACACAGGCACGTAGGAACAGCAACTGACACAGCAAGACACAGACACACCACAGCACTACCCCCAGGGCCCCCACAATGTGGTGACCCTGGGCTGCATTACAATCCCACTCTGATGACAAAGCTAAATGTCGTTCACACTGTGAACCACAGTCATGTGTCCTGAGCAACAAACTACCATCACACCTACACAAGCACAAATCAATCAGCATGGCCAGTAAGCCAAGGCCAACATGGAGGCAGGGGCCTAGCCGGGCAACAACTCTCATCTGCACACACTTAACACCACACCCCTCGACCTCCAACAATGTGCAGCAGTGAAGCACACATGCACTGGTGACATTGCACATGCACCCATGACTATTCCAGGGTGGTGGGTGGGAACCAAGGTGCAGAAACACATCACACATGGCCACTCAACAAGACTCCTGAATGTCTGACACACTGCACACTACGCTGTACATGGACATGACGGCAATACCACACCAACCAATGGGATCCCAGCCACAGTCACACACCAATGAAGAAGCCAAGGTCACCCACAAAGAACACACATAGACAACAACCAACATTGCAGCCCGGACCCTGAGGAGTGCCAGCAGTCACACACACAACGTGTCACAATCACTGAAAGATAACACAAACTGGAAATCACATGACAGGGGCAAACAACAAGTGCCAAGGGGAAACCTGACTGTGACCCATCTGCGTCTGCACACAAACTCAGCCCTGACAGCAAACACACCTATGGGTGACACCCTGATGACCAGTAATGTGCCATGCACCCACATCACAGAGAACCCAGGGAGAAGACTTTGGGGGAACATAGGTCAACTCAGCAAGCATCACAAACAGGTACAACACTAGGGATCACAGCATGCACAGCTAAACGGAAGTGAACACACAGACATGCACATACAACACACACCTTGGGCGCAGGCAATGTCACAGGAGTACACACTGCCATGAGGGGACTCCACTCCTGTGTGAGGAAAGCTGTGCCATATGTTGCCTCAGTAGGGCCCCATCATGTCAGCTGAGCACTTGGTCACACAATCAACAATTAGCACCAAATGAGGGCTCCCGTCACATCAGCCTGGTCATGGAAGTGCCAACGTAATCATCAGCACAGATCCAACACACTTGTATAGCAATGTTGCACTGACAACACGGATGAGTCCTTCCCCATTGATGCCCAAACCTGCATGTCCAGTGGAGATGGCCACACGGTCAGGGAAGTAGACGAATTGAACAATGGCAGGCACAACAGATGTGCAGGGGTGGAAGCCACAGATGTGAAATAGCTAATCTAAGTAGGAAATCCCATTGCCAAATACTGAACACATGACACCCTCAGATGCTGCTATGGATGACATGGATACACCACAGGATAGGACACATTCCCCCTGGACCACATGGGTTCCTGCACAGTAACACTTCATTATCATGAGACCAAATATCACCATCACTGCAGCAAGGGCATGGTTAGCATCATCAACAACATGTACATCAGAAGCATAAGCACTAGAGAACAGAAAGTTGCTTTATTCAGCATATGTGTGTAATGAAAACAAAGTCCAGAAAAAACACAAAGGCCAATGGCCAGTCCATTGTCAAAGTCCAAACTGGGTGACAGTGGCAGATGTCACCCTACGCATGCCTGCACAAAACCAGGGACAATCCACTAGGAGGGGCAACCGGGGGGCAGGCCAGGCACCGCAGGGACAGGATCATGGCTCACCAGGAGGAAGCAGGGAAGGGGTGGTGGGTGCTGGAGAGCCACTGACAACTGCAGTGGAGGTGTCTGACATGGTGTGTGCCGGCACAACTGGGGGCATGACTCAGATGTTGTGGGTGCCGGCACGACTGCAGTGGACCCTGCAGATGGAGTGGACAGGTCCGCCACTGCAGTGCCCAAGTCAGACAGGGTGGTAGTGGACTCCACTGCAGTGCCTACCACCAGGGGAGGAGAATGGGGAACAGGCAAGGTGGGCTGGACAGAGGGGGAGGACACCCTCACCACATCAGTGGCACAGACAAGCGCAGCGGGGGTGTGGTGCCGGGAGAGCAAGTGGCAGGGGAGAAGGCCGGATCCTCTTGGGGATGGTATATCTGTGGGTGGGGGAACCTGGGGCAGGGTGTGGTGGGGGCACCTGTGGAGTGGGGGCCTGAGGGATGGAGGAAGGAGACCTGGTGCCTGAGCTGCAGGGCGGCGGCGGGGTCTTGCTCTTACGACTCCGGGGGACTTGCGGGTGGGGGCCTCAGTCTGTCTGCGCCTGGGGGAGGGTGTCCGGGGGCGAGGGGCACTCTGCTCCGTGTGGGTGGGCTTCCTCTTCCCCCTGAATGCTGTATCAGCTGGATCGGAGGGGAAGAGGCCGAGGTCACTGAGGAAGAGCCGCTGGGTCTTTGGGGTTGCAGGTGAGGCAAGGAGGGTGTTTTGGAGGGAGAGGCAACTGAGGACTGCGCAGTGCTCGTGGATGCGTGTGTGTGTTCCAGGGCCCCATCCCCTGTGAGTCTGGTTTCAGTCCCCTGACTGTGCGTGCGTGTGCGTTTTGTTTGTGGCGTGTGTGTCTGTGTGCTGGATGTGTGTGTGCTGGTGTGTGCCTGTGCCGGTGTGTGTGTGCTTGGGACGGGTAAGGTGCTGGGGAGTGTGGATGGAGCAGAGGCAGGAGGGGTGAGGGACTGTCTGAGGAGGGACACTGCTGCCGTCAGGGAGGAGTCCATGGACCTATTGCCCCTCTGTAGGTCAGACATGCCCGATGAGATGCCCTCCATGAACGACACCAGCTGAGTCAACAGAGCGGTGTGCGCATGGAGGACACTCAGCATGGCTGTCTGCCCTACATGGAGCTGGCGAAGGAGGTACACAGACTCCTCACTCAGGGCAGCAGGGGACACAGGGGCAGGGGGTGCGGTGCCTGGCCCAAAGGAGACACGCTCCCGAACATGGGAGCCTCCACGGACCTGGGGAATGGGAGCCGATGGGAGGGCGGTGGTGGTGCTGGTGGTGGCGGGGACAGCAACACTAGCTGGGGTGTGGTGGCTGCTGACACCCGCCTCCATAAGGGAGTCATCCTCCGAGTTGCTCTGGTCCTCAGCTGAGGTGGATGGTGCTGAGGACTCCTCGGTGTGGCTCCCCTCGCCCTCCGTGCCACTGGGTCCCTCCGACCACTCCTCGGCTGCTGACCCAGTCTGGCTCTCCGGCTCCTCCTGGTCCGTGGAGCTGTCCCCTTCCGTGGCCGTGGATGTATCTGCAAACAATGGGGAAACAGACAGACATCAGTCACCTGCACCAAACGCACACACCACTGTGAGCACAGCACATTACAGAGCAAGCCCTGGCATCATTAGTTGTACATTGCTAAAAGTGCCCTAACTGAACAGGAGAAGCCAATTGTCAGTCTGATGCCAACCATGGCACTCACATCCCACATGGCCTTGCACCCATCTGTCTGGTGTCTGTTGGATAGCAACACCCCAGTGTGGACACATGCACCAACTACACAGTAGTTGGACAGTGCAGAGGACACGGTGTAGCATGTGGACATGCACACATCACAACTCTTGCCACTGAGTCAGTACAGGTTTCCGGATGAAAGGGACGCCCAGAGTCAAATAGGATATGCATGTGATGCATACCAGCGACAGACACCATGATGCACCCATGTCCTGATAGCCATCGCCACAATGGTGTGCATGTAGCACATGTCACTCCCCTGCAGGATCACCAATAAGTAGACACATGCCATGGCGGAGGCATGACTGCTAAGTCATACATCACTGTCTCAGTGATGTATGACTTGGCAGCCAGACAACAACACTCTGCACTGTGTCACAATAGTAGGTCATGGGGAATGCAAGTCCTGGAGCTGCACAAGTGCACATGTACATCCCCCACACAACACATCATCTTAACCCTCATCTGTCCAGGTCATACCGATTGGACATATGGGAGACCTGTGACACTACCCTCTGAACCTGAGCCCCTCACAATCTGCTGTGAATGGGGAACAGCTGCCTGAACTTCACATTCGCATACCCCAGTCTGCACGGGCAGCTGATCAAACACCTATGTGACACACAAGTATCGTCTCCTATGGTCACATCTCCAGTGGCATGCTGAGCCCCTACCGAGAAACACCCCAGCAGTCCTGGCAACTAATCCACAGCACACTGACACAGAGGCAGACACCTGAGGGGTCAAATCACTGCGCACAATGTGTCAGCTGATACGCGGGAGTGGGAGTACAGAGTGCATTGCATGGCCTGGAGTAGGCATGACTGTCCTGCCCCACATGAATGAGGGATGAGCCCTGGACAGTGGATAGCTGGCTATGTATGTGTGACACACGTAATCTGCACACTCCTGGGGCCCAAACATTGTTCCCACCCGCTGCATGGGCGTGTGCCACATACCCCAGGCACATGTGGTGGCTCAGCTCAGCAAGTGGACCGCATATCAAAGCAACACGCAGATTACATGTCCGAACACAGGCGTTGTGTGAACAATGGACCCACCCATGATGCCCACAACAGAGTTAGGGAAACAGATGCTGTCCCCCACCTTTAGTGAAGCAAACTGCAAGGACACAGTCCCAAGTGACACAATTCCCTGAATGTAAGGGCCACACCTGGGTATCAGATGAGGAGTGGGCAGTGCACAATAGAGGGACATGGCTCCTGGACAACATGACTGCTGTACTGTGGCAGTTGAACCAGGCCAGAGGAGGGCACAAAGCATGTAATACAGAGTTCACAGTGCAGTCTTTGACTCACCCCTTCCTTGCTGCTGTCTGGCCTTCAGCTGCCCATCCAGGTCTGGAAACACCACCGCCAGGATCTGGAGCATGTGGGGGTCAGGGTCCGTGTTCCGCCCCTCCTGCGAGGAGGCGACAGCTTCAGCTGGACCCGTGCAATCCTCCGGGTCCAGCCCCGAAGGTCCTGCCACCTCTTCTGGCAGTTGCGGATCCGGCGCTTGTAGACCCCCACGGACCGGACAGCCCGGACGATGTCCTTCCAGATCTCCTGCTTCCGATGGGCATTAACCTGTCAGGATGACAAAGTGAAAAGGCCATTACTACACATGCAACATATCCGTGCATGACACAGTTGTATATACATGTCTCATTCACAGGGGCACATGATGTACACAGGCAGTGCAACGCTGCCCATGGACAGTTTGCCAGACGTCACTACATGGTATCATTGCATGGGAAGTAAAACCTTGTTCAAATGCACTGTCACTGCACCATACCTGTCCAGTGCATGTCACTACACACTATGGGGGTGACAACTACTCAGTGAGCCTGCTAGCCAGTGGCGTGCAGACTTTCAGCCTTGCTAGTCAGACAAAATGCACATTCAGAAAGGCAGTGCACAGAACACTCACCTGCTCCCCTGGTGTCCCATACAGCTTGCTGTACTGTGGAAGTAGGCTGTCCAGCAGGGCCTGGTTCTCCTCAAGGCTGAAGGCTGGGGCTCTCTCCACAGTACGTGCCATTGCAGGGTCCAGAGGGGCAGAGACAGCAGCAGTGCAGTGGCAGATGTCGTCCTGGAGCATGTAGTGCAGGCAAGTGAGCTCTCAGGGGAACAGCCAGCAATATATATGTGCTGGAGAGGCAGATACTGTCCCTTGTGTCCAAAGTGATAGGTCCAAGTCGTTTGCATCTTCTGAATCTGGCCAATCCATGGAATAGCAGCACCAATACACGCCCACGGCATCCTTCAAATCTTCAACTTCATGACATACATGATTTTGCAACATTGTTGTGGGTGACCAACTGAATTTCCAGCAACCGACTCGTTCGAATTTCGAAAACGCGTCCGTTGCCAGGCAAGGCCATTGTCAATGGGTGCGCACCGATCGGTCCATTGCGGTACAACGCGTACAGGGGTACAACGCGTACCCGCACACATTGAATGCAATGGGCCGGCCGGGGGCACCGATCGGTCCATTGCGGTATCAACGCGTACAGGGGCACAACGCGTACCCGCACACATTGAATGCAATGGGCCGGCCGGGGCACCGATCGGTCCATTGCGGTACAACGCGTACAGGGGCACAACGCGTACCCGCACACAATGAATGCAATGGGCCGGCCGGGGGCACCGATCGGTCCATTGCGGTACTACGCGTACAGGGGTACAACGCGTACTCGCACACATTGAATGCAATGGGCGGCCGGGGCACCGATCGGTCCATTGCTGATCAACGCGTACAGGGGTACAACGCGTACATGCACACATTGAATGCAATGGGCCGGCCGGGGCACTGATTGGTCCATTGCGGTACAACGCGTACAGGGGTACAACGCGTACCCGCACACATTGAATGCAATGGGCCGGCCGGGGGCACCGATCGGTCCATTGCTGATCAATGCGTACAGGGGTACAACGCGTACATGCACACATTGAATGCAATGGGCCGGCCGGGGGCACCGATCGGTCCATTGCGGTACAACGCGTACAGGGGTACAACGCGTACCCGCACACATTGAATGCAATGGGCCGGCCGGGGGCACCGATCGGTCCATTGCGGTACAATGCGTACAGGGGTACAACGCGTACCCGCACACATTGAATGCAATGGGCCGGCCGGGGGCACCGATCGGTCCATTGCTGATCAACGCGTACAGGGGTACAACGCGTACCCGCACACATTGAATGCAATGGGCCGGCCGGGGGCACCGGATCGGTCCATTGCTGATCAACGGCGTACAGGGGTACAACGCGTACATGCACACATTGAATGCAATGGGCCGGCCGGGGGCACCGATCGGTCCATTGCTGATCAACGCGTACAGAGGTACAACGCGTACCCGCACACATTGAATGCAATGGGCCGGCCGGGTGCACCGATCGGTCCATTGCTGATCAACGCGTACAGGGGTACAACGCGTACCCGCACACATTGAATGCAATGGGCCGGCCGGGTGCACCGATCGGTCCATTGCTGTTCAACGCATCCCTGTACAAGTGACTGGTATATGTCACCATGCCTGTCTCAGATGGACATATGCCAGCCACAGATAGCTCCCAGGGAGTGAGGGGCACACCTACAACACGACAGCCTGTCCAAACTGTATGATAAGGCATGTAAGGCTGCATTTCCTATTGTGTGTATGTTGGTGTACATGTTGTCCTGTGGGTGTCACCTGGGGGCAGCCACCCCCAGGCTGTGCACGTGTTCATGGGGACAGGATCCTGGGTGTTACGTGTACATGACCACTGTGATGTGCAACTGTTCATATCTGTGCATGTGCCATGGTCACATTTCACGGTGGTGTATGTGTATGTCATGTCACATACCCCGTGAGTCCCATGTGGGACGGTATGTTTGAGCCAGGGTGTCCCAGTGGCACAATAGTGATGGTCCTCCACAGTCTGTGTGCATGTAGTGTTTACAATGTCTCTGATTTCATGTGCACAATGGGAGACAGTCTCCACATCCACGTTGTGTGTGCATGGACTTTGATGTTGTGCGTGTGTGTGTCACAGACGTCCATGTCTGTCCTGCAGTGGCAAGTGGGACCACTACCTGTGGGGGTCATAGTTGTTTTGCTGTGGTGTATACATGATACTCCATGTAATGCCAGTGTCCATGTGGCAATACAGGGTCCCTGGGAATGTACCTGTCGTTGAGCTGTGATGCCTGGGGCACATCTGTCCTCACATGTCACTGTGGGGGGTGATTGTGACACGGCAGCAGGAGATGGGAACTGTGACACGGCCTCATGATATCCAATGGGCCAACCTGGGACTTATTGATGCCACTTGTTGGACCGTGATGACAGATGTTGGCCATGTATGTACCATACATGTCCTTACGGAACTGCACACTTCATGTAGTTGTGCCTCATAATGATGTATGTTGGGATATTGAGTGTGTTCAATGCCGCATATGTGGGCTGACTGACAATCTTGCTTACTTCTCCTCTGCACTGCAGGGCTCCTGCTGTCCATCGACCATTCCCAGACCTGGCAACGATGGTGGAACGGGACAGCATCCGACGGTACCGCTTCACCAGGCAGCTGATTGAGGATTTGGCAGTGCAGTTGGCCCCACATTTGCAGCCTGGCCGGCCGTATCCTACAGCGCTGACCCCCAAGGTGAAGGTGATGGCAGCCCTACACTTCTTTGCCACCGGTACCTTCCAACATACTGTGGCGACTGCTGGTGGGATGTCACAGACCATGTTGAGCCGTGTGCTCCACGATGTTTTGGCGGCAATGTTGCTATTCCTGAACCGGTACATCTATTTCCCTAGACTGCGACGACTCACTGACGTGAAGAGTGACTTCTATGCCCTGGGGAGGATGCCGCATGTCATTGGCTCCATTGATGGGCCACATGTGGCTTTGGTACCACCACAGGCCCAGGAGCAGGCCTACAGGAACCGCAAGCACTACCACTCGGTCAATGCACTGGTGGTGTGTCTTGCAGATATGACCATCACACACGTGTGTGCCCGTTTCCCTGGTTCAGCACACGATGCCTTTGTGATGAGGAGTAGTCGCATCCCCAGGATGATGGCACAGATGCAGAACCAGCGTGCCTGGCTTGTCGGTGTGTACTGACTTTGTGCCATTGTGTGTGATCTGATCTGTAGTATTCCGCCCACTTTTCCAAGTCAGCTAATGTGCACTTGTCTGTCCGTAGGTGACTCGGGATACCCCAACATGCCGTGGTTGCTGACACCCCTCAGGAACCCTGTGACACCAGCCCAGATGCGCTACAATGAGGCACATGGTCGGACCAGGAGAGTGATTGAGCGGACCTTTGGTCTCCTGAAGAGCCGCTTCCGCTGCCTGGACAAGACCGGAGGGTCCCTCCCATATGCCCCTGCGAAAGTGTGCAAGATTATCATCGTCTGCTGCATGCTCCACAACCTGGCAGTGCGGAAGGAGTTGCCTCTCATCCAGGATGACAATGACCAACATCCGCCACCTGTGGAGGATCCTGGCCTGGACCACGATGCCAGTGATGATGATGATGATGATGATGAGGGTGATGTCCGCACACAGCTCATCACCAACTTCTTTAGCTGAATGTGAGTATCCTGAGGTGTCATGTCAATGATGTGAGTTGGCATGATATGTGTAGGTGGTGCTCTGGTGCTGTTGGAGTGTGTCCATGGGCTACTTGACTGGATGTGTGTTGCGATGTGTGCTTACAGGTGGGCTGTACTCCCCAACAGTGTTGACATGCTAACTTGGTTCTGGGTGGGTATCTTGTAACATGTATTGTGCATGAGTTTTGCTGTTCTGTCCTGTTCTCCATTGCTTTTGACTGTGTGTCATTTCTGTCCTTCACAGGGTACTTTCAGATTCGTTTGGTCAACTGTGTCCACCGACGACGTGATTGCACTTCCAGGGTGGTAGCTGTTGTGTCCCTACAGGTGATGTGCGCCACACCCATGGACTTCCTTCCGTCTACAGTTGTTGACTGTGTGCCCGCTGCCAGGTGGGATTACCTTGCATCTGTAGTGATTACGACATGTTGCAACTGTGTAATAAACCTGTGCTTCACTTTGTGATGTGCGTTGTCTGTGGTCACACATTTGACTGCCATTTGCTTGCTGCATCTGTGGGCTACTTGACTACAACTGGGAATGGGTGTGGTGTCTGTGCATTGCACCGTCTTCCCTGGCAACATCAGTGTAGGCAATGAGTCAGATGGCCTAGGTGTGTATGTGTTGTGTAGCCCTGGTGGTGTGTCTCCCTCATATGTGTCACGTTGCCTTTACTCACATGCCTGTGTTGTACTTGCTGTTGCAGTTCGCATACACAGTGTAATTTTGCAGTTCATCATCCCCATAACAGCACCCACGTTGGAATCACAACAGAGGCAAGTATGGTGTATTAGTGTGTTTATTGTGATACATTTGTGTGAATAGTGCATAGGATGGGTAGTGCTGTACATAAATCTTGCAATCCCAAGTTCCTAGGTGAATTGAAAGTCCTGGTAGACAGGATCCCCAGTATCGGGGCCACAGTTGTCTGAGACATTGGTCCAACTTGTACTCCCCATGCAATGTGTGGGAGTAGTGTTGCCGTCAACAGGGTGAACAGTCTGTGCACAAAGGTGAACATCCAGAACAGGTTCAGGCTTCCTGGGAGTTGCGCTTGGCCATCGGCCTCTCACTTGCCCCTCCTCGGACGACCCCTCTTCTTTGGGGGGCCCCTCAAGTACAGGCTGCTGCGGTGCAGGGGACTCTCCGCCAGAGTCATCCTCCCTCCCTGTGGCAGTTGCAGTTTGTTCAGCACCAGATGTTGTTGGCACACAGGGAGGTGTGGACTGGTTGCTGTTCATCTGGCGGAGGCATTGTAAAATGTCCCTGTGCACCGCCGTCATCTCATGCAGTGCATTCCACTTGGACTCCACGCGGGACATGTGTGAGTCCACGCGGGACATGTGTGACTCCACGTGGGACATGTGAGAGTCCAAGCGGGCATGATGGGCAGCCTGCTGCTGTTTCATGTCTCTGAGGAGCCCCACTACCTGGCTGAGATCTCCGGTGCTGGACTGGTACGCATCAGCTATGCGTACCAGTTGTGGGTCATCATGCACACCAGCAACCTCTGCAAGCAGCGACCTCTGTCTCCCACCCCTCCCACCACCCCTGCTGACATGTGCAGTGCGTGCAGTGGCACGCACAGATGACCCTGGTCCACCTTGGGGGTTGGTGGTGGTGGTGGTGTCCATGGCCCCAGGTTGGTCCAGGGTCCCTGTGCTGGTGTTGCTCCTTGTTCTGTCCATGTCGGCAGGGTTGGTATTTGTGGTGACAGTCGTTGGAGGGGTGGGTGCAGGGGTGCAGCTGGTGGTCCTGCTGGTGCTGCAGCTGGTGGTCCTGCTGGTGCTGCATGTAGACTTGCACCAGATGTGCCAGGTTGGTCTTCTTCGTCCGAGGAGGGCAGAGGCTGTACGACACCAGTGAGCTCCGCATCCTCTTGAGCCTGGGACTGGGACTCCTCAGCGTCTGCTGCTGTGTCCCCATCATCACCTGTTTTTGGGAGACACACACAATGTATGTTATGTTTCTGCAGGCATCAATGGTTGACACACCTGACAGTTGTGACTGTGCCTCTGGGTGCGGGCCTGTACATTGCATTGTCCTAAGTCGTCACAGTCAGGGGTTGATATTGGTGTGGCACATTGTCCTGCATTATTTGGGCATTTCTATGTATTTGTTGGGGTGTGAACATGGTCTGCATTGGTTGTATTTGGTTGACAGCCGGCCCTCCTTCCCACCCAGCCAGTCAGTTATCCCACCATGGACTGTGCTTGCATTGCAGGGAGTGGAAGTTGTCTCTCAGGATGTCAGTCAGTGGTGTCCTGCTGTTTGTTGGTGCACAGTTGCCAGCAGGGCCTTGTGCTCCCCACAGCAGTAGCCAGTGTCAGCCATCTTGTGAGTCCTTCTCCACTCCCTGTGATGTGAGCATGGTTCAGGGTGGTGTTGATGGGACAGTTGTGGGGGTGAGCTATGTCTGTGACTGTGACTCCCATCATGCTATTGCCTCCACCCCACTTCCCAGCATTCCCATACTTACTTGCTTTTGTGGGGAGTTCAGTGTGTGTGGGTGTGAGGGCAATGGCAAGATGGCTGACAGTGGTGTCCTGCTGTTGGTTGGTGTGCAGTTCCCAGCATGCCCTTGTGCTCCCCACAGCAGTAGCCAGTGTCAGCCATCTTGTGTGTCCTTATCCACTCCCTGTGATGTGAGCATGGTTCAGGGTGGTGTTGATGGGCCAGTTGTGAGGCTGAGCAATATCTGTGACTACCACTCCCATCATGCTATTGCCTCCACCCCCTTCCCAGCATGCCCATGCTTCCTTCCTTTTGACTCTGCTTCCCTGTGGGGTGGGCTGGCTGTGCTGACAGGATGGCTGGGAGTGTTGTCCTGGCAGTTGTTTGGCTAAAAGTCCCAAGAGTGTCCCTGTGCTTCACACAACATAACCCAGAGTGGTGGTTCTTTGTGGGATCTTGAGTTAGGATGGGAGGCATTGCATTCTACCAGGTGGGTTCTGTGGAGTTTGTGTTGAGGGGGTGTGAGGGAGGTGCTTGTGACTATGGTCAGTGATGCAAGTCCGCCTTCCCACCCAGCCAGCCAGATATCCCACCATGGAACGTGCTTGCATTGCAGGGAGTGGAAGTTGTCTCTCAGGATGTCAGTCAGTGGTGTCCTGCTGTTTGTTGGTGCACAGTTGCCAGCAGGGCCTTGTGCTCCCCACAGCAGTTGCCAGTGTCAGCCATCTTGTCAGTTGTTTTCCACTCCCTGTGATGTGCGCATGGTTCAGGGTGGTGTTGATGGGCCAGTTGTGAGGCTGAGCAATATCTGTGACTACCACTCCCATCATGCTATTGCCTCCACCCCCTTCCCAGCATGCCCATGCTTCCTTCCTTTTGACTCTGCTTCCCTGTGGGGTGGGCTGGCTGTGCTGACAGGATGGCTGGGAGTGTTGTCCTGGCAGTTGTTTGGCTAAAAGTCCCAAGAGTGTCCCTGTGCTTCACACAACATAACCCAGGGTGGTGGTTCTTTGTGGGATCTTGAGTTAGGATGGGAGGCATTGCATTCTACCAGGTGGGTTCTGTGGAGTTTGTGTTGAGGGGGGTATGAGGGGAGGTGCTTGTGACTATGGTCAGTGCTGCAAGTCCTCCTTCCCACCCAGCCAGCCAGATATCCCACCATGGAACGTGCTTGCATTGCAGGGAGTGGAAGTTGTCTCTCAGGATGTCAGTCAGTGGTGTGCTGTTGTTTGTTGGTGCACAGTTGCCAGCAGTGCCTTGTGCTCCCCACAGCAGTTGCCAGTGTCAGCCATCTTGTCAGTTGTTTTCCACTCCCTGTGATGTGCGCATGGTTCAGGGTGGTGTTGATGGGCCAGTTGTGAGGCTGAGCAATATCTGTGACTACCACTCCCATCATGCTATTGCCTCCACCCCCCTTCCCAGCATGCCCATGCTTCCTTCATTTTGACTCTGCTTCCCTGTGGGGTGGGCTGGCTGTGCTGACAGGATGGCTGGGAGTGTTGTCCTGGCAGTTGTTTGGCTAAAAGTCCCAAGAGTGTCCCTGTGCTTCACACAACATAACCCAGGGTGGTGGTTCTTTGTGGGATCTTGAGTTAGGATGGGAGGCATTGCATTCTACCAGGTGGGTTCTGTGGAGTTTGTGTTGAGGGGGTGTGAGGGGAGGTGCTTGTGACTATGGTCAGTGCTGCAAGTCCTCCTTCCCACCCAGCCAGCCAGATATCCCACCATGGAACGTGCTTGCATTGCAGGGAGTGGAAGTTGTCTCTCAGGATGTCAGTCAGTGGTGTCCTGCTGTTTGTTGGTGCACAGTTGCCAGCAGGGCCTTGTGCTCCCCACAGCAGTTGCCAGTGTCAGCCATCTTGTGAGTCCTTCTCCACTCCCTGTGATGTGCGCATGGTTCATGGTGGTGTTGATGGGACAGTTGTGGGGGGGCAATATGTGTGACTACGACTCCCATGATGCTATTGGCTACACTGACTTGGCCAGCATACACAGAATTCCTTCCTTTCAGTGGTCTTCACTGTGTGTTGGTGTTGTTGTGGTGGCTACATGTCTGGATGTGTTTGTTAGTTCTATTTGTGCCACTGCCTAGCTGTAGTTGTAGTTGTGTTTGTACATGTGATGGCACGGTTGAATGTAACTTTGAGATGGCATGTGTTGTGTTTCTCTGACTGACATACACATTTTGGGATGATTCTGTTCTGGTTGCTGTGTAATTGCTATGAGTGCATGGTTTGACTCTCCCCTTGACAGTGATGTGTGTGTGTATTGTGGCAGAATATTGTGTACATTTGTTGTGTACTCACCAGGCTCTGGGATGTTCTCTAGTCCATATACGCTCACTGGCGGAAGGATGGCCCGCACCTTCTCCTCCCAGGGCCTGAGGTATACTGGCTTGGCAGGAGGGCCACTGCCGGTGTATTGGCTCAGGAGGTAGTCTTTCTTGAGCAGCTCCCGGACCCTCCTGCGCACGTCATACCACCTGTTCTGGATGTCGGTCTTTGTGCGCAGACATGGTGATTGTGCGTTCACCCTGTTGATGATCCTCTCCCACATCTTGGTTTTCTGGGAGATGGGGGTCTGTTGGACCAGTGTGCCAAACAGATGTGGCTCTACCCTGAGGATCTCGTCTACCAGGACTTCCAATTCACAATCTAGGAACTTGTGATTCTTCTTGGGGGGCATGGTGATGGGTGGTGATGGTGAGTGATGTGTGTGTTGGTGTGCAGGTGAGGGTGTGTGAGTGTGTGTTTTGCTGGGTGTATGTGAGGTAGGTATTTGTTGGTGTGCTGATGGTGTGTGGCTTGTGTGAGGGATGAGCTGTGGGTGTGTGGTTGCTGTCTGTTGAGTGCTGGCAGTGGAATGGCATTTGCAAAGAATCATGGTTGGGATTTGTGTCCTTTATATGGGTGGAGTTGTGGGTGTGTCTTTGTTCTCTGTCCCCACCCCCCCAGTATTTATTGGCTTTGTAATTGCTTGTTTGGCCTTTTTTTGTGTCATTTTTCCTTTGTACTGTCTGTGCATGTTGGAAACGTTCTTGTGACCGAGTCGGACCCTGCATTTGTCTCGTACGGTGTTCTCCGTTTCGTTCACGCTGTGTTTGTGCAGTTTTCTATGCTGCGTACGCGTCGGTCGCGGTGTTTTGTGTTACTTCGGCTCGGTTTTGTATGCGTGTCGGTCGTACGGCTTGTCCTCCGTCTGACTCGGTCGTGGTTTTCGCGCCTTGCATCGTACTTTGCGGTTTGGAGTTCGCATGTACGTTTCGGTCGGATTTGTTACGGGTGCGTGTCGGTCGGTTCGATTCGCGTGTTTTTCCGGCCGGATTGCTGTTTTCCGTGCGGCTCGGTCGTTCGGCTTGGGTTCGGTACGTGTCGGTCGGATTTTGCACGCTTTGCATCGTACTTGGCGTGTCGGGCGCCACAGGTACGTGTCGGTCAGAATAAATTCCGGCCCGAGTCGGTCGGTGCTTTTTCCGGCCCGAATCGGAATCGACCCCTTAGTGTCCCTGGAAGTACTGCCAAGTCTGTATTATAAGGCTAGTTCTACTTTAAGCAGATTGGAGTGCCATTTTCGTTTGAAAAAAATGGGACAAAAGTTCAAATTTGGTAAAGTTCCAAAGTTTTGAAAAATGAAGGCCAAATTGTGGCTGTTGCTCTGGAACAGAGTATGCCGAATCAGAGTCAGTTTACGGGTCTGGTGTAAACATGAGATCATCTATTTCAATAGACAAAACATCTTCCACTGTCGTTGGTGTAAGCTGGAACACCTCGTGTAAAAGATTGACCGCACAAAGATGGGAAACATCGCTTTCAGCAATGTTCGCGTCCATTGTTACCTGTGTGCCTGGAGTTGTTTCTCGTACCTCAGCAGCAGCAGGAGGCGACTGTGAGATCTCAATGAATGCTGACATCAGAATTGGAAGCCTCTGGGGACAACACAGAGCATGGGCCGATATCGGGTCCAGCAAAGCATCGACATCCTTTGGCGTAGCTGATGGATATGTTAGACAAACGTCCAACAAGCATTCTTCCCCGCATAGCAGGCAGCGTAGAACAGGTAAGATGCAATCATGCCAGATTGGTCGGAATGACAGGAACCACGTGGTATTAAGGTCCCGTAGACGAGTCATGCCTAGTAGCTGTACTATTCGCTCACGGCACTTTCTTTCAAGGAGAGCTTTCTCCATTTCGCTCGGAGTGATGTCGGCGAATTGGCTGGCCATAGCGCAATAGCAGACAGATGAATAAAATTCCCGCAACAAGTGCTAGAATTAATGGTATGCCACCAAACACCGAATGTGCTAAGTTCGGAATAAATCCAAGTATTGCCCGGAACGGTGCTAATAGACCGGTGCAAATGCTCTTAAATACATGTACAATTCCTGTTGTATCTGACATGTTAAAGATACGTGATATCATTTCTACGAAATGTATAGGGCAGTTTGTACGTATTAAAGTCTGTATCTCAGCCGAAGTCCTTGCAACTTGTAGATCATAGGTTTCTTTGGCCGAGGTCAAAGGCACTGTTTGCTGTAAAAGCATGGCTTTCATTCTGCTTAAAGTATCAAATCTTATAAAAGAGACGTTCAGCGAAGGCCATAACGGCGACTCCCTGACTGTGTCTATTGGGGGAAACAATACTTGCATACAGCAAGTGACCCTGGAGTTGACCGTTACTAGATATGGGATGCCTGGCAACATTCCACAGCAGCCCTGATCATTCAACATGAGGTAATTCCCATTAGAAAGTTGTCCAAACGTTGGATTATTCACAGCAGCTGGAGAACCGTGCTGATGGCAAGACAAGTTTGCCACAGAACCATTACAAGCTCCGTGTAAAATAATGTCCTGACATATGAGTGAACCGGTCAGTGCATGTTTACAGTTCGTACCGCTAAGAAACACCTCACGATCCCCACTCCAACATCTATGTGTATACGGTAAATTCCAAGATATCCTAATGTATTCCTTACCCAACCTTTCATATTTGCCTGCTTGCATCTGTCTGAGGCAATACTGAAACTGAAAAGTTGTCACAGGTAATGTTATTTTGCCATGAATAACCCATTCTGTAGCTGGTTTTTCTGCCACTGTAAATGGTAGTTTTTCCATTTTTTCAATGCTTAGCACTGTATACCTCGCTCCTCTTTGTGCCAATTCGATCTGTTTATCAGTTAGATTATATTCTGCAAACAGAGACGACGTGTTGATGAAACGCCAAGGCACATAGCCCGCTCGCAAAGATTGCAGCGTCCATGTCAATAACACGATAGAACGTAATTGAGACTGACCTTGTTGTAACATAGCCAAATCTTGTTCTAGTATGTCGATAGCAGAGGATACAACGCCATCCAATGAATAAATTCTGGAGGACAAAGTTGTTAACAAATTGTCGACTACAGAAAGTGTTTTCTCTAAATTAATACGATCAAGTTCACGTATTCGTTCTGCAGCCTCTATCTGTGACACTTTCCATGCTTCGTTATAAGCAGCATAGATACCGGCATATATGAAACGTTTTTGACGCAGTTTTCTTGGTCCAAGCAAGAATTCCCTAAGATCTGCGTCATGTGCAAGTAAGGTTAAGTGTTGCTTCACATCCTGTAGTGTAGATTTATGCAGCCAATCGAGGCATAATTTACCTACACTGTATGTTGTTACTACCCCCGGATGTTGTCTTTGGACATATCTTGGGTCTGGCCTATGAACAGTAAAGCCCTGAGTTTTGTTCAAGAACCTTTCCTGACAGCTATTTGTGTCTGTGGGCCAGATCAACCATTTTTTCCAATTTGGATGAGTTCTCTTGAGTTGTAGTATATTGTCAACTGTCACCACTGCCTTTGTATTGTTATCACTGGCAGGTATTGGCACAGAAGGTGTTTTCATCTCTTTTATCTTGGCTAATCCAAGACAAGATGTCTGTTGGACGGTGTCATTCAAAAACAGTATTTGTTCAGGGATAATACAGGCTCTAAATAAAGCTTCTATACCCTGTACTTGCCAATCTTTACTACCCCAGACAGTTTTTGTCTCAATAGTGTCTTTCCATAAGTCGAAACCCTGTGTAGACAGCTGGACAATAAATGCTTCAGAGTAAATCTGTTTGGTATTTGTTAACATCATTTTCAGACCTGTCTTGTTTACATTTTTATAGTAAAACGTTTCTGGGTCAGATGTATTATAACCTGAAAAATATGGAAATTTACTAGCAAAAGTTTTCGAACTACTTTGTGGTGGTGTAGGACAATGTTCCCATTGGTTAAACATAAACACATTTCTCGGATATGCAGTTTTGTGCAAATAATGATGACCATAGTGGTTATAACAATACAGTTCTTCATAATCGGATGAACCCTCTAAATATTCATTTTTAGAAAATGCAGCAGATTTTTCTAGATCAAACATTATATCGTGAACAGTCTCTAAGTCCCAATCATCTGAATAGGTACTGGACGTAATTAAATCACTCAGTGAAATTTTAAATAAATGTGGAATGTTCAATTGTTCACTTGGACCGAAGATTTCATAATCTGCTTTGTCCCACACTATACCATCCTGTATAGGAACAGCTGTGATGTTCACTGATGACAAGTCTCTTGCTTCACGATGGGAAGATTTATGTGGTTTCAAAAGTACATTCACGTCTTTTCCTTCACTGTTCACATGGATGTATCTGCCACTTATAAGCATGCTTACTGTTGTTACCAAAGCTAGCCAGAGCAGGAAAACAAAAAGTCCAGATGTAATCCATAGTTCAATCCATGGAGAAACCAGATAAGTCTTTTTCAAAAAGTGAATAAAGTCTTGTACTTGCTGCTTGAGTTTTGATGATGCTGGCGTCGTTTCAGGTTCGCTTGGATCTTCTGAGAACGTATCAAAGTCAATGAAATAGCCAGAAGCAGTTCTGTCAATTGTTGGAATTGCATCAGGATTTGTTGAAATCACAGGAACCAGTTCTTCACGTGTCACGTTGGTGTAGACAGGTGTATTTGGACGAACTGTTATTTGGTTATCAAGAGGGATGAGTTCCATTGCCTGGTTGCTTAGTCCTTCATTTGTTACAGCTGAATTCTCGATCGTGATCAGTCTTTCAGTCTGAACCTCTTGAATAGTAGCGAGAGGAGTGCGTCTGCTACTAGGTCGGAGTCCACGAGGCCTACTGTTTAGTATTGGCCACATGTTGTGGTTTGATGAGGTCGATAGACACAAATCTTTTCTCCTTTCTTCCAGCAAGGGGCGGCAGAAGTACTGTTCTTGTTCCTTGAACAGCTAGAACAGGTACCGGTTGTCTGTAAGAAGGTCCAAATTCCTTCTTGTCCGCTATTTTTTCTCTGACTAGATCCCCAACTTTTGGAATCCAGACAGGCCTTGCTGGGACCGCCGATGTTTCCCCAGTGGTGGGTGGCTGTATGGATACGTTGCTTTGTTTCGTTCTTAATTTGTTAAGATCCTGTAAAACAGCCAAACGATCTTTGATATCAAATGGTTTCATGTCCACCACTGTGCCTAGCTGTTCTAAGTCTGGAACCCACATTCTTGTCCCAAATAGGACCTCATATGGAGTGACCCCCCCTAGAGAACTTCTTGGCAGATTGTTAAGTGAGCGCTGAACGCTAATGAGGTGTTTGACCCACCCATCACCCGAGCCTAATACCCTAGCTGTTATAGACTGCTTTATGTCCCGGTTTTTCCTTTCCACAACAGAAATTCCCTCAGGATGGAATGGAGAGGAGTACCGCAATGCAACGCCCAGACTGGCCATGGCGTCTTTGTAAGCCCTAGAGCTAAACGCAGGACCCTGGTCAGAATGTAGCGTGCCTATTGCGTATGTGCCGATAAAGACTCGCAAATCTTTTATAACAGTTCGAGCGTCAGCCGAGCGCTGAGGCCATAACCATAGGAACCTAGATTTAGTATTTGCGTGAATGCCTTTGTCCAATAGGACGCTGGCGAATAGATAGCCTAATGCTGTCTAACAGTGGTGTCTGCACTGGGCTGCCGCATTCGCTGCATGGTGTTTGGTGGCTCTCTCACTGTAATTTACAGTCTAAGCAGTTGTTGATGAATACGTGAATGTGTGTATTCATTCCAGGCCACCAGTACATCTCTTTTAACTTCAGAATTGTTTTTGAGATCCCTTGATGTGACAGACCCTCCCCCAAATGTGTTTCATAAATCAAGGCTGCTCTTCGTTCCATGTTTGAAATCACCCTATCCCCCACTCCAGGGATTCGAGCAAAAGGAACGTTATTCGCATCAATTACATAAGAGTACTTGAGTGGAAACTTTTTTGGTAACGCTGCACTGCTGCCTTTGCTTGAAGCATTGACAGCTAACATTATCTCACCGTCTATTTTTGTTTTTGAACGAGTGATCGCAGCTACGGAAGCCGTCTGAACAGCCCCCTTCGCGGCTTCGTCAGCCAATGAATTCCCTGCAACGTGAACGCCATCACGCTGATGACTCAGTGTGTGAATCACGTGAGCCTTTGGTAGTTCGTTTTTCAACTGAACTACTTGTTCCCAAAGCAGTTTATGCTTAATTGTGTCACCTTTCGTATCTTTAAAACCATTTTCAAGCCAGTTTCGTATATAGTCATTATACGACTGAACACAGTAATAGGAATCGCACACTATCAGTGTGAGGAATTCTCGATCCGTACTCTCAAGTGCCAGTTTGAATGCCTGTAGTTCAGCTCGCTGAGCTGTAGAATCACCTAGTGACTGAGTTTTTGTGACCATAGGTCTGAAGATGCCATCTCGCATGCGACCTTTAACGATAGCACACGCTGCACTGTAAGCTTGCTTACTCCCTGTTGCGGGCTGTGCGGATCCGTCAGTGTAAATTACGAATTCATACTGATCGAGAGGCAGAATCTCAGTGGGCAGAGGACATTCTTGCTCATATTGGAGAAATGCCTGTGTCTTTAAGTCTGGATCAAAAACATATTCAACATCAGTTGCAGCAAGAGAATTAACCCACTGTATCCATCTCGGATGTAAAGCTTTAGCATTTGGAATGCTCGCTTTTGTGACCGCTTCTAAAGCCGGTACTGGGGTAACGACAATTATGCGTTTCCCTTGGGCTAAGGCTCTTTCTTTTGCTACAGCTGTTTGAACTGCTGTCAGAATTTTTCAGTTGAACTGAAGCGCATTTCCGCTTGTGTATACAAATGTGATTTGTATGCTATTGGTACTTTCTCACCCTCATTGAAGGTTAAGTAGGTGAATCCACATTGACCCGAAATTATTCGAATCACCAAATTTCTTTGACTTACGCGTATTTGTAAGTGATTTGTTGCTAACATGTTAGCTTGGAGTGAACGCAAGATTTCTGTGTGTTCATTTGTCCAGGTTTTGATTGAAAAATCAGGTTTGATTAATGCGTAGAGAGGTTTAACCCTTTCTGTGTAGTTTAGAATGTATGTTCTTCCAAAATTTAGGAATCCCAGTATTGATTGTAAGTTTTTTGCGTTTTTGGAGGTTGGAGCAGTGCACATTTCTCTAGAAAGTTAGCTGCCAAGCTCTTGCCTTCACTTGAAAGCTCATATCCTAAAAATAGGACATTGAGATGGGCAATTCGGGACTTTTTAAAGTTGAACTTGTAGCCCTCAGAGGCGAATCCCAATATAATGGTGCTCACCCTGTTCAAGTGTTTTTCCAAGTCATCATCCGTCAGATAGATGTCATCGACATAGGACAATGCCTCGTTATCATAAATTTGTAGTAACTCCGTTACTCTCGCTGAGAATAAACCTGGGCTATTCTTGAACCCTTGTGGGAGTCGACAAAAGTGACGCTGGGTCCCCATTATGGAGAATGCCGTTAAGTACCTACTTTCAGGTGCTATGTTTTGACAAACGAAACCGTTTGAGATGTCTAATGTTGTTTTGTATTTTTACGCACAATGTTATTCATTAATGCTGTGCTATGTGCATTTTGTACTGCAAAAGTTTTAGAACAAGTGTTTAAATGTCTGTAGTCCAAAACTAGACGATATGTATTGTCTGGTTTGGAGACAGGAAACAAAGGATTGTTCATGGATGAGGTGCATGTTTCAATCACCCCTTGGTATTCAAGTTGATTTAAAATCTCCCTGACCTGTTTTTTAGCTTCTTGCTTAATAGGATACTGCCTTTGAGCAGTAGGTTCATGTTTCAGATTTATTTTATGGTGAGGTGAGTCCTCATCCCATCCTACATGATTTTTATATAATGCTGGAGCCTGGGCCACTGCCCATTTTCTGGCATATGTATATTTTAAGTGTATTGGAATGTGATTGGAGAAGGCAGGCATAATCATGTCTTCGCCGTGTGGGCATTCCCTGACAAATTGTGGTGGCCAGTCCTTTTCTGCTAGAAGTATGTCATAACCCTTTGATAGTTTTTCCCAAAAAGTGCTTTAACCTGTCTAGGTTTGTCTCCCTCCATCCGGAGTGTTATTTCATATAACCTTTGTGGAGTACTAACCCTGGTGTCTACAGTCTCTACGGTAATGTACTCATTCAAGTCCACTATCTCCAGAAGTTCCATCAGGTTCTGGCGAGCTATTGTGACTTCTGCTGCACTGTCCAGCATTGTCTGGGCCCATTCTCCATTCTTGAGTTGCGTTCTCAGAATTCTCGGCATGTCTTACTATAAGACCTGCTACTTTCTTTTGGAGAATTGAGGTTTAACTTTAATTTTTGTTGCGTGCTTGTCGTCTTTCGATTTCACGCGTTCTTCTCTATGTTCTGTACGTCCTCTTCTTTCCGAAGTCTGTGATGAGACCTGAAAGGGACGAGAGGAACGTGTATCAGTGTCTTGATACCTATCAGGTTTTCTCAAATTATCCCTATTCCTGAGGTTGTACCTCCTTTCAGAGGGCTCCTTTTGAGGAGACCTACCTCGGGATTGAGATCTTTTCTCGTTGGAATTTTGTTTAGTAAACTCCCACTTCTTTTTAGAAGATGTAGTATTTTGTTTAATTAAGTCCTTCTCAGGACTTTCAGATAGTTTTGGTTTAACTGGTCTCCCACCCAAACTATCTCTGCCTAATTCTGCATAAGATTGTTCTATAATTCTGGGTAGCTCTGTTTGATGTTCTGTAACATCAAATTCCCTTAATTTTTGTCGGATCGCCACTGCTGCTGCCTCCCCTTTAATATTTGATAATATTATTGTTGAGACCTGGTCAAACTTTTTCAGTAATTTCATACCTAAATTTAAAGCAGGCTCTGCCCCGTATTCATTTTGAATTTGTTTTAGGACATCAGGTATTACCGCTATTGACGGAATGCCGTGTGTTTTAGTGTAGATGGCAGCAAAGACTGAGCCCCAAGTGGTGCAGTCTTCCAGTTGTGGTGTGATCCCCATTGGTAAACTAATGGTTAGGATTCTGTGTTTCTCATGCGGGCTAGTATTTGGAAATACTGCTTCGATTTGAGTAATTTTTTGAGCTATCCAAAATGGAATTTGCTCCCGCTTAGTGGGCATTTTACCCATGACTGCGTATAGAGTCTGTGGTGTAATTTTTAATGTACTCCCCTGTGGAGGAGTATGATTTGGAACTGTTAAGGGAGGTTAGACTGTGAAAGTCCGCATGACATATTGAACCAATTGTCTGTAGATTTTTATTAACTCTGTGAGTTGATTAAGTAGTTCCTCGTCTGACATTATTTCGATGTCTGGATGAGGTGTGTAGCCGACTAGAATCGGCCATGTTGCTCCTGGTCTACCTAGTGGACCGAGCCTGGTTATATTTCTGTTATGTTTTAGGGCGCCTTTAAACCAGAGCTGATGCTCCTGGTATGTTAATGGAATCTCAATATCCTCGAAAGGAATGTATTCCTCTGGTGGTTCATCTTCTTTGTAGAAGTGAAACAAGTGTGTTACTGGATTGGATTCAGGAAGAATTAACCATGAATAGAATACCTCTGTCTGAAAGGATTCATGTGCCTCAATCACGAAAACTGCTATACCCCCTCTCGGTGGTAGGCCATGTTTTATAAGTTTTAGAGTAATGGCTCTTCTTAAGTTTGGAGCGATGTTAATGACACCCTCCTCGGTTTCATTTAAACCGGTGTTGTTAAAAAATGCTTGTTGGGCTGGATCAGCCGCAGCTACACCGTTTCCAGTGTTATTGTCTCCGTCAGGCATTTTGTTTTTTGAAAAATGTAGAACAAGTTTCAAGGAAACAAAGATAAGGTGCACAATATTGTTGAACACTGTATCCTTCAACGTTGAGCAAACCAAACAGCTAATATATAGGGTACTGCCCTATATAGCCGTGGCGGATACTATCCCTGCCCACTCCAGACGTCTTTTGGAGTATATGGGTAGGGGTCTCTGAGAGAGAAAAGAATATATGCACAGCTGAGTTACTCAGTATCTAACGTTGAATTACTGCCTTACCAAACGTTGGGCGCCATGTAGTGTAGCTCCTATTTCCCTTATAGGCTCTGCGCATTGGAATAATATATCCTATAGGATTGACATAGGACTAAGGTCGGTATGTCCCTATCGAGTATATTAAACTTAATTACTTGTGCCAGCTAGCTCAGAGGCCACTAGAAACTTCTTGACAACAAGAAGGGATTAGTTTCTGGCAGCCGCAAAACATGACCACTGTGTTTCCCTTACAGAATCAGGACGTGTCCCAGAGTCGTAGAAACAATAGATAACTATTTCACTCAGCTCAGTCGTGCATGATTCAGTTATAATCAAAGTTACACAGGAATAACAGACGGGCGTTTCAATAAAAAGGTTTATTGAACAGTCTTGTTTCTGTTGTAAGTTAGATGTGCTGTTACGATCACAAGACAGTATGCGAGATAAATAATGTACAGAGTGAGCAGTAGAAATAAATAATACTGCGTTAGCATTATCTTTTCAGCATATATGCATTTACATAAAATGACACAGCCTAAAAATGCGAGTACTCATACAATGCGTTTCTAGCCTAGTTCTACCCAGTGTACCTAACCTATCCTAGGTGTAGGGAGAAGTAGAAGTAGGTGTTGTATTCCTGACTAGAGTATACTAAGAGTAAGTTACGCCTAGCATGCCAAGAGTCTAGTATGCCAAGAGTCCCTCTAGGTTCTAGTCTGCTCCATACCTGAAGAATGAGAGAGGTAGGAATCTCTATCCGGACTCGAACTCCAACATCCCGCAAGGGAAGTTAGATCACTGGAAGCTGGACTCTCTGCGTGCAGGAATGACAGCGTCTTCTCAGTGCATCTGGCCGGGAATCGGGCTCCTCTGAAGTCGAGGTCTCCTCTGATTTACAGGGGTTTGGGAAGGTATATTTATACCTGAAAATGTTAGCATTGACGTGAGTTGGGTAGCGAAAGACGTCATGAATGAATCCCCTAAGGAATAGAGGTTCATGCATAATGTATGAATCCTTGAAGAAATCAATAGTCCTGGGCAAGGGAAATTCCCGCAGCCTGAGGGTCTGTTTTTTCATGGACTCGTTGAGACGCTAGGGTGGACGGATGTCGGAATCCATTCCTGTATTTGGTATGCATGGTTTATGCCTAAATAAGGTCTGGGATTTTATGCCTATATAAGGCCAGGTTGGATTGTGCCTATATAAGGTCATGATTCTAGAAAGCCAGTTTATGGACACCCTATAAAGTACACAACAATATGTGATACAGTCCTATGGTTTTACACTAAACTGTATGCGGCTAGGGGCAATACGTCCACCGAGGAGATAAACTCCTATCTGGAAGATGTGGCCCTGGGGTGGCTCTCCAATGCACATCGGGAATATCTAGTGCAGCCCTTTGATATTGAGGATGTTAAGCTAGCTATAATGTCGTTACCCACCTGTAAGGCCGCCGGGATGGACGGACTCCCTAGCGAGTTTTATAAAGTTTACGTTGCCGACCTAGCTCCTAGGCTTCTTGCCGTCTATGCGGAGGCTTATGAGAAGGGGAACCTCCCGCCGACTCTCAAAGAGGCCTTGCTTGTGACTCTGCTGAAACCGGACAAGACCGCCAATCAGTGCGAGTCATATAGGCCGCTCTCCATCATAAATATAGATGCCAAGATTCTGGCAAAGATGATTGCCAATAGGCTCCAACCGTTGGTCCCCCTTCTGGTCTTACCAGACCAGTCAGGATTCGTGTCAGCGCGATCCATGACACATAACCTGCGCACTGTGTTTTCCACCTTGCATTATTTCGATCCTGATTTTCAAGCAGTGGCTGTGCTGCTTGATGCAGCAAAAGCTTTTGATTCCCTCCACTGGGATTTCATGTTCACGGTTTTCGCTAGAATGGGCCTCCCCCCATTCTTTCTTCAATGGATCAAAGTGTTATATACGGAACCGGTTGCTCGCGTGAGGGTCAATGGATGGGTGTCATCGGGGTTCCCTATAGAGAGAGGCACGCGGCAGGGATGCCCCCTGCCGCCTATGCTGTTTTCGTTGACATTGGAGCCTCTAGCTTGTAGGCTACGTCAGAAACATGCGGCAGCCGCTTTGAGATTTCGGTAGCGACTGCTAGTGGTCTCCTTATATGCGGACGACATGCTATTGTACGTTCGTGAACCTGCCACCTACTTACCGGAACTGCTCCGGGAGTATGTTAAATTCGAACGGTATTCCGGCCTTGGTATCAACTGGGCAAAGTCGGTGGTGTTCCCACTGACGGCCGGCACGAGGGAAGTGGAGTTGGACTTTCCATTAACATGGACCCATGATCCTGTACGGTACTTAGGGGTGTGGCTGCACAGGGATCCGGAAAAGGTGATTTCTGAGAATTATGGCCAAGCTATTGCGCAGATCACTGAACGGGCAGAGAGGTGGGCACGTCTGCCCCTCTCCCTTGCGGACCGAATAGCGGTTGTTAAAATGGCTTTCCTCCCTAAGCTGCTCTATTTTTTCGTCAATATTCCAATTAAGCTGAATGTGGTGCTGTTTAGGGAACTGCAGTCGGCACTGCTCACGTTTGTTTGGGGAGGGAAGAAGCCCAGATGCAGCTGGGATGTCCTGATCCAGCCATTTGATTGGGGTGGGTTTGAGGCTCCTGATCTCCGTCTATATTACCTGTGCGCGCAGGCGCAATTCGCACACTACTGGCACTTCCCGCAGCGGTTTCAGCCTCACACTGCCATTGAATCGGACGCTGTCTTCCCCCTTCCCCTGCAGGCAGCGACCCTCTCTGGGGGGTCGGGAGGCCCTAGGAATGACATTAATCCCGTTCAATGCACTGCATGGGCTTGGAGGATGTTGGCTAAGAGGGCGCAGCTTCCTTACTTATATGCTCCGCTGTTGCCATTAGCCTCACATCCGGACATTTCTGCGGCAAGGGAGAAGCCCGCATTGCGGGAATTGGCGACTGTCGGAATCTCCCGGATGGGGGACCTGTATAAACAGGGTCACTTCAGGTCCTTGCAGGATGTACAAGGGGGTAAGAATGGGGGATTTATGTTAGGCTTCACATATGTCCGAGTCCGGCAAGCTGTCAGAGCTGTTTATCCGAATTATCCGGATGAACCTACAACTCTGCTGGCGCTGCAGGTGATGCTGGCCAAAGATGAGCGAACGGGACTAATCATCAAACTCTATAATGCTTCCCTACGAGAGCGGGAGTTGGGGGACCACCCTTCGTATCTTAGATGGCAGGCCGTGTTGGGGCCCACTTTTACACTGGATCTCTGGAAGGCCTGTTGTGAACTCACAGGTCGCCTCACTGCAAACTGTAATCTCCGGATTATCCACTTTAAATACTTGCATCAGCTATATTATACCCCCTACAGCTTTGTAGGTATGGTCTGCGTGAGACTGCTAACTGTGTGAGGTGTGGGCAGGCCGTTGCTGACTTTTGCACTTGGCATGGTTGTGTGCAGATGTGTTCGCGTTTTGGTTCAAGGTGGTGAGTGTGCTTACTGACATTGTGCTCGAACCGGTGCAGTGTACTCCGGAGATTTGCCTGCTTGGCTATCTGAAGGGTTTGAAGCCCTGTAATAGACGCTTAGTTGGGGTTTCCACTCTGTTTGCTAAAAGGATGGTCGCGCAGTGTTGGGGAGCAAAACCTACACCGACTGTAACAAAGTGGCTCCGTGATTTACTTTACTGTAGGGATCAGTTGGGGTATACGCGGAAGAACTCCCTGAAGCTTCGCGTCCAAAGGACTTCTGGGCTCCGCTTACAATGTATTTACTGTCCCATCCAGATCTGCTCTAGTCTGTATTGTATAGGTCTGTCACTCTCCATGCAATGATTGCCGTGTTATGAGGGACTCTCTGCGGAATATGTGAATGTCACCCCACTCATGTTGTGTCCATAAGGTACAGGATTTCTACACATGCGTAATGTATTGCTATCTGCTTTGCCGGGGGAGGGGGGGTGGGAATTGTTTATTATCAGTTACTGATGCTTTAATCACATGTATCTGATTGTCAACTGTTTGTTAAAATCAATACAAATATTTTTTTTTAAAAAGAAAAAAAAAATATTTGTGTGTCCAGACTTTTTGGTCTGTGAGAGGTTCGCAGGAGTGCCAATTAAGAAATAGAGTGTTTTGACTGGCACGGGGGACTCGAGTGGGAGCGTGCGCTTTGATTGACTGCCAGCAACATGAGAAAAATATTGCTGGCAGCCATTTCAAAGACTTAGGGACTTAGCCCCCTGTTCTCGAGTTTAGAAAAAAAAAGATAAGGGGGCAAGTTAGGGATACCCTGCCTCCCTAGGCCCCATGGTGGGTACCAAGAGGGACATGCGCCCCTTTTCCACGATCCCGTGGACTCCCATGGGATCGCAAAAAAAACCCTCAAAATGGCACCCTGGGGCTGCGTTGTTTAATTAAGGGGAGGAGGTGCCTGGTTCCCCTCCCCAAGCCATTTTCAGCCACAAGGACCCCATTCCCCAGGGCCAAATTTAATTAATGCTGCTAAGGGGGTATGCCGCCCCCTCACTGAGATGATTTTGGCCCTTGAATCTTTATCCCCCAGGGCCCAATTTAATAAATATGGGGAGGTGAGTGCGACCCCCTCCCCATGCTATTTTCAGCCACAGAGACCCCATCCCCAGGACCCAATTCAATTAATATAGGGAGGGGGAAGTGCAGCCCCTCTCCCCGAGCTGATATCGGCCACGGGGACTTATCCCCTAGGTCCCAAAGTAATTATTTAGGGGAGGGGGCTGCATGGTCTCCCATCTCCGAGCCTTTAATGGCTTTCAATGGCCCCAGGGACCCTATCCCCCCTGGGGCCGGCTCACTTGCTGTGTCCTGGGGTGCCCAACCCCAGGACACAACAGTTTTTCTGCCTGCACCGGCATGGACAGGGAAACGTGTTTGCTACCGTTTGGCGGAGCATTTTTAAAACTCAAACACAACGGACCTGATTACGATCTTGGTGGACAGGGTTATGCCGTAACAAATGTGATGGACATGCCATCCACCAAATTGCAATTCCATTATATCCTATGGAACTTGTAATACAGCGGACAGGATATCTGTCATGTTTGTGACGGAGTATCCCATCTGCCAAGATTATAATCAGGCCCCAACTCTGCTCCCAGAGGCTGGGGGCTTCAAAAATGCTCCCGCTAGTTTTTTCTTCAACTTATGGCCCCACATACTCCAGGGCCTGATGCAGGACTGTCCCAGGGACCGTGTCCCCCCAGGACAGTGTCAGTGAAACAGTGTTTTTACTGTTTTGCTCTCTCCTCAGGTAGGAGACAAGAGGAAGGTAGCTCAAAGTGGAGCATAAAGGAAATTTTTGCCAGTTCCCATGTGGACCCAAAGGGTAGGGGCTGTGTGCAGGGAACTAGTGGGGCCACTGGGGCCTTAGCACTCCCCCCACAGGCCTACAATCAAACACAAAGCTGTGGGTGTCCTGGGTAGGACAGGACACCCAAAAAAAAATAAACAAAGCCTGAAAAGTTATAATGGATGAACGGCTGAAGACGCTCATTTGTTATTCACTGCTCCCAGCATGAAGCAACTCATAATGCCCTTCACGGGCTAACGTACATGTTTCTTCCTGCATTAGTGTGCCCCAATCTGGGCAGGGGCATAACCAACATGTTAAAAAAGGGTTGTAGGGACTGCGGGGAGTGCAGTCACCTACCAGAAATCATTTAGGAAAAGTAACCCAATGTTCCTTGGGGAGTATACAATGTGACTCCAGGAAACGTTTCTAAAGATTCACAGATCTAAAGTGTTGTGAAAGTAGGAGCTGCTTTCATGGTTACCCCCACTTTTTTCTCGGTAGCAGTGTGTTTTTGAACTAGTCTTCTGGGATCCTGTTAATCAGGACCTAAGCAACTGTGCTTACTCCCCAAAATTAACATGGTAAGTACTTTGGTACCTCCACAATTGGATAATGGTGTACCCTTGTAAGTCCCTAGTACATGGTACTAAGGTACCCAGGGCATTGGTACACCAGGGGTCTCCCATGGGCTGCAGCATGTACTGTGCCATCCATGGGGGTCCACTCAAACTGTGACTAGAAGCCTGCCATTGCAGCCTGTGTGAGTTGGTGCTTGCACCTCTTATGACAGATATAAGTTTCCTTATATCTGAGGTTACTGTACGTCACCCCTATGGCAGGCTCTACAGTCCTGAAGGCAGGGTGCCCCTGCATGAGGACACCCCTACACACCCCAGAGTTGATTCTCCAGGCTTTGTAAGTGCAGTTAGCCATTTTTAGACATATAGTGGACATCAGTCATTACGAGAGGTCCAACTTTATAGTGGCTGCACTGAACCTGGTCATGTTTGGTATCAAACATATTGGAATCATACCCCAACACTGATTCCAGTGCTGGAAGTATGATCCCATGCACTAGGGGGCTCCTTAGGGGACCCCCCTGTACTCCCGGTAACAGCCTTTTGGGGTCTGCAAGCAAGCTAGTGCTGCTGTCGACCAGAGACACGATTCTGCCCTCCTGCTGCAAAGCCAATAAACAACAGGTTTCCTGTCACAGGGAGGTGTGGCCACCTCCCAGACAGGACTTAGTGTATTGGGCTGGGGTGGGGGCGCTTACCAGCGCCACCAGACTGCTTTGAAGGGCACATTTGGTGCCATCCTTGCATATTCCAGTTTGAACCAGTTGAGAAACCCTTTGTTCCTGCTCTGGCACAAAACTGAACAAAGGACATGGGAGTATCCTCCCCTGTGTCAAGCTCCACCTCTGGGAGGGACCCCCGAGTCGTTCCAACCCTTTTACTTAGGGTACTTAAGGGATCCCTTGTGGGTGGGTACTCAGATTTGTCATTGGACAAGACTCAACCCTGAAACTATGTCGCTCTCCAACTGTCTGGACACTTTAACTTCGTTGGACTTCGACTGGGACCGAGTCTGCACCAAGGAAGACTCTTGCTGCTACTGGTCTCACTGTTCTTCAAGTCTTCTTCATCGTCTGTGTCTGTGCTTCATCCATGTTCTTCAACAGACCTGTGGGCATCAAGGACACCTGAAGTAATCTCCCTTGGAGTGAAGGAGTCAACGGAACAAAGCTGACTGGTCTGCTGCTCCTGTCGTCCTATGGACTTCCCGAGGCCCAGCAACACAGGTAGTGGTTCTGCAGCTCTCTAGAGGCCTGACCTGTCTTCTCAGTAATTTTGAGGACAGTTTTCCTTGTCGGGCAATTGGAACCAAACCCCTGTGCACAGTGTCGACTTGCCATTGCCAAGGATTGTTGGCTTTGCACTCCAGAGATCTTTGGGCTAAAAGAAGCTCCAGCCTTCAGCACCCCACCTGCCGGAGATCAGCATCCTCACTGCATCCTCTGCACCATGGGCCTCCATCTTTGGTAAGCTGCCTGAGGTCCTCTTGCGACTCTTGTGCGTTCAACCTGTGGGTCCTCCTGAGGGTCTTCTCATGCTTCATTGAGCTCACCTGCTTGCTCAGGGCCTGCTCTAACTCTCCTACTGTGGGTGAGTCCCTTGGACCTTGCTGCTCCCAACGTTTGCTCCTTTTCGTCTTCCATGCCAGTTGCGGCTACCAAGGCTTGCTGGTGCTTCTGCCTTACACCAACCACCTAGACACTGACACCCGATGTGGGAAAGCTCTGCATGGCTCCTGGTCTTCCTCAGCATTGCCTGATCCTGACAGCTGCAGCAAAAAAGCCATCGTCGACTCTCCAGAACCTCTCAACATCGGTGGGCGTGTGCTTCTGTGCCTCCTGGTCACCTCCGACTGGTATAGACTCTGTCCCTTCTGCTTGCAGCTTCTTCACTTCCAGAATCCACCCTTGGATTCCACCGGACTCCTTCACAGTCTTCTCCAGAGGCATGTTCTTCGAAGTCTCCCATTGCTGTCTACAGCAGGTTCCGACGTCAGTTCACCCCTATGCACCTGGCTTCCCTGGTGTATTTAACCTGGTTCCTGGGGCATCCACTGGTGGGGTGGCTCTCCAGTCTTCTGTCTTCCAAAGGGTTTCTTCAGGGTTCTCCGGGAAGGGTCCTTCTTCTTTAAAACTGCAACTGTGACTTTTCCATTGACTTCGATTGTGCACGCGGCTATGTGTTTCCACTCAGCCTCTGTGGGGTTCCTGGGTACTTACCTTGGATGGTTCCTTGTGTCCCCAGCTTCTCTGGGTCTTCTGATCCAAGTCACATTCTCCTTTGCAGTTCGTATTCGACTTTCTTAATATATGGTTTGGTCTACCCCTGGAGATCAATGTATATTTGTGCTACTTACCTGATTCTTGCAAAGAATTCTTGTGTACTGTGTTGATATCTCCAGATGGGAGATAAACCAATGTGTTAGTGAGTGCTGTGTAATAAATAGAATTATTTTTATATAAACACTGTGTGGCTCTTTTTTTTAATTAAAGTTGGTAAAACAAGCTGCTTTACACTTCATCAAGATAAGCCTGAAGGCTACTCTCCACAGCTACCATTTTGAGAGCAATCAAAGGTTATCAAAGACCACTAAAATCAGCATAGGGGTTGTCTCGATTAGTGCAAGGTGCACCATATACTAAGCCAGACTCCTACATGTAGTTTTTGCTCTTCAGTTAAGTTTTACAGGGACCATTTGTGGTTGTCTCTATGGCTAGTTTATGTAGCCTGAGTCGTGTAAAAGAAAGCCTCTGACAGTGTTTACTATTCTTAATAAAGCCGTCAGGCTTGCCTTCATATATTGATGATGTGACTCCTTGACAAAGCCCATAGGCATGCCTTGTATAATAAAGTGGTATTAGGTGCACAAGGGAAAGCCAGAAATCAACAGGGACCTGGGGCATAATTTTTTTTCTGGAAGACAGTGGTCCCTAATAAAGGATCAGTCCATAAAATGATATCCAAATGGTATTTTAATCAAAGTACAGAAAAGTGAAAGAGGCATTGAAAACATTGATGCAGTGGTTGCTTAATGCAGAAACAATGCTCAGTGCTCTCTTATAAGTGATATACACGAGAGATAAATCATGATCAGTATGTGTATCAACAGAACAAGAATTGCATGGTCCTTTAATGTAATACAGAGTCCATATGGTCCATGTTTAAATTCGATGATGTTTCAATCCCTGCAAGAATCTCAGGAGCATCAACAGGACTAGAGAATAGAGGAGTCTAAGGAAGAACTGAAACAGTAAATAATACAGACATGAAAATAAAGGATAGATAATTAAAGAGAATAAAGTGAAAGACAGAAAACAAGGTATATTTACATATTTGATTGAAGCTTTGGGGTCTCACTTGGTGCACACTGAACGATTTGCCCCAACTTTACACGCTGAGTTAATTAGTTAGAACCCTGCACAGTCAATTAGCTCGAGAAGAATATTTTATGCCTGATCTGAAGATCGAAGACTTTGTCCTTTTATTGTTTTGAAAATAACCAGGAATTAATGTTTTTATGATATCCTTTTCGATATTTTAATTATGAATTTGGCTGAATCATGTTTTTATGCAAAAATTGTTAAGGTTTTTATTAACAAAACAAACGTATTACTTACTTACTAGGTGACATGTCAAATCACACTAAAAGAGGGAAAAAAGAAAACACAGAAGAGTAAAATGAATAGAGTTCTACGCATAGTGGGGTAGAATGATGATGGAGAATACCCCATTATTAGGCTCACCATACATGGGGCAAAATCACACTTATGATCTAGGGGAGATGCCCCTGAGGAGAGCGTACCACTCCCTATCAACGTAATGGACTCACAGAAAGATACGTTCTCAAACAACTGTTTTTTTTTTTTAAGGTAAAATATTTTCTTTAAGGACGAGAACCCTCACTCACCCGAAGGTGACATGCTTTATCATGGGGCTCCCTCCTCACACCGGGCCCGCAAGGTCCCAGGTGTGGGCTACAACTCTCCACCAAAAAAAAAACAATGTGGAGAGGAGCTGAGGTGTTTTTAATGGGGGAGACAAATCAGAAGAGTGAGTAAGGTGCAGAGTAAATTGAAATATGTGAAATGTCTAAAACTGTCTCATGGGACCCAATAACTTTATTCAGTGATGCCCTTGGACAGGATTAAAAGCAAAGAGGACTAGGTGTTAAGAACAAATATACCCCTGCTAGAGGTCAACATGTTTCTGCCCTCATTTGACTCCTGCCGGAGTTCATGGGCATTCCTCAGGACCAATAAACAAAACAAGTCACTCTGCATATAATAATGAAATACTTCAGATGATTATACTGGCCGTTAATATTTAGAGCTGTGATAAAAGGCAGGTGATTAGTACACCGTCTTCATCTGAAAAAACGAAAATAATAAAAATCTTTAATAAGTCAATTGCTCATAGGGTATTCCTAAAGCACAGTCTTATTTAACCCCCAAAAAAGTGTGTCATAAGAAAGTAAGCACCAAAACCAGGTTACCTGATGGAGGGATAAAATTTACCTCTCTTCAGCCATAAGGTACCCCACAGACGTCTCGGCTACTAAAATTAAAAAAGAAGGAAAGCAAATGGCAGTGATATGTGGGTAATTGACCACTCAGTCTCATCTAGTAGATATCACATGGGACAGGAAAGCATCAAATGGGTAATGTACAGCCCATCAAAGTGTGTAGGGAAGAAGGGGGTGATCCTAGAAAAGGAAAGATGTGCCCAGCTTATCCCACACTCAAAGTCTTTAGACCGAAATGTACATGTCCGTCTAGGTTACATATATCATACCTTTACACAGTCAATTTTGTTAGAATTCAGGACTGCATACAATGACTGTGTGCACCGTCCTCTCCATACAAGGTCATCAAACATCCCATCAAAAAATGTATGCTATCCTTGTAATAAAATCCAAGACAAAATAGAATAAGATTTGTTTTAGTTCTGAAAATAACAGAAAATGCTGCTATATATGCAAAAAATTAACGCTAACCTACCCCAGTGAGATGGATACAACCCGTCTGTCATTGTCAAATATGTTATGGGGCACAAAACTGAACACCCAAAGAAACGGGGGCCCTAACCCCCAATGACAAGTGGAAAGATCATCACGAGGATTCACAACTCGTTTAAAAATAGTGATTAGGGGTTACAGAATCCCGAGTACAAATAAAATAAATATACAATCCTGTAGTATTAGGGAAAAGCCTCCGAGACGGTTTTGATAACGGACTAACTACCTTAATGTCCATGCCGGGTCAGGTATCAAATCAATAGGTGATCACTCACCCGTTTTGTAATCTGAGATCACCTCGATGTGGCGGGGTCCTGGCAAGAAGCTGACCCATCGCAACTGAAAGTTTGAAAAACGGAACCGGGTGGAAGTGACATGACATTATGAACGTCTTCTGCGCTGGAGATCATGGGGAATGTAGTGTAAGACCCAAAAGAAGGTCCTGATTAACCCTGGGTGTAGTTTGCGTAGTAGCACTTCACGTAGTCAAGTGAAGTACATTTTGAACTACACATAGCTATGCAAATTGCGTAGTGCATAGCTGTGTGCTTGACTGCACTGTACAATAATTGCCAAAGGCATCTTGCACAGTGCAAGTTAAGATAAAATAAATATCTCTGTCTTTATATGCTAAAATGCATATAGCATTTCCCAAAAATGAAATTAATAAATTAACAAGCAGTGAGAGAGATGATGATTTTGGTATCCTCCCTAACCTAGGGAGAGAACCAAGCAGATGCCTTGAAAACAAAAAGCACATCTTTTGAACGATTCAGTGGTGGTCCCATCCTCTTAGGACCACCCCAAGCACAGTTATTGGCAAAAATACAATCCCAACCAAAGGCCCTGCAAAGCATTATGGGACGAGATTAGCAGTGGGCAGTGAATATTATAGTATTCAATATCAAAATAATTCTACAAAGAGCTGCAGTTCCACTAGTCGTTACTAGATGTCCCTCACGAGTCAAATGCAAAAGCTTCATGAAAGGGTTTCAATGCTTTTGCATTTGACTCGTGAGGGACATCTAGTAACGACTAGTGGAACTGCAGCTTGATGTATTAATAATTTCAATGCTTTTGCATTTGACTCGTGAGGGACATCTAGTAACGACTAGTTGAACTGCAGCTCTTTGTAGAATTATTTTGATATTGGACACTATAATATTCACTGCCCACTGCTAATCTCGTCCCATAATGCTTTGCAGGACCTTTGGTGGATTGTATTTTTGCCCATAACTGTGCTTGGGAGTGGTCCTAGGAGGAAAGGACCACCACTGAATCGTTCACATGATATGCTTTTTGTGTTCAAGGCATCTGCTTGGTCCACCCCTAGGTTAGGGGGACCCAAAATCATCACCTCTCTCATTGCTTGATATTTTCATTGTCAAAGTTCACTTTTGTTAATTTGTTATATGCTTTTTAGCATAGAAAATTGCTTTAACAAAGCATTTGTATGTGTTTAATATACTACTGCTATGCTACGTTGAGTAGCAGAGTTTTTTACTCTGCTACGTGCAATTTGCGTAGTGCGTAGTAACACAAACTTTGCATGCTCCGTGAGCGTAGCAAAGTATTATGCCCGGGGTTAGTCCTGATGCAATTTCCTTATTGAAATGAAAACGAGCAACATACTCGCGAAAATCAGGAAAAATGCAAGTATGAAAATCAGAACCATATTCAATATTCAAAAGTCATAAGGGCAGGTTTCAGTAGTATCATAGTCTTATTCAACAGACATTGTCAATCAACTTGTCCATTGATTATATCATCAGGGACGGTTCATATGACAGCAACAGTAACAGAGAGGAAATATAGCGGTACATATTTCCAGGTATTCAGGAGCTATCATGTCCAAAGATCTAAAGTAATCAAAGTCAAGTATTTACAAATCCAAAATAGCCAAAATCAAGTACTACTCGTCAAGGTCTTCCATGTATAAACCTATGTCGTGTTATAATAGGAACTGAAACCTAAGCAAGATAAAGCACGTGCCCAAACTGGTCCAAAAAATATCATCATTCAGTCCCTGTGTGTCACAGTGAAGTCTGTAAATCCACCTCTGTTCCCTGTGGAGCAGGACAGATTCACGAGTACCCATCTCTCTGACATAATTGGGTTTGTCAATAATCATCCAATGAATATCATCCTCTGTGTGTCCTGCACTGAGGAAGTGTCGTTTAAGTTTCGTGTTGTCTTTCTTGCATCTGATCGAACTACGACGCTCACCTATCCTCTGCTTCACTTTACGTGTAGTCATGCCTATGTACTGTAAATTACATGGGCAGCGTAAGAGATAAATCACCCCTTCTTTGTTGCAATTTGTCAAGGAATGTAGCACCCACGGGGTAGTAAGGCCCAAATTTACAGATAGTAATCTCGATGTAAAAGAACAGACAGAACATGAGCCACAGGGATAATGTCCCTTTGCTGGTGTAGTTGACCATAATGTATTCTGTCCAACCGGAATGGGTAAACCCTGCGGCCGTGTATGTACCATCATGTCTTTGATGTTCCTGCTGCATTTTAAAGCAAAAAGAGGTTTCAGTAACTGATTGGAGCCGCTGTTCAGAATGTGACAACTCTTATTGATCGATTTCTTCACCACATCTGTCAGATGGCTGTAAGTACTGACACATACCAGACGATCCATCGGCCTCTTTATGACAGTGTCGAGTAGGGCTTCCCGATTGTTATTTCTTGCTCTTTTACAGGCTGTCTGCACCACTTTAGTCCGATAGGCTAGTTGTTTCAGATGTGAACTGAGCGTGTGTGCATGTTCTTTAAATTTTTGTACTTTTGTACAGTTACGTCGTAACCTCAGAAATTGCCCCACATGGATATTATTTCTAAGCGAATGAGGATGGAAACTCATGTAGCTTAAGAGAGAATTACGAGCCATAGGTTTGGTATATAGTTCAGAGTAAATCCCTCCATCTTTTGGATACAGTAGAAGATCAAGAAATGGTAGAGAAGTTTTACTAGACTCATAGGTGAACCTTAGATGGGGGTTCCTTGTATTCAACCAACTGGCAAAAGTGTCAAGAGGCTCAACTGAACCTTCCCATATCACCAGTATCTCATCGATATACCTCTTCCAAACGTTTAGGTTGGAAGAGTATGGATTTTCCAAAGGATAGATATACTGGCTCTCGAAACTATGCATATACAGATTCGCCATACTAGGGGCAAATGTACTGCTCATAGATGTCCAAGTAATCTGTAGGTACAGATGCTCCCCGTACTGTAAAAAGTTTTCCTTCATAGCAAGAGTGGCACATTGAAGCACAAAGGAGATGGGTGTCAGATCTTCTCGTTCTCGTTGGTTCAGCAGAGATCTTATAGTTTCCAAAGATTCATCCTGCGGAATATTAGTGTAGAGAGACTCTACGTCAAAAGATGCTAGGATATGAATCCCTAGATCAAAAGGCATCTCTCTGTCAAAGTGGTGAGTATATGCTTGGTATCCTGTAGATACGAAGGCATCTCTTTGACAATTGGACGTAGGAACCAGTCCACGAATTGAGAGAGAGGTTTGAGTATGGATCCTATCCCGGACACAATCAGTCTCCCCGGTGGTGGTCTGGTGGGTTTATGGACTTTGGGTAACACTTAGAAGTAGGGTTTCTTGGGTTGTTTTTGAACTAAGAATTCCGCTTCACTCTTTGTTATCCAGTTCGAATTCAATGCATTATCTACCATCGCTCTGATGTTGGTCAACAATCTCGGAGTAGGCTCAAGACTAAGTTGACGGTAATATTGTCCATTGCTGAGTTGACGAAGACATTCAGATTGATAGGCATTCCGGTTCATGATAACTGTTGCCCCACCCTTGTCCGCGGGTTTGATTATAATCTCAGGGTCAGAGCCCAGCGTTTGGAGACAGAGTAGTTCCTTGTTAGACAGATTGAAAAAAGGAATTCTAGCTAAGGGCCTCAATCTGTCAAATTCCTTTATCACGGCTTTCTCAAAAGTGGCCACTTCATGTGGAACCAGATGGAGAGGTGGATTGAAAGTGGATTTCGGTTTAAGACTTTGAGTGTGGGATAAGCTAGGCACATCTTTCCTTTTCTAAGATCTCCCCCTTCTTCCCTACACACTTTGATGGGCTGTACATTTCCCATTTGATGCTTTCCTGTCCCATGTGATACCTACTAGATGAGACTGAGTGGTCAATTACCCACAAATCACTGCCATTTGCTTTCCTTCTTTTTTAATTTCAGTAGCCAAGACTTCGGTGGGGTACCTTATGGCTGAAGAGAGGTAAATTGTATCCCTTCATCAGGTAACCTTGTTTCGGGGTTTACTTTCTTATGACCCACTGTTTGGGGGTTAAATAAGACTGTGCTTTACCCTATGAATACCCTATGAGCAATTGACTTATTAAAGAGTTTTATTATTTTTGTTTTTTCAGATGAAGACGGTGTAATAATCACCCGCCTTTTATCACGGCTCTAAATATTAATGGCCAGTATAATCATCTGAAGTATTTCACTATTGTATGCAGAGTGACTTGTTTTGTTTATTGGTCCTGAGGAATGCCCATGAACTCTGGCTAGAGTTGTATGAGCAAAAGACACACAATTGATGGACGGAATGCAGAACAAATCAAAACATTCATCCCCAGTCAAGAGATCTGGGTTAAATCCATCATTCTTTTGGTCACCATGCCCCCCCAGTTTAGACCTGGCCATATGCAAATCAGTCTTGACCCTGTGCCTCATGGGAACAGTCCAGCCCCAACTGCCAAGCCAGGTCCTCCCTGGACCGGAAACAAGCAACCTAGGACCGGTTTCGGGGTTTAACCCCTCTTCAGCCAGGATAGCTTGATTCCAGTGGCACAGTGAGCCCAGGACCCACGTCTGGGCATACCTGGCGCACTTAGGGCGAGAAAGCAAAAGACACACAATTGATGGACGGAATGCAGAACAAATCAAAACATTCACCCCCAGTCAAGAGATCTGGGTTAAATCCATCATTCTTTTGCTCACCATGCCACCCCAGTTTAGACCTGGCCATATGCAAATCAGTCTTGACCCTGTGCCTCATGGGAACAGTCCAGCCCGAACTGCCAAGCCAGGTTCTCCCTGGACCGGAAACAAGCATCCTAGGACCGGTTTCGGGGTTTCACCCCTCTTCAGCCAGGATAGCTTGATTCCAGTGGCACAGTGAGCCCAGGACCCACGTCTGGGCATACCTGGCGCACTTAGGGCGAGAAAGCAAAGACACACAATTGATGGACGGAATGCAGAACAAATCAAAACATTCACCCCCAGTCAAGAGATCTGGGTTAAATCCATCATTCTTTTGCTCACCATGCCACCCCAGTTTAGACCTGGCCATATGCAAATCAGTCTTGACCCTGTGCCTCATGGGAACAGTCCAGCCCGAACTGCCAAGCCAGGTCCTCCCTGGACCGGAAACAAGCATCCTAGGACCAATTTCGGGGTTTCACCCCTCTTCAGCCAGGATAGCTTGATTCCAGTGGCACAGTGAGCCCAGGACCCTTTGGTATTGCTTTGTTCGCCCTAAGTTGGCAGGGTATGCCCAGACGTGGGTCCCTTGCTCACTTTGCCACTGGATTCAAGCTAGCCTGGCTGATGACGGCTGAATGGCCAGAAACCGGTCCCAGGATGCTTGTTTCCGGTCCAGGGAAGACATGGCTTGACAGTTTGGGCTGGACTGTTCCCATGAGGCACAGGGTCAGACTGATTTGCATATGGCCATGTCTGAACTGGGGTGGTGGAGTGAGCTAAAGAATGATGATGGATTAAACCCAGATCAGTTGACTGGGGGTGAGTGTTTGATTTGCTCAAACGCTCCGTCCATCGTCCCCTTTGGTATTGCTTTGTTCGCCCTAAGTTGGCAGGGTATGCCCAGACGTGGGTCCCTTGCTCACTTTGCCACTGGATTCAAGCTAGCCTGGCTGATGACGGCTGAATGGCCAGAAACCGGTCCCAGGATGCTTGTTACCGGTCCAGGGAAGACATGGCTTGGCAGTTCGGGCTGGACTGTTCCCATGAGGCACAGGGTCAGACTGATTTGCATATGGCCATGTCTGAACTGGGGTGGTGGAGTGAGCTAAAGAATGATGATGGATTAAACCCAGATCAGTTGACTGGGGGTGAGTGTTTGATTTGCTCAAACGCTCCGTCCATCGTCCCCTTTGGTATTGCTTAGAGTTGAATGAGGGCAGAAACATGTTGACCTCTAGCATGGGTATATTTGTTCTTAACCCCTTGTCCTCTTTGCTTTTAATCCTGTCCAAGGGCACCACTGAATAAGGTTATTGGGTCCCATGAGACAGTTTTAGACATTTCACATATTTCTTTTGCACTCTGCCCCTTACTCACTCTTCTCATTTGTCTCCCCCATTGAAAACACCTCAGCTCCTCTCTACAATAATTTATTTTTGGTGGAGAGTTGTAGCCCACACCTGGGACCTGTGGGCCCAGTGTGAGGAGGGAGCCCGATGATGAAGCATGTCACCTTCGGGTGAGTGAGGGTTCTCGTCCTTAAAGAAAATATTTTCCCTTAAACCCCCCCCTCCCCGGTTGTTTGAGAACATATCTTTTTGTGAGTCCATCACCATATATGGGGACCCGATGGACCAGAGCAGCGGGAAATAATGGTTGGAGGTCTCTTACTCCCTAGAAGGCATGTGCAAATCACTCTAACAATGGAAAAGATGAAAACACAATAAATAACGATGTTTATATGGTGGGGTTCAAGAAAGGATATTGCCCAGAAAAATTAGCTCATCATGGAGGGGGACCCGAAGACCCAGAGGAAATTATGCTAGGAGGTATAACCAAGGGAGTGGCTTATACAAAATGGGCCCAGTAAATAATTAAATTATATTACATGTAATACCAGGCAGCAAAAATAAGGTCAGGGTGTAAAGGTTGCATACCCATGGAGTGACTACTGAGCAGTAGCGGCCCGTGGTGGGAGTGCTGCCGGGCGCTGACGTGGGGCGGGGGAGGGGCAGGGTGGAGGGTAGTAAACTACGGATTTCGGCCGATTAGAGGTAAGTAAACATATAAATAAATAAAACGAATTTCATTGCGCGCGCTGCATCGCCAAATGCGATGCAGCGCGCGCAACGAAATTCGTTTTATTTATTTATATGTTTACTTACCTCTGATCGGCCATAATCCGTAGTTTACTAGTCCCCACCCTGCCCCTCCCCCGCCCCACGTCAGCGCCCGGCAGCACTCCCACCACGGGCCGCTACTGCTACTGAGTGTGCAGGCAGGAACAATAGGAAGCAGGGATTTGCGGCAGTCAATTGGGTAATAGACAGTCTGCTTGACAAGACACGAGTGTTCCAGAACAGAATCAAGTACATCTGGTGAGAGGGAGCTCGTATAAATAGAGGAAAGGTTTTAGTTGTTGCATGGTTGGAGTCTCCTGGTATTACGAATAGAAGGGCGGTCATCTTAAATTATGAGTCCACCATGTATGAAACATTGAGGTGGCCATATTAGAAGGTTGTCAAAAGGGTACGATCAACCAAATCAAGAGGAGGTAAAAGCAACCATATTGATGCATATGCTCATAAGAGAAATAGCCAGGTGGGAAAATTGGACAGAAAACCTTTTAGGAGAAGGGAGAGAGAAGGGAGAAAGAAGAGATAGAGGGGAAAGAAAGGAGAGTAAAGGACCAGGTGAAATCGAGTCAGACAAACTCAACCACGGTTGAATAGCAAGTGAGAACGTCAGCTTTGCTAATGAAGTCTATCCTGTGTTTGCACTTGCCTCACAACCTAAGAAATTGGACTGTAGGGAAGGGAATCCCGTAGGAGCACATGGGTGGTAACTATCATAAGAGGGTATTTCTTTCAGTGGGCTTTCTATGTAAAGTAGTATACATGTCACCATCCTCAACCCTAACAAGTAAATATAAGAACTCAATTTCGGTTTGGCGGAAATGAATGGTAAAATGTAATCCATTCTAATTGAACTAAACTTGTCATAATATGAGCGAGGATTAGCCACCCTCCCAGGTCAGGAAGATATTGTCAATATATTATTGTTTTTATAAGACAATATGATCTCTATGATCTCTAAAGGGTTTTGTACAGCTCAAGATGACTTGCTTTTCCAAATCATCCATATATAGGATTGCAAAATGTGGAGCAAAAACAGCCCCCATGGAAGAGCCCCTAACCTGAAGGAAAAAGTTATCCATGAATTTGAAAAAGTTGCGTCTAAGTGCTAAATTGAGTAAGGATATTATGAAGGTTGTAGGTATCTGGTGCGATCTGCTGGAAACATGTAATGAAGACCTCGCAATGCCGATCGTTGCTGATAGTAAGTCACGGTGTCCAGAAAGGAGGCTGTGGGATCCTGAAAGACTTGCTGGTGGGCCACAAAGCTGCCATCAGGGTATTCCTCTCCAAAGGTGTTCAGCTGCAGCCTATGCAGACGCACTCGCGTCCCAGGGTCAGCAGCCATTTGGAGTAGCAGGTGTCCCAAGATGGGAGCAGACAGGGCGAACATATATTCAAGACACGCCCTTTTCCACAGCTCGTTCCATGCCCATACTTTGCACACCACGGTATCCACCTGGTGCGTCATACACCGGGCAGGGCCCTATAGGACCGTTTGTAGTGGGCGCGGGCCACATTATCCACCTCAGGTGTGCTGTGTGGCAAAATTGTGTCGGGTGTAGCCAGAAGTGCGCAAAGTGCACCGGGGCACTGATGAAGTACAAGTCCATGTTGGGTGCTCCCAGCAGACTTTGCTCAACAGGGAGCATCAGGATCGCCCATGACACACATGGTTGTACGGAGGCCTACCCCAACGAGACAAGGTGAGATCAGAATTTCTGTTGAAAGCAGACTGGTAGAGGGAGAGGAAGATTGATAAATATAAAAATTTGGGGTATTAACCATCTTCGCAATTACCAATCTCCCGATTGGGTACAGTGGTAGCTTCGACCAGACGGCCACCCAGTTTTCGAGCCATGTCATCAGTCGGCCATAGTTTTCCTACCACAATTCCTCCACATCTCGGCTGAGCCAAACACCCAATTAGCGGATGGGGTTCTTTGCCCACATCAGTGGGAAGTTGGAGGTGAAGGTCTAAGTGGCCGCTGTAAGCGGAAATAGGATGGACTTTATCCAGTTGATAGTAATACCCGGTATGCCACCGAATCGAATGAACTCCAGGAGAAGAGGGGCCAAATTATCCGACGGGTTTCTAACATATATAGTGACATCGTCCGCCCACATGGAAAAAAGTATCTGACTGGGCCAGAACGCCAGCTTGCGATGTGAATGATGTTGTCGCAGCTGTGCCACCAGGGGCTCCATTATGATAGCAGATAGAATAAACGATAGGGGGCACTCTTGACATGTGCCATGGACTATTGAGAACGGGCCGAGCCAGTCTGATTAATCCGCAGATGCGCGAAAGGCAGGGTGTAAAGCAGGTGGATCAAATGTATGAATTTATGACCACTCCCAAGACTCTCAACAAAATGGAAAAGATAGGGCCATTCAAGTGAATCGAAGGCCTTAGAGGCATCTAGACACGCAGCAGCAGCACATAGATTCAGCTCAATCATGAGAAGGAGGGCAAAGAAGGTACTAGGTTAAGGTCCGTCGACCTTCCCGGCACAAAGCCAGACTGGTCTGGTCGCACCATGAGTGGGAGGAGGGGAAGGAGCTGCAATGCAATTAGCCTTGCAAGGATCTTATTATCAATATTTATCATGGTAAGGGGGTTGTAGGAATCACAACGCTGGGGTTCTTTATCAGGTTTCACGATGATTACAATGAGGGCCTCCCGCAGGGAAGGAGGGAATGCACTGCTCAGCATGGACTCTTCATACATCTCAACAAGGTGTGGAGCCAGCAAGGGCGAAAATTCCTTGTAGAAGGAAGAGGTGAGGCCATCAAGTTTTATCCCCAGGCAATCCTGCAATTACCTGAATAATTTCTTCTACTGTGAAGGGTTCGTTGAGGAACAGGTGATGTCTCTCCTTCGATCAGGTAGCAGGTCAAATCTGAAGGAAGTGAATGATGGGAGGAGGAGTACAAGTTAGCGTAAAGTTCAACATGGTGCTCTCTACAGCATCACTGCTAGCCTGTACATTTTGATGGTCATCCAGCAGCTCAACCACATATTCACTTTCCCAGGGTTTACGCAGCAGCCCGGCTAGGGTTTTGCTGACCCTGTCACCCTACTCGTATCGTCAAGCTTCTTTGACTATTACTATGGACATTACGTATGACATCAATTTTCTCTCTTTGGGGAATATTGGTGTAGAGGGATTCTATGTGCAATGTGGCCAGTAGTGAGCTAGATACAGAGAATGGGAAATTCTCTATCATATTGATGAGGTGCATGCTGTCTCCTGTATAGCAATCAGTCAATGGCACAAAAGGTTTGATGAAAACGTCAACATATTGCCCGATAGGCTCTAAAATCAAGCCACAGCCTCAGACAATTAGTCTACCTGTTAGAATCTCCAAGTTCTTGCTGATCTTATGCAGAGTGCAGATGACTGGAATATGGGGATGTTTCACATTCATATATAAAAACTCATTGTTCCTCAGGTAGCCTACTTCCTTAGCCTTAGGTTGTGAGTTGTAGTATTTCAGTTTGAATCTCTTTGGTAAGGTCTTTTCGAAGCCCTGTGTAAAGTTTAGTGCTAGAAAGTTGGCAAAGGACCTCTGATTTGTAAGCCTCTATATCTAGTAAAACAATATTACCTCTCTTGTCTGCAGGTTTCACAATTAAAGAGCTTTGCTCCTTAAGGGAATTGACGGCCACACTTTCTTGCAAAGAGATATTATATGATGTGAATGCATTCTTTATTTGAAAGTCAGGTAGATCTTTGAGTACAAGTTTTTCAAATGTGGACATTTCTCCCAGTAAATTGGATGTGGAGGGGAGAATGTCAAAAGGGAATGTAAATTTGCAACTCATGATCTAGGGTTCATAATCTCAGCACCAAAAAGGTCCTCAGATGAATTTTTCCTGAAGAACCTCAAGAGTTCAGTATAGAGCTCTAAAAAATTATGTTATTTATTCTTTTAAATATGTTTTTAGAAATGTTTCAAACATTGTTTTTCATTTTTAAATATTTGAAACTTGGATTTTGTTTTAAAAATGTACATGCAAATTAAATGGGTGGGTAGTTTTTATAGTTTATTTGTGATTGTATTTTTTTTCCAATATAGATCTTAATGTACATTACATGTTAAATACTTTTGCATGTGTAATATTCAATTATGAATTATCTTGCTCTGTATTGTGGGTATTTTTCGTGTACTATTTAAAAGTTTATTAAAAAATTTTAATTGTCTATTAGATTGTTTAATTTGATGTAGTAATAATATTTCTGACACCCCCTCCCCAAAGGTACAACAGTTACCACAAAGTGGCGGAGAACATGGCGGCCGCTGCGTGAGCTGCCGCTTGCTCCCCGGAGGCACTTGTGTCCCGCATTATGAATTAGAGGGCGAAGCTGAATCCCGCCTTACCTCTTTGACCGTTGCGCTTTGGGGGCACTGATTCTTCATTCATTTTTTGTTGCCTTCACCTTCCAGCCCTGGGGGATGTGTTTTGGGACATCGGCGTCTGCTGCAACACGTTTGCCGGGTGCCTCCACCGTTTCCACTTGGTGGGAGGCGGCCGCCCTGGAGCTCAGGAGGGGCCGCAGAGCAGCGGCTCGCGGTCTCTTTCGGTTCGGCGCGGGCAGTGACAGCATCTGCCACGCTGCTTTGGTTGCGGGGAAGGGCAGCATTGTCGAGGAGACGGAGGCACAGGCACTCAGCGCTGGCGCTTGCCCAAGGATTTCCTCCTCCATCTGGATACAGGCGAGTTCACCAGAACAGGTGAAATTAGACACTGGACTCCCAGTAAAGGGAGCGAAGGGAGCCAAAGGGCAGGGGGAGGCTCAATTGGGATCTCTAAGGTCTGCCACAAGAGGGAGGAAACAGGCTTCCAGGAAAGAGAGGTCTGCTGCTGGGGGTGGCAGGAAGAGTTCTCCTCCTCCCCTGCAGGCAGGCTGTCAGGGTGTAGGTACTGGCATAGACTGCTCTGCTTTCCAGCGGTGTGAGGTAAAAAGCAGGAGTGTAAAAGCTGGGAAAGTAAGAATTAATCCTTTAGATCATAAGGTCAGGATTACCCCATCGCTAAGATCGTACTTCAAAGTCCAACCCACAGTGTTGGATGTGGTTAAACAGGGAGAAGCACTTAGAAGGGGGTCTGCTGTTCTGTCTCCTACAGGTTTTGGTTCAGAGGGAATGGAGGCTTCAGGGGGGTCCCCGTCACTGTCACCCAATATTGCCACACAAGGCCATAAGGAAGTGGGGATTGGTAAAGCTGGGCTCCGGGTGAATGGGAGCAGAAACGGTGGTCAGAGGGTCTTAACAGCTCACGCTCAGATCGGGGTGGGAGTTGCCCCCCAGGGGCCGATGGAGCCACAACGGGGTCCTCGATAGCATCTCTTGAAGCCCTCTTCTCCACTCTCTCACAGGACATTAAGAAAGGGTTTGCAGTGTCTGAGGCTAACCAAGGTGATATTAGAAACTTCTGCGAGTCTTTGGAAAAGAAGATTGATCTCCTTAACTCAAGAACTGACACTTTGGAAAACACTGTTGGAGAATTAAAAGACGATCTTGGTCTAGCAAAAGCGGAAATACTAGCTCTTAAGAGGGAGGATGAGGTTCTTCGGGACAAACTGGAGACTTTAGAAAATAATTCCCGAAGACGTAATCTCCGTATATTGAACATTCCCGAGGGAAGGGAGGGAGACGACCTCAAATCCTACATTGTTGCATTACTAAAAGAGTCACTGCAGTTAGAGGAAACAGAGGAAGTTCTGAGGAAGGATATACAGAGGGTGCATAGAGATCCCTTCAGAAGAAATCCCAATAGAACAAAGCCCAGAAAAATCCTCTTGAATTTTCATACCTATTCCCTCAAGGAGAAAATCCTTAATATGGCCCTGAAGGCTAAATCATTGAAGGCCAGGGATTTCTCTTTTGAAGTACGCTCTGACCTTGCCCGAGCCATACTTGATAGGCAATGGGAGCTGGGTAGAAAGCTGGATGATTTTTAAAAAATTGGTGCAGTGGCCCAGCTTAAATTCCCTGCAACCCTGAAAATAATGCATAAGAATAAAATGCATAACGTCAGATCACTACGGGAGGCGGAGGAGCCATTGGAAAGTTTTAAGGAAGGCGAGGTATAGTTAGCTAGTCTACTCCTGCTCTTGGGGTGGTTCTATACAGTGGGAGGCCCCTGGGTGCAGGATACTAAGTACCAATTTGGCTCTATTCTTTTAAAACATAGCTATTCGATTCCCCGCACACTTATAATGCTGCCTATATAACTATAACTATTCAGTGGCTGTTAAGGGATGTTCTTCAGCTTTCGCCTCTCTTCTTTCTTTCTCTTCTTTTTTTTCTATATAAAGGGACACAGTGAGTCGCCCCGGGGCACAGAAGTCTGGACTTTCATCTGTCCAGGAAAATTGGGGGGGGGGGTTCTCCTGGGAGGGTTTTGTAGGGGGGGAGGTAGGGGAGCACTGGGTGGGGAGCATAGGGATAAAGTAAAATAAAAAATCCTCATTCGCTTTAGACTGTCTCTGTACGTATCTGACTGCCGTAGGGATGTTAATCCTGTGCTACTTGGTCTGGTGCTGGCATTTTCTGCTTAGTAAATGGCGCGGAGTCTCAGACTCCAAACCTCCATGAGAATGTTGCAGTTATTGTCCTGGAACGTGAATGGTCTGCGTGTTAAATCTAGAAGGACAAAGATTTTACAATATATAAGAGATTCTCCTGCGCAGGTTATCATCCTCCAGGAAACGCATCTCCTGAAGGAAGAGTTAACTGAGATATTTAAAAAACGAAAATGGTTGGACCACTTTGTCTGCTCCAATCAGAGCGCCAACATCAGGGGGGTCGCTATATTAATTAAAAAACAAGTAAGAGCCCGAATTTTAGATTCTTTGGTTGACCCCTGTGGCAGGTGGGTTATCCTGAAGGTGGATATCTCAGGCTCTATTTTTACTCTGGTAAGCTATTATGGCCCTAACCAAGATGATCCCTCCCCTCTTAAAACTATTTTTTCAAACTTATTGGATTACCCGGATCCAGTAATTATGGCTGGGGACTTTAATATTGTTCTTAATCCTGAGTTGTATAAGTCTGCAAATAGTAGAGCGAGGACTCCTTCCAAATCTCTGACATATCTCCATGCTATGATGGCGCAGACAGGACTCTGTGATATTTGGAGGGACAGATCTGGCCTTCAGTTAGGTGTTTCATATTACAACATGCAAATATGGCCACAAATCAAGGATTGATTATATCTTGGTCAGCCATAGTTTGAGGGGGAAAGTCAAGGATATTGGTTATCTGACACCTCATCTCTCTGACCATTCTGGGGTTTGGATGGACCTGGATCTGGGAGGCAGGCAGAACATCAGGGCCTGGACTTTCGATTGCACACTGCTTCTTGACAGCTCTGAGATGCAGCATCTATCTCAAGAGACAGAGAGTTTTTTGGGTTACAACATAGGATCGGCTGCGACCCCTGTTGTTTGGGATTCATTGAAAGCTTTCGTAAGGGGCGAGATCAAGAGCAGGGTGTGCTTCCAAAATAAACAATATAGAGAAGAAGTGGCACACAAGGAGGCAGAGATGAAGGCAGCAGAGTTGAGATTCAATGCTGAGGTGGATTCTGAGAAACAGCAGGGAAACCTTGAGAGGCTGAAAGCACTAAAAGTGCAGCTAGATACCATCCTTCAGACTAGGGTGATACGCAGGTGGGAGGCTAGTAAGCTTGCCCACTTTGAGTATGGCGAGGGCGCGGGTAAGATGCTGGCCTGGAAGGTCAAGTCAGATAGGACACGTAACTTTATTAAACAACTCAATCATACAGATGGGGTCACGGTCCTGTCTACTGATGAGGAGATAGATGGAGCCTTCTTCGATTTCTTCCAAGACTTATACCGAGAAGGCAGGATGGTAGATAGATCTGCGGCTTTGAAATGGTTGAATGGTAGCACGCTCAGCACCCTGAATTTAAGACAGCAGGAAGATCTTGAGCAGGATATCACATAAGAAGAAGTTAAAAAGGCCATCTTAGCCTGCAAGGGTGGGAAAGCTGCTGGCCCTGATGGGCTCCCTAGAGAGCTCTACAAATCTCTGGGGGAAGCGGTGGTTCCCATCTTGACACAGCTCTTTAATGAGATTCTGAGTGCTGGAACAGAGCTGCCAGGTTCATGGGGAGAGGCATCCATCACCTTGATTTTGAAAGTGGGGAAGAATCCAGCGAGTTGTGGGTCATATAGACCCATCTCGCTGTTGAACTCGGATTATAAAATCTTTGCTGGGATCCTGGCGAGCAGGTTGGGATCAGTAGCAGGAGACATGCTACACTCTGATCAAAAAGGTTTTGTCAAGGGTAGGAACCTACACGATCTTACATATGACTTCATAGGTGCCATTGATCTGGCCACAACTCACTCGCTTCCCCTTGCAGCCATGACCCTTGACGCCACCAAGGCCTTCGACAGAGTCAACTGGGTGTATTTGTCGGCGGTCTTGGAGAAATTTAATTTGGGTAGGAAGTTCCGCAGAGCCGTCCAGCTGATTTATCAAGATCCGTCAGCTAAACTGCTGGTAAATGGAAACTTAACCGGCTCCTTTAAAATCATGAGAGGCACCAGGCAGGGTTATCCTCTATCTCCCCTGCTGTTCGACCTGTATATTGAGCCATTTGCCCAGCGGCTAAGGGAGGATCGGAACATTCAGCCATTTAAGCATGAGGGGTGGGAGAAGAAGGTGGCCCTTTATGCCGATGATATCTTGGTTCTCTCTTCCAATCTCTCTACGGCCCTTCCGGCAGTTATAGAGCTTGCGCAGGATTTTGGTTGGATTTCTGGGTATGAGATCAATGCAGAGAAGACCGAGGTCATGGCATGGAATTTGGAGGGGAGCCAGCATCAGACCAAGCGTGATATGAGGTACCTGGGGGTCAGAATAGTTCAGGACATCAACAAGATTCCAGAGACTAATTTGTCTAATATAGCTAGGGAGTGTCAGAAGCTCATGAAGTCCTGGGTTCACCTCCCTCTTTCCATCTTTGGTAGGGTAAGCTTGGTCAAGATGGTGATACTCCCTAAAATCACCTTTCTTTTTAATACCATCCCACTACACTTTGATAAACCACTTATAGTTATGCTTCAGCAGGCTATTAATTCATTCATATGGGCTTACAGGGGGACCAGGATTGCCTGGAAGAAGCTGAGACATAGGAGGGAGAAGGAAGGGCTTTCGTTGCCAGACCTACAATATTATGCCTGGGCCTTTCAATTATCCCATTCTAGGATGCTCCTAAAGACTCTGGAAAGTGCGGGGGTCGGTGCAATGTTCTCCGCTATGTTAAAGGGCTCTAGTTTGTCTCAGGATGGCTTCTTGTTCAAATTTGAAGAACCCAAATTCTTCAAAAAGATCAAGTTAAAGGTCCTACAGGGAATGACAAAAACATGGGCTGAGATCAAACGGTTGACGGGTCTCAATCATTTCTCGAATCTAGCCCCCCTGTGGGACTCTCCCAGTGTGCCGGAGTGCCTGAAGGACAGACTAGCACTACCACTCAGAGCGGCTGGGTTAAAGGTGTGGGGGGATCTGGCTGAAGAGGGCATCCTCTTATCTTGGCAATCACTTCTAAACATCACAGAAGGGGGTCTATCTAAATTTAAATACATCCAGCTACAGAGTTGGGCCCAAAATTTGAAAATACCCATTGGCATAGGTAATACCTTAGAGGAACAGCTGGTGATTAGACCCATAGGGAAAAAGGAGGTCTCCACTTGGTACTGGAGCATCGAGGACGCAATTGAAGGGGATTTTAAATTGGCCGAGGAACTGTGGGGTGACAGCCTACCAAATGAACCTTGGGAACACCTGTGGCAAACATCCTTTTGTACTTTGTTTGCCAATGTAAAACCAGCATGGCTGAGAAGGAGTCATCTTTTTACGGTTCATAGGGCCTATTTAACACCATTAAGACTGTCAAAGATGACGGACGGTCCCCCAGTCAGCTGCAAGAAATGTGGTTTGGAGAGAGCCTCGGACTTACATATGTTTGTGGAGTGCCCAGCTATCTTGGATTTCTGGGGGAAAGTAGGTAAAACTGCCTCAGATATTCTTGGCCTGCAAGTCCAAATAAATTTGACCTTGATAATTTTTGGAATAGCTAGTGAGGTTACAGGCTTGGCCAGATCTTTCCTCTTCTATGCTGTACTGCTGGCCAGGAGGGAGATATGTAAAAAATGGGTAGAAAGTGTACCTCCTATGCATGCTGAGTGGTTGTCCTCGGTGATCTCAGTATCCAAGTTAGACCTGACCCATACCCAGAGTAGGAGGAAGAAAGCAGTATGGGATCTCTTATTGAAATGGTCTAATACCCAGTCGGGTGAGACTGGATGATACTTTCTATTTAAAATCATGGTTCCTATGATTATGCCTCTTTGGATCTCTCCTGACTGCGTTGGGCATCCTCGTTTCCTCCATTGCCAACATTAACAGTCGCCAGGGTAACCTGGACCATATGGGAGTGTGACCGCGCCCCTTTCCTTTGGGTCAGTGTTGGTCTAGTCCACTGAGGTACCGGTAGGCGGAGGTGTTTATTTCTTTTTCCCGCTAGCCTTTCCCGTACACCAGCCTATGCTTCTCCAATAACGTGGAACGGTACGGGTGGCTAGTATGCTCACTGCGGTCTGAGGCGAATAAGGAATTAAAACATTTATTAAAAAAAAAATTTAAAACAGTTACCAGAATGTGGCTGAGTTTGGAGTGGAAATAGTAAACCTGAAATCCTAAAAATTCAACACTTCCCCAGTGTGGCTAACTTAAGACTGCACTTTAGAATGGGAATACTTTCTGAAATGTGGTGAAGTTTGGAGTCACTGATAATTATGACCCCTGCAAAATCCCCAATGTCGCTAAGTTTGGAGCGGGATAGCAAATGTGTCCCCCCCTTCAAAGTCCAATACTTCCTCTAGTGTGGTTAAGTTGTGAGTGTGCACAATAAATCCCCCCCTTGCAAAGGCCAACACTTTCCTCAACTCAAAAGTTCAACACTTTCCCCAATGAAGTTAAATGTGGAGTGCATATAGTAAATTTGAATTGCAAAGTCCAACACTATCCCAAAGAGATGAAGTTTGGAGTGAGAATATGAAGGGGCTTATAATGAATTTGTCGATCCGATGGACCACCAAACCCACGGTGGCAGTGTGGGAAATGCCGCACCGGCAGTCCGACTGCCATATTATGATTTTGGCGTTCGGACTGCCATTGGACACCTGGAACCACGGGGGATCTGTGATCCGGCGGTGGTGGTGTGGCAGTCTGAGGACGCAATGTGGTGGTGGTGCTTCTGTGGTACAGCCAAGTATATTACGAGTTTCCAGACCTCCACACTTTTCATAGTGGCGAGCCCGCCATGAAAAGTGTGGCAGTGAGGAAACTAAGGGGGCCCTACAGGGCCCCCTGTTGCCTCAGGACCATGGGGATGCATGCAGGGGGGCATATGGTGTGCCCCCCTGTATGCATGCACCCACCTTTCCAGCACGGTATGGAATTTACAGTCCATGCCATGCAGGAACGCGCTTTGGTGTTCCCATTGCAGTGCCTTTCTAAGACTTACCACCTGGGACAGCCAAAGCGCCGCCCGCTAGACCAGAAGAAAACTCCTAATCTGGCGGTCGGTCGGCCGGCAGACGACTATGGCGGTGTGGGGCGGTGGTGTGGCGTCCCGCTCTCACACTGCCTGTCCATTTTTCCCCTTTTTTTCACCATTTCCTTGATTTTGTAGTCTGTTTTTGTCATTTTGGGCAGTTTGTGGACTCTGCTGGCACAGTTTCCGATTCCTGTTTTTCGGTTCAGGTGAGGGTAACTTAAAGGGGTTTAGGGGCATATGTATGAGAGCCTTGCTTCACATGTGTACCGCCAAAGTGGTATATGTGTGATGTAAGGCTCTAAGCCAGATTTATGAATCCACGCAAAGTCACTTTGCGTGGCTTTGAGTGGCCTTATAAATCTGTAGTAGCGCAACGCAGTGCATGTTGCTGCGTTGCGCTACTCTGCCCTGGGTAGACATTCCATCAGTGTTGCGGTGGCTGTTCCCACGCCTCTCCCATGGAGTTTGGCCTATCACCATGTATACAAGACCTTGTAAACTGGGGAATGTGCCAAAACCTTACACCTCCCCAGGGGGAATAGTGATTATTCTTCTCGTTTTTTCCTCTTTCTACGTGTGCTGCATTCTGCAACACACTTAGGAAGAGTAAAAAGCCTCCCAGGATTGTTTTTGTGCAGGAAGGTGCCCCTTCTTGTACAAAAACAATCCTACCTGCAACAGAGTCTGCACCATGGTGCAAGGGTGCCTTCATTGGTGCTAGGTTGCCAAAATGGTGCCAGCCCAAGACGAAAGGACAGGAATGCGCAATATGCCTTAAATATGGCACATTCCTGCCCTTTCCCAGTGACGCAGTGCAGCAAGGTGACTTGCTGCGTTGCCCTGCAACACTATTTCATAAATATGCCCCTTAGTGTTTAGGGGGGGAATTACTTAGGCTAGAGTTCAATAAATAATGTAATTTACTATGCTATTTGTTAGTGTAACCTGAATCAGCTCTTTCAGTAACAGTAGGCACTTATTTTAATTTATAATATTTGTATGCATTTTGTATGTGTTTATGAATGTTTGATTATTCTACTGTGTTGTTTAATAAACGTGTGCTGCAAATGGTGTCTGGGTGGGTTTGATAGGATTCTGCTTTACAGGTTCTTATTTCAGATATCGAAGCTTATTTTATATTTGGATGTAACTATTTTTCTTTTTAGGGCAAACTAGTTGGTTATTTTTAACCAAAGTCGATTCTTTCCTTTCCCTGATATTTTGGTTTTACTGGAGGGTTTCTTCATTCTTTACATATTTGTCAGGTTTTGGACGGATTCCCTGAATTAATGAAGTCATATTAGATGTTTTATTTTTGTGTGCTTTCTTTTTTGCTATTATTTACAAGGCCTTCAGCAGCAAAATCATATGTGTAATTTTAATTTACATATTTATATTATTGGGTTGGAAATGTTAATTTGTTGATGTTATTTTGTTGTGTTATTATGCATTAATATGCTTTTTGCATAGGTGGTCAAAATATGTTTGATTATTCAAATTAAATAAGGTTTTGTTGGTTTGTATATTTATTCACGTATTCATGTTTATTATTGCAATATTTTTTTAGAATTATGTAGTGTATGTTTATTTTACTTTTCAGATCCATATTTAAAGTTGTTTTAGAATTACATATAACAAAATATTAACAAATTATGTGTTTACATTATTTGGAAGGTTTAAATTGTGATTTAGTCTGGTGGTTTCAAGTAGGGTTCTTGATAATGAAGCTAGATATGGCAGGTCTTGTTTATTAGCAGACAAATAATATTTTGCATGCTATGATTTGATATATTTATTTCGCTTTTTTGGCTTGATTGGGTCAGGGGTTGCTTCATCCTTAGTTCCTGATAGCATTGTTCTTTTTTTTACTATTTCTAAAAATTGGTATATTGTAGGGTGCTTTCTTCCAAGTGTCCGTGGAAAGAATTGTGCCAACGTTCCGCTGCATTATTTGTCTCTACTTCTTAGTACATAGGGCATTACTATGAGTTTGGCAGTCCATGGACCGCCATCCCGGCGGTGGCGGTCCAATGGCGGTGAGCCATTCACCGTATTACGAGTTGGGAGTGTTGCCTGTGTAGAGACAGCCGCTGGACCGCAAGCGCCGCCAGCTCACCACCGACCGCCGGGGTCGTGGTCAGGGGAAGGCAGCTTCCATTGGTCCGTATTATGAGTTTGCTTTCCCACGAGCCGACAGCGGAGGTCGGACCAACCACCTAAAGCTCGGCAGAGACAAAGGATTTGGAGTGCATACTCATCCCTTTCCAGTTCTTCCCAGCAGATTTCGAAGTGGATCCCTTTCTCCTGATTCCCCTACACAGGAGCATATTCACCCCGAGGAATACAACCCCATTTGCAACGAAATTCATGTGCATTGGTATCATATACCTATTACCTGAATTGCCCACATATGGGTTGTATTACGGCAATAGGTAGGTGGTATTTTTCAACATATATCATGTATATAGGTGCATCCGACACATATGCAGTCAGAATGTACCACAGGCATTGATATATATTGAAATACAGTGCCCACCACCGCCACACAACCGGCCCCTCAGCAACGTAATCCGGCGGTAAGACGACCAAAGGCGCACGGTCTCCTAGCAGTCATGGATGTGGTCCTACGGTGGTCGGATTGCCAAACTCGTAATGAAGCCCATAGTGCTGTCGTAGACATTCCATTATGGAATATGATAGTTGGGTTGACGCCTGTGTCCTGATTGGTCCAGGTGACCAACCCAAGTATCTTCAAAATAATTTGTTAATGGGGCTAGTTTTGTTTCATTCTTTTGATAATTGGGGGATTCAATCAATACGTCATAATGTCTAGTCACTTCCATTACGAAGACGTATGCTAAAGCTATTGGTTTTTTAATTTCATGTACATATTCAATCAATCAAGCATTGTGTGTTTAAAATCTCTGATGCATTTGTGATTGTTATAGTTGTAATTTGTTGTTTTATGTGTTAGCATTTTATTAGCTTTTCACTGTAAGTTACACTTTGGGGCTTATTAGGATGGCGGGCGGACATTCGTCCACCCGCCACCCTAGCAGTGCTGGGACCATCCGCCAGCGGTGCGGCGGTTCCGCACCACTAATTAGGGTGCGACCACCACCCTGGCGGTCGCATTGGCATCTTCAACATTGCGGTGGACGGTGCTGTAGGCAGCACCCGCCGCAATGTGAAAGAGGCATGTCGTGCATTGCCATGCCCAACGTGGCAGGCACCGTGCGGTGCCTGCCACCATGGGCATGGCAATGTAGGGGGGTACCATAGGTACCCCCAAAGTGCAGCCCCCCCCGGGGGCCTGCAACGGGCCCCGATGCTAAACACCGTATGCCTTTGCATGGCGGCATCGCCGCCATGAAAAGGCCGGTGTTTGCCTGCATCCTAATCTGATGGACGGTGCCTGCTAGGCTCCCCCACCATTTTGGGCTCCCTGGGCCGTCCGCCAGGCAATCAGGATGATTGCTGGCAGCGGACGGTCTTTGCGTCCGCTGCGGGCGCATTCCTGTTCCCACCGCCATCATAATCTGGCGGTGGGACGAATTGAGTTTGATAGCGGGCGGATCGCCACCGGCGGGCCGGCGGTGGCGATCCGCCCACCATCCTAATAGGCCCCCTAGTTAGGTAACAGTGTATACACTAATGGAGAGTTTGTATTTTGGTACTGAGCTTGAATTTTGACTTAATGGTAGAGGGCATGACTCAAATGTGCCATCCAGCATCCATGTGCTACACTGAGTTAAGGTTTGTAAATTGTTTTTAGTAGCAAAAATTATACTTCTTCTGTCTTTGTAGTGAGTGTCATACAGTACAAAGATTTCTTTTTTTATATATGGTTAGTAAATGTTAGGGTATGTCTATTTTTTCATATCTTTGTGGTGCCACTAGGGTTTCTCTTGATGTTCTTTGTGTTCTGGCAATTAATCTTTTTCGGTTTGATATGCCAGGGAGTTAGCCTGTTGCAAGAACATTTTTAAGAATATTTTTAAGTACTGTTCCTGTTGGCTCTTGGGAGCTTGTACTGGCCTTTTGGCCAGTACATATTTGTTATTTCTTAGTTTTTTTTTCAAATGTGTATTTAGATATGTCTTCAACTAAATTTTTGTTGTTGATATATGTGTTTTTCTCATTTGGATATAGGGTCGGAATATTTAGGGTATCTACTTTTTTGGGCAATAATATTGCATTTTGTTATTGTTTTTCTCAGTAAAGTGTCATATAATGATGGTGGATCTGAATCTGCACAGGAACAGAAATAAAGTTGGTGGGGCAATTGAGTGACATCAAGTAAGATCGTTTTCTTGATGACCATTTCTTGATGATTATCACCTGCATATACTTTTGGAGTGCACACAGCAAAATAACGTGTTGTAACTTTCAGGGAGTATTTTCAATAATTCCATGCAGACTGGACCACATTGAAGAGAATTTCAAGATGAAAAGACAGAGAAAACATCACTACCTGTGAAAAGTAAACAGGGCATTGGTGAACTCATAGGGGCCGATTCCGATCTCGGCCGGTAGGGCTCCGAATCGGATTCGGCTTTACCGGATCCGATTCAGAGCCCTATTTCCCGACCGAATCGTACGTGCGTCCGGGCGAGCGAGTACGATGCGTGCGCTCGCGAAATCTCTGACCGACTCTTTCGCAGGACCCGACCGCTCCGACCGACTCGCACGGGGACGACTCGCACCGCGCTATGGAGACGTTCCCCGGCTGGGTAAGTACGATGCGCATCGCGACCGCTCCGACCGACTCGCGCAGTCCGGCTCCAAGGAGCTGTCGGAGCCGCACTTTGGGGGTCCGTGTCGGACCCCCCTGGAAGCGTAGGCACGTGAGTCGCACACAGGGGGGACCCATGGGTCCCCCCTACACGTGCATGTACGGCACGACCTGCATCGACGCGAACACGCTGTAGGGGGCGCCCTTGTTCGCGTCGTGCCCATTGAGTCAATGGGAGCCCGTGTACGCGTCGTACGACTGGCTCCCATTGACTTCAATGGGAGTCCGACCGAATCGAGTCCGATAGCATACGTGCGCATCGTACTCGTTCGGTCGGACTGCTAGAGTCCGATTCGGTCGGAAATCTCTCCGGGTCCGGCTCGGTCGGAGAGATTTCCGGCCCGAATCGGAATCGGCCCCACAGTTTCTTGCAGGAAATCAAGAGACTTATTTGTAAATATTTATTTTCCATTTAAGTGCTGTGAGGGAACATGATTTACTTACATATTTAGTGAGAATACAAGACATGTTATTTAGCATTCACATGCAGTATAAGAAGCGAGAGTAACTTCATTGCAACATGTTCATTATCTAAAAAAGGTAAAACCGTTTATAAGGATCTGTGGGTCATAGAGTTGAAGGTAGAAGTAACATTTGTTGTTATCCTGTAGTCCAGGTTAGCCATTTACCTGATAACAACACTAAACATAGAACAATACCCAGGCTTAGCCAAAGCAGGAAGGCTCAAAATGATAGTGATAGGTGATGGGAAATTTGTTGCGAACAGCACAGGAGATAGCACAATGAAAAAATATAGTAGTAAGCCATTGTCTGATTATTACTTGCAAAATTCCTTTTCTGAAAATCCAACTCCAGACCTGAAAACCAACAGGGAGGATCCTTCCTACTGTCACTTCTTATTCAGCCTGGTGGTTTCCCATTCCAATTTTCTAATTTGCTTTTCGTATCAGAGCCCTGTATTATCTAGTGGGATTGGTGATGATACTTTGGGGGCGAGATGTGAGCATCTTCTGGTGTCATGGTAGCCTATTTCCCTAAACCACACTAAATGACACAAACCAAAACACATCTCATCATATCATTGTACACAAAAATATTCTTAATGTTGCACCTCCTGGTGATGGATGCACACCAAACCCATCAACCACTTCCCCCCACACATTGCAATTGGAATCTAGCATTTGTCAGCACCTCCATTTATCAAATTTTATAACCTGATGAGAACTGTTACCTTATAAGCAACTGCCTAGGACATATGACTGCCTTTGTAACCCATTTTTGAACAGCTAATGCTGTCCAAACAAGTGTATTATGTGAGGGGTGATAGATAGCAGGGCACATGTAGTGCCTACAATTTGGTCTCACCCAATCACATAGAAAGACACATGCACTAAACTAAACAGCACATTGCATCTGTAACAGTGAGCTAAATGTCATTCAACAACATTACAAGACCAAGCCATTGGAAAAATGTGTCACCCTCAGCATCGTATACTGTTAATGGTAGTGTGTAAGATGCCAGACCAGCTCACTAATGGAAATCTCCACATGATAATGGCTTTGTCTTTACTCTCTGGAAGATTGTAGTTTGATAATAATAAATCATATAGATCTCCATTACTACCACATGTCTGGGGTTGACTCAGTGCTTCCTTTTCAATCCCACTCCTGTTCAGTATCTTCATGAAAACCTAGCTTTAATTCTAGGATGTAAGACATATCCATTCAAATGTATGCTGATAATATTCAACTATCCCAAAAGGTCTCTCATACTGATCAACTCATATTTTTCCTGGGGCTCCTTACATATGAAATGGCAAAATGTTCACAGAAATTCAACCATTTATTCAGCACATAGCAACCCTGAAAGATATTCCTGTTCTAAGTGGCAGACATGGCCAGATGTAATAGAACAAAGCAAGAATCTTAGTAAACCGCAAGTGAAAAAAGTCAAACTTTAAGATTCTTAAAAAGAAGACTGTTGGAAACAGAACAAAGATGAATATGAAAAGACTTCCACTACTGAGCATTGGTGCAGGCTAAGCTTTACCATGGTACTTTACATCACACTCAGATGCCATGTTCCCAACTTAGCAGTGCCAGGCCACTATAAAATCTGCTCCTTATGAATAGTATATCTTCTGATGCTTCAGACATCCAGGACAGCTGTAAAAGTAATGGTAAAGGTATACATTAACAATGGAAATTCTGCAGGATATCATTGTAGCTAGATCATTTGATCAAATGCCATCACTCAGCATTTTCCTTTTCAAATTATCTTCACATTTATACCACCTTCTTAGTGGATCCTGGACAACTCCAAGTAAATAATGCCAAACCCTAAACTCTTGGATAAACCTCTTTAGCCAAGAAAATCAAAACATGAAATAGTACTTCTGATGGTCTGCTTCCAGGATATGGATATCTCTCATCGCCAATATTCTCTTTACTACTTCTATCCTGTTATTCCAGACAACAATATAACTATTCAGTTACCATCTGGCATCTGTACAATGACTACTTCAACATTTCCAAACATAAGGCCTGATTTAGAACTCGGCGAATGGGTTGACGGTGACGGATATCCTGTCTGCTGAAATACAAATTCTTTTGAATGTAATTGGATTTTATTTTAGCGGACGGGATATGGCGGGTGGGATATCCATTACTGTTGTGACGGAGTAACCCATCCACTGAATTTTAAATCAGCCCCATAGTTTAAATATAAGATATTATATAACTTAAATCTGACCTCCAAAGAACTTTCCATTCTGTTTGGTTTTGAATGCATTCTCAGAACGAAGGACAGATTTACTATTTACTGATCACAAAATATTAAATTACGGGTTGAAATTTGAATGTATATTCCACATTTTACATTATATTATTTTATACTAGGATTTTGTATATAGCATGGATATTCTGATGCATTCTTGTGAGGCTAAGTTTAAGATACAGAGTGGTGCATGATACTGCAGTGCAACAAAATTTTTTAGAAATAGCAATGTCTTCAATACTTTTGTCAAGTTTAGTTTGTCTTTGGTGGGTCTCAGTTGTAAAGGGGGCATTCCAAAGTCTTGGGGCTAATGCAAAAAATGATTGGCCTCCAAAGCATCTCTTCTTTATCCAAGGGGTGCCACATGTCTGACAATCCTTAGAATCCCAAAGCTCTAGCAAATTTGTGCTGAGAAAGTTTTGTTTGAAGAAAAGGTTTGACAAGTTGATAGAAGTACAGAATTTAACTTATCTATTGGGACATATGGCGCCAGTGTAGTAAGCATAACTCTTGGGAGACATGCAATGGCACGTCAGTAATGATTACAGATGGAAGAAGGCAGTCTTCAACTCTGCTGTGATCCTGTGTACAATTATTAATTCTAGGAAAGACAGGCTCCCCAAGGTCTTTATAATTTTGTCTAGAGTCAGGCATCAAACCAATGCAATGGCTCTGTTTCAATGTTGCCAGATTTAAGGCTGGGAACCCAAAACTAACACTTCAAGTTTTTTTTAGAATTAGGGCCTGATTATGATGCAGTTTGGAAATCATTCCGACCAAATCGGTTTGGGAATGGTTTTCGACCGACTCGAATCGGGAGAGTCCGACCGACGATTACGATGCTTCCAGATACGATTCAGTCGGACTCCCATTGACTTCAATGGGAGCCTATGTTCCGACCGAATACATAGGCTCCCATTGAAGAAAGGGGTGGCTGGGGAAAATCGGGCACCCTGTGGCGGGCACCCCCTGGTGCCTGCCACACTGTGCATGGCTGGTAAGGGGGGACCCATGGGTGCCCCCACAGGCCCGATTGGGAAGGCTCCGGGTGCAGATGGGCCCACTACAGGCCCCCAAAGTCTGATTCTGACTGCCGATTCCAGTCTGACGGCACGATTCGGAAAGGCTGTCCGAATCCAGCATCATAATGAGTTGTTTGAAAACGCGGCCCATAGAGACGTACGAGTCTGCTCCGTACAGCTCGGTCATTCCGAATGCCGTCGGGTTTGAATTAGGATATTAGGATATTCGAATCGGTCGGTCGGAAACCTTTCCGATTTGGTCAGAAAGACACGTTCCCGATCCGATTTTCGACAGAGCAAATGCCACAAGGAGGCCTTCCAAACCATCCTGGATGAGCAGCAGCTGTCTGAAGCTCAACTCGGAGAAGACAGAAGTCCTCATCCTTGGACCCGCTCTCTCCGCATGGGACAACACCTGGTGGCAACCCCCCTCACACACCACACCTGCAACCTTGGCATCATACTCGACTCCTCCCGCACCATGACCCGACAGATCAACGCCGTCTCCTCCACGTGCTTCAACACCCTCCGCATCCTCCGCAAGACCTTCAAATGGATCCCCCCGACTCCAGAAGGACCGTCACCCACACACTCATAACCAGCAGACTGGACTACGGAACCGCCCTCTACACCGGAATCAACAAATCCCTGCTCCGAAAACTCCAGACCATCTAGAACACACACTGCCACCAGACATCCCACGATACCACCATATCACCCAGCACCTATGAGACCTCCACTGTCTCCCCGTAGAGAAGAGAGTAACCTTCAAGCTGCTCACTCACGCCAAAAAATCCCTCCACAACACCAGACCCCAATACTTCAAATTAAGTGTCTCCTTCATTGCACCCAAAAGAAACCTCCGCTCCACCAACTTTGCCCTTGCCAAAACCCCATGCATCTGCAGAACCAGAGTGGGTGGAAGAGCCTTCCCCTACATCGTGGCAAAGACCTGGTACGAGCTCCCGCTCAACATCAGACGTTCCCCCACTTTGCACACCTTTAGGAAGAGCCTCAAGACCTTCCTCTTTGGTTGAATCGGAGCTACACAACCCCCCCCCAATGCCTTGAAACCCTCACGGATGAGTAGCGCGCGTCACAAATCCCTGATTGATTGATTGATTAAAACTGCATGGTAATCGGCCCCTAAGTATTTACTTGTTGCAGCCCATCGAGGTGTTGATAGTCTGCATGAACTTTACAAATGCATTCCATATTGACTACCTATTATCAGTTTATTTATGCACTGAGGAAAAGACTCTACAGCGTATGTTTCACTGTATGTGGTATTTCCAAAGCACAAACCTTGCCAAAGGCAGCAGAAAAGCATATATTCAATGAGTGTCAGAAGAAGTACCTGGTTTTTGGCCTGTTAATGCATTGTGATGTGGTGTTCTTTATAGAGCTGCATCTCCAACTCTTTACTAAATTGGAGCAGCTTTGGAGCTGTCTGGATGGATACTGGATTTTGTTCAAGATCCTGTGTGCAGACATGGAAAATGGTCTGCTAACTTGTTTTTTCTTTTTTGTATTTCTTGGTCTGCAGGCTGAAGGTATGCTGAGAACCACCAGAGATGCTGAGCTTTCTGTAAGATAATCAGGGGCGCAGGTCATGATTGGTTTGTAAATAAAGCACCTGGTTTTGGAGATGGTGCGGACCAGCAAGGGGAGCTAATGGAATTTCATCAGAATGGGGGTAATGTGATCATATTTCTTCAGACCCTGGATGACCCATGCTTATGTAGAGCATCTAAAACAAAAAAAAACTATGATTTTGCTTCTGTCCTTTTCACTATGAGTATCTAGTTAAACCCGTGTGTCCATGCAACACATTTGTACCATTCCAGATTTTTATTAATGATAGTCTACGAGCCTTTCTTGTTCAATTTGTATTAGTATACTTTGATGACATTTTCATTTCCTCAAAAATGTACATGGATGTTTGCAAGGCTTTGGAGTTCGTATTGAAGTTTCTAGAGTGATCATTTTAGCTTATGCAATTTTCTCTGAAGGCATTTATGAAGACCAACACAAGTTAGAGGTGGTGTCACAATAGCCAATTCCCGTTAAAATTTTAAAGATATCCAAAGGTTAGTTGGATGTTCCAACTTTTATCAGCTGCTTATTCCATCTTTTTCCACTGTAATTGCACCCATCCCTAATCTCGCTACATAGGATGTACCTTTTACAAGGGGTTCAGAGGAAGACACTACGGGCCAGATGTACGACCCTTTCGTTTAGCGCCTCGCAATTTGCGACTCATTGCGAGTCGCAAATTGCGAGGCGCTAAATGAAATGTACAACAGTGTTATTACACTGTTTTGCGATTCCCAATGGGGTCGCAAATTGCGAGGCTCATTAACATTAATGAGATTCTCGCAATTTGTGAGCCCATTGGGAATGCCAGCCCTCCCAGGGATGGTGGCCTGCTGGGCTCAGCAGACCACCATGTCTGGGACTGCTTTTTAATAAAGCAACTTTTTTTTTTTAATGTAGCCCGTTTTCCTTAAAGGAAAACAGGATGCATTTAAAAAAAAAAAAATGAAACGGTTTTGTTTCATTTTTTAAGGGCAGGCAATGGTCCCTGGGACCACTGCCTGCCCTGAAAAAATATTTTTAGAGACAGTCACAAAGTGGAAGGGGTCACCTGGGGACCACTTCCAAATTGCAACTGCATTACCACCCTCTTGGCGCTCCTATGGCGGACAGCCCCCTTCACTGCTACGGTGGCGGATCGTAATGACCTCCCAAGTCCCGACCAGCACTGTGCTTGAGAAACAGGTCTCTCTTCACATTTCTATGAGTGGTATTGTCCAGGGTTGCTTCTGTCCTAGACACTGCAGCATGCCTGGGGCCCCAGTCAGGTATTTGGACAAAATATTGATAAAAAATATTGTTTTACAAAAATATCGTGCCAAGAACATTGTGATGACAAGAAAATTGTCGAAAGAAATATCGAAGGTAAGAATATTGTTTTAAGTGTTGTTTTTAATTCCGCATGTTTATTGACAAATATTGTTTTGAATAATATTATTTTTATGGGTTCATTTATATGTTCTTTTGTGTGTGCATGTTTAGTTGTATGTTAATTTTAGTGATAATATATTTTGTTATTTTTGTACAAATTTTTATACATTTTAAAATTATTTGTTTTATGAGTTTTAATAATGATTATCTTTAATATATATGTAGTTAAGTTTTAGGAGCAGGATATTGTATTTTTAGTGGAAAGGGTAGAGAGATTTTTAAAATTCGTTATTAATAATTTTCTTGTATTTTGAATTGTATGTAATGTATTAATTAAACATTTTTGTTAAATTGTTTAAATGTATGATTATGTTATGAAATGATTAAAATGTTTTTATTACATTATGAAATGTATTTTTGAAATGTATTTAAATATTTTGTAATATTTTCAGTATGTTGGTTTATTTGTGTGTATTTTTGTAGAATATTTTTGGAAAATATTACATTTAATTTCAAAATTTCAAATAGAAAAAACAATTATTTTGGTATATCAAAAAACTATGTTTCTGATTTGTAATTTAGTTTTTTTGTAAATATGTATTTATATTTGAATATGATTAGGTTTTTATAATTTTAGGAAAAATTCATATCATATAATTATTGACCACAATTTTAGAAAAAGTTATATTTTTTAGTGTATTTAGTACTTAAATTTAAAATTGTTATATTATAATGTATTAATACATATGATTTTATATATTGATGTGTTAATTTGAAAGTGTAATTATTATGTATTAAAATGCATGTATAATTATAAACTGTCGATAAAATTATTTGAAACATTGTAATATAATCTTTGAATAAAATGAAATTATGTTATTAATTATGCAAAAATTAATTTTTCATGTATAAATTAGTAACTCTGAAATTAATGTAGATATTTATGTAATAATACAAGAATATATGTCATATATGTTCAAATGGATATATGCTATATTACATTTATGATATTTAATAATGTTTACTTTTTATTTTGATTATTTATAGTAATAATCTCATTCAATGTATATTTTTCCCACCAACATTTAAAATCTAAATATATATATATTTACAATTATAAATATTAGTTTAATAGATAATTTATAGTATAAATGCAATTTTAATCATTTGTTAGCTAAGCTATTTTTTTAATGTTTTGTTTATTTGTAAACCTTCTTTTAAATATATTTTATTTTGTAGTATGTATTATAATTGTAACACCTTTAGTATCCGACATCTTCTCCAAAGTAGTTTAGATTGGAGTAAGAAGAGTAAATATAACAAACCACAAAAACCTTGGATAGTCTCCATGGTAGGGAACTAGACACGCAATTGGGTCTCTAAGGTGAGCTAGCCTCCAATCACAACTGTTATGCACAAGAAAAGCTACCAGATAAAATATTTAAATATTCTTTCTACATTTGTTTGTCCTCCTCAAGTCTATCTCTGGACACACACAAAAATGTGATTGGATTCCCTCACACACCACCAGGTGTCATACTTTATCATGGGACTACCCTCGCTCTTCAAAAACCCCAGTTGATGAAGAGCGGGCCTACACTTTAGAGTGAAAGAGGCACTTCTACCTAACTTTTGAACCCGTGATATGAATAATTTAGAAAACAATGTGATACATCAAATTGCTTTTTATGTTAAGTGAGATATCACTTGGTGTTGAAAACCTGTGTGGGGACAATGGGAGCAAGTACCCCATCACCACTCAAACTGTCAACATGTTTCTGCATCTTGGCTCACAAGAGTCCGTGGCATTCATCAGGATGGAACACAGGATCATTTTGTGGATACAATGCATTTGAGTGGTGATGGGGGCCTGCTCTTCATCAAAAGAGTTTTTCAAGAGCGAGGGGAGTCCTATGATGAAGCATGACACCTGGTGGTGTGTGAGAGCATACAGTCACAATTTTGTGTCCAGAGATAGGCTTGAGGTGGACAAACATATGTAGAAAGAATAGTTCAAAATTTTCTTGGGTGGCTTTTCATGTGCATAACTAGAGTAAACATAACCCCATTAGTGTCTAACACCTACTGGATATGGCTCAAATTGGAGTCGGAATAGTCAATGTACCCATTTAGTATTCAATATCTTCTCCACAATGGTTCAGATTGGAATGGGAACAGTAGATGTAACCCCTTTAGTGTCCAACACCTTCTCCTAAATGGTTAAGATGGGAGTGAGAATAGTATATGAAACCCGTAGGATCCAACACCTTACCCAAAATGGTTTAGATTGGAGTGTGAATAGTATATGTAACCCTTTTATGGCCTGATTACGATGTCAAGCGGACATCAGTCTGGCCGACACCGTCTCGGTCCTGGGACCGACCGGCCTCTGGTCAGTCCGCCTGACACCGTCTTGGTCCCGACTGCATCATTCCAATGCGACAGTCGCATACTCCCATTCCTTAATGGGAGCTTGTGTTTCGGCCGTAAACCTTCAGGACATTAGACAAATGTGGTGCACAGAAATCAACATTGTGTTTAAATAACTCAGTGGGAACTCCATCAGGGCCAGGTGCCTTTCCAATAGGGCATCTATTTATGGCTGCTATTCCTGTATCGGAAGCCACCAAGTCACCTACCATGGTACCAACGAGATGGGATAGTGAGTTAGGCTTGTCATAAACTTCTTTGAAATGCTCAACCCATCTGTCAAGGCTGATAAATGAGGCAATCTCTCCTTCAGTATGGTCACTAAATAAAAATGGGCTGTTAAGTACTTTCCAAAATGGCAGAGAGTCCTTTAGAGTGCTGGGGACTATCAAGGACTCGTAAACCTCAGATCTAATCTCACTCTTTCTTGATTCTAATGCTATCTTATAGGACCTACGACACATCTTGTGGAACTATTTTAATAGCTTTTAGTAGGGCTGCATGTGCTTTAAAGCAATTAGAATCAAACCATCTAACTGGTTTCTGCGGATGATTCACTACTTGAAGGGTGAGCATCTCTCCAATCGAGGTACATGGATAATCAAAGCATGTTATAATTTCAGTGGGTTTCTCATTGGTTTCTAAATATGTGAATAGCACCTCTCTGCTGCTCTGCACAAGGCTGTTGAACAACTTTAATTTGTCCTGTACCATTTCTGTAAGACACATTTATTCTTAGTAGCGACTAAAGGGACAGGGACCTCACAGTTATTCAAAGGGCATGTATAGCCTAAAAGAAAAACAGCAAGTCAGTTGTGATCACTAAACACATTTCCTTGGACATCATAACCTGTAAGAATTCCTAGCAAATCATCTGTAAACAAAATGAAATCAATAATACTATCACAATCCCTGCCTGTATAAGTTGGCCTCAAAACAGGACAATTAACAAGTGAGTCAAGAATGTAGTGCAAGTACTATTAGAGCATACCCATACGGGTTGTGGGTAAAGTACATTAATGGTTCACCATGGATGCCACTTAGGTCACAAGTCACTGTGCCACCTCGGTTACAGCAACGGATGTTAAAATCGCTCATCATAAAAATTGAAAAACAAACCCCAGAAGGTGTAGATAAACCTTCAAGCTCTCTACTCAGGGTATTGATGATGGTACATTTATTGATCTCATATAATTATTATAATTAATAAGCAGAAGCTTCATGGAGCAGTATACCAATCATAGACATTGGAAATTACTAAAACTCTGGTTGACTCTAGTAACACAACTGGGAAATGCAGTTGATATCAAAGTCAATAAATCACCCTAGCCCTACCAGAAGACCCCGGGATTGCTTGTGCAAAATAGGACATGTAAGCTTGTATGTGGCACAGATTGACCATCCATGTCTCTTGAAGTGCAATGATGTCTTAACGAATGTATGTTGATACTTAGCATACCGTTACTCCGCACATTTTTATTGCGAAGTTTTTACTTCGCAATTACCATTACTGCGCATGATTTTTGTGCGCATGCTTTTACTTCGCAAATGTATACAAATGTCTTAAAATGCATTTACTTCGCTGTTAATTACTACGCATACCAGTACAACGCATAATTTAGAATCTCAAACGCAAGCCTTACCTACCATCTCCTGACAGAAGAACTCAAACATCCGTCTCTATCAGAGTACTTTTTTTTAAACTCTTTCACAGACTAACATGTAATAGGAAGATCTTTCTGGTGTCACTTTCCAATCACGCTTATCGCTGCTTTTGATATGGTGTGAAATCTAAAATGTGCAAGTGGATGTACCATAAATGAACGTCATCGAAATGCACAAGCAGAAGTTTTTTTTTACTCTTGCTTCATGAGTGCCACAAAGCATGCTACTATTTAATTGTGAGACAACTTTCAAACATAAATTTTATTAAATAGTGTTTTTCCAAATCTATTTAAATTTACATAAGCAATTTTTATTAACAGAGAGAACCAAATATAAGTTAGAGAACTAATCCAGCTTAAAAATCTATACGTATTTTTTCCGTAAGAATGATAGTTAAATCTAAACGCTACTGAACAAAAGAACTATCTTACTCTTTTTAAAAAAACGGATTTCTTTCTTGAGCTGCAGTTGCACAATGTAAATCATTTTCCAACTCGAAAATTAACATTGTCCCTTACTTGAAAATATCTTTCAAAAGTCACGTCTACATGCATTCACTTTCTACCTTACATCGCTAAAGTTTTTTTTTCCATTTTCAAATATGCTTCTTTTCATGCTAAGTAATGGTATCTGCAAACTAAAATATGCGTAGTAACGGTAAATCGAAGTATTGACCGCGTAGTAAAGGTAGAATACCGTCTTGAATGTACCTAACTGCTAATAAGTTTGAATCCAATCGGGGTCACTCATTTTTTAACCTAAGCCGGCCACGTTCCATGTTCCGAATTTTCCCCTTTGACTTTATTTCAGAGGCCACACTGTTACCTAAAGTGGAGCGACAGTATCAAAAAGGTTTTGGTCACATATATCAAAGTTACACTCAATGTGACTGTCTGAGCTGTCACAAGGCTCCTTCATAGCAGGAATGGTGCAGTTAATTACTTGTCAATCCACAAGATCATACTGGGCAAATGCTGCATATCTATTGTGAAGTGAAAGATGATAAGTTAAAGTAGCAGCATCCCACTGTCCTCGGGCCTGATGGTCATTCTGTAAATCATGAAAATGTTCTGGTCTGTAGAAGAACCCCAAGGGAACAGCTACTAATCCATTGCGGGACTCCCTGATGTTACAAAGGGGCACATTACGATGACGGGCGGACAAAGTCCGCCCGCCACCGTAGCGGTGAATGGGACCGTCCGCCATAGAAGCGGCGGTCCCGCCTCGAGTATTAGGATGCCACGGTGGCGGTGGCATCCCCTATTCCCAACATTGTGGCGGGCGGTGTTCACGGCACCGCCCGCCACAATGCTGGGAATGCACGTCATGCATTGGCATGCACAAGGTGACAGGCACCGCGCGGTGCCTGCCACCTTGTCCATGCCAATACAGGGGGGCACCCCCCACACCCCCAACACTCTGGGGGCCCACAACGGGACCCCAATAGCAAATACCGTATGCCGCCATGGAAAGGCTGCTCTCCGCAACCATCCTAATATGGGTGGTGTCTTGCAGACACTGCCACCATATTAGTGCCCTTTTCCGCCCGGTCACCTGTGTGACCGACGGAAAACCGGCGGACGGTCTTTCCATTCGCTGGGCTCCTCCCCTGCCATCGTAATATGGCAGGGGGGAAATGGCATGCGGGCGGAGGGGAATGGCGGGCGGATCGCCACCGCCATACGGGCGGTGGCGATCCGCCCGTCATCGTAATGACCCCCAAAGTTTGGAAAGCATGCTCCTGACTAAGAACTCAGACCTAAAATTAACAATGACACAATCACCATTATCCAGTTTAGGGGTTTTACCTATACGTACACCTCTTTGTACCATATTGATATCTCTATGTAGAGTGAAACTGTCCTTTAATCATTGTTTAAACCAATGAGTGACTTTGTTAAGTAGTTGGTCATACTTTTCAATTTTGTCAGTGGCCAGTGGGGGGGGCACCTTTTAAAACAATAGTATCTCGACAGACAGCTTTCCATGCTGCTACTTTGTACAGAGGCAACACTCGTTGTAGGTTCCTACGTAGGAGGCTGTGCCTTGCACTTTGGATGGGCACTTGCCAGGGAGGAGGCTTGACAAAGACAACTATCATCCGGGAGCATTCTGCTTAGATTTGACCACACGGTGACCCACAGCAGGGTGTAGTTTTGACAGCACATTTTCAACTGCCGGGAAGTGATTTGATATGGCTTCCATAAAGCCAACCAGCCATCCCTCCAATTTTCCAAGCATAAGGTGGAAAGAATTAAAGTAGCTTTGGAAGGGTTTTTCCTCTTTGAGTTGTTCTGTGATGAGGAAGGGCTTAACCCTTTTTTGGCACCTCCATTGGTGCGGGGTCCCACACTTTTTGTTTCTTAGCTGGGGTGAAATACACAGGGAGTCAAAGCTCTGCTTAGTGTCTTGTGAGTGAACCTCTTCAGTGGTAGCTGGTATGTCTGAAACACAAGGAGTAACCATATTGCTCTGTAGGTCAAGTCTGCCAGGACATGATTCAGCTGATAGCAAGATGCGGGGTGAATTATAAACAATGGCATCACTTCAAGTAGAACCCCTAGGTTTCCCTATGTTAGCCCCTATTATCCTACTTGTCTGCACTGTGACTGCATCAAGTTCATGTTATTTGGCCCCCATTGCATTAGATAAAAATTTGGCGATCGAGTTGGAGGAGGGTCGTTTCCTTCTGGCAGGTTCCTAAGCCTTTCTTTTCCCCATGTATCCTTTAGTGATAGACACATTAGCACAGTTAATTACATGTACAGAAACGGTGATTGGGGACAAGCCGGGTGGCCCAGCCTCTTCCAAGCTCTGGCAGGCACAGACAGGTCCTGGCCCAGTCTTCACCCAGGCACGTGCCCAGGCACGTCCCGCGGCGCGAGGAGGAAGCAAGCTTTTAGTCGCCCGACTGGTTCTGAACCACTGGCTCGCGTTCACTGTTAGGGGGCCTCTGGGGCTTGCAGTCCTGACCCGCTCCCCGCGTGTCCTTCCCAGCGCATCCCACGCTGTGGGGAGGAAACAAGCTTTTTAGGGCACCTGACCAGTGCTGAACTACTGCCCTATCGTCACAACTACGGGGCCTCTAAGGATTGCAGCCCTGCCCCACTTTGGCATCTGCTTACGAGCGCATCCTGCACCACAGAGAGGAAACAAGCTTTTTAAAGCTCCCGACCGGCGCTGAACCACTGTCCTGCCTTCACTGCTACAGAGTAACCATATTGCTCTGTAGGTCAAGTCTGCCAGGACATGATTCAGCTGATAGCAAGATGCGGGGTGAATTATAAACAATGGCATCACTTCAAGTAGAACCTCTAGGTTTCCCTATGTTAGCCCCTAATATCCTACTTGTCTGCACTGTGAATGCATCAAGTTCATGTTATTTGGCCCCCATTACATTAAATAAAAATTTGGCGATCGAGTTGGAGGGTCGTTTCCTTCTGGCAGGTTCCTAAGCCTTTCTTTTCCCCATGTATCCTTTAGTGATAGACACATTAGCACAGTTAATTACATGTACAGAAACGGTGATTGGGGACAAGCCGGGTGGCCCAGCCTCTTCCAAGCTCTGGCAGGCACAGACAGGTCCTGGCCCGGTCTTCACCCAGGCACGTGCCCAGGCACGTCCCGCGCCCCGAGGAGGAAGCAAGCTTTTAGTCGCCCGACTGGTTCTGAACCACTGGCTCGCGTTCACTGTTAGGGGGCCTCTGGGGCTTGCAGTCCTGACCCGCTTCCCTCATGCCCTTCCCAGCGCATCCCACGCTGCGTGGTGGAAACAAGCTTTTTAGGGCACCTGACCAGTGCTGAACTACTGCCCTATCGCCGCAACTACAGGGCCTCTAAGGATTGCAGTCATGCCCCACTTTGGCATCTGCTTACGAGCTCATCCTGCACCACAGAGAGGAAACAAGCTTTTTAAAGCTCCCAACCAACGCTGAACCACTGTCCCGCCTTCACTGCTACAGAGTAACCATATTGCTCTGTAGGTCAAGTCTGCCAGGACATGATTCAGCTGATAGCCTCTTAGGCTTGAAGTTTTGTCCCGTGTTGGTGTCTCCTTCGCAGCGCATACATAGTTAATATTTTTTTTGTTTTGTTTATAAAGGTACATAACACACTTTGTAATTTTTCTTTATTTATATTGTTATTGAATGTATTTGTATACTTTTTATTGCATACATATTTTTACAGACAGGCAAAACATATATAGATCTATTTTAACTATATATTAGAACAGTTTTCCTATTAAATAAAACATGTAAATATTATTTAGACATAGGAGCCGATTTCGATGCGATCTAAAACGTCTCCGACCATCAGTTGGAGCCGTTCCTACCGCATCGAAATGTCCAGTTCGGATTCCTTTCCGACCCCCCCTTTATGATGTGGTCGGTCGGAAAGGAATCCAAACAGGCTTTCCGAATGTCCTCCGACGGGCTCAGAGAGCCCGTCTGCCATTAGAAAGGGGCCAGTAACCATGAGATGCCTGCCACCGGGTGCAGGGATGAACTGAACCTCAGCTCCTTACAATGAGAGCATGCATTCCGGTTGGAGAAATAGAAATAATAAGAATAGGAATGCAATGTCGGACGGACTCAGGTGAGTCAGGTGAGTCTGTCCGACATCGATCTGAAAATGGAACCGACCGACCTCCTGTTGGCGGTCCCAAACCAGCAATTAGGATGCGACCGAACACTGTTCGGTCGCATTCCTTTTCTTTACAATGCGAGCATGCGTTCCGACCGGAATGCATGCTCTCATTGTAAAGAGCTAAGGTGCAGCTCATCCCTGCACCTCGTGGCAGGAATCTCAAGGTGCCTGCCACTGGGTGCAGGGAACAAAAGGGGGGCACCATGGGTGCCCCCTCGGCCACCATCCTGAGGCCTTGCACCCATGGGGGCTCTGCTGGGGGCCCCCAATGTCAGATTCTGACAGCCTTTCTGTGTCGGAAAGGCTGGCACAGAAAGGATGTAGGAATCCGCCATCATAATCCCTCGGGCAGAGAGAGCTGCCCTTGGGATTACTGGCCCCTTTCCGAATGGCAGACGGGCTCTCCGAGCCCATCGGAAGCCATTTGGAAAGCCTGTTCAGATTCCTTTCCGACCGACCACATCATAATGGATCGGTCGGAAAGGAATCCGAACAGGACATTTCGATGCAGATGGAACGGCTCCAACCAACGGTCGGAGCCGTTTCCGACCGCATCGAAATCGGCCCCATAGTAGTAAACTTAAAACTATTTATTAGATGTTTTCCATTGTTGTACATTTCTTTGTGTACATTGATATATTTCTTTAACATACAATGTTTTAAAAATATATATATAATGTTTAAGTACATTTTAAATAATACTATTTTTATAGTATTATCAATCAACAATTCTTTATTCGATTATTAATTAATAATCATAAAAGAACAAGTTAATACATCACTCATCCTAAAACAGGAAGACTATAAATAAATATACAATATTAAAAGAATTATATAATAGATAGTCTTGAAAACTGAGATAAAAAGGCGTCTTGCTTTAGTGCATATAATGGAATATTTATATATAAATAGAAGCATTCGAGTATAAAGCACTTTTTATGAAAGACACAACAGCTGCTACAAAAGTTTGATCTGCCAATATCTGTAAATATAAAAAAGGAGGCCTATAATGATTAAAACCCCTAGACCTAAAAATGAGAAGCAAATAACCTTTATGCAGGTAGTGATACGTCGGGTAGAATAATACCAGATGGTCCAAGGTTTGTGGGGTAGTTCCATCACATGGACAGGTTACAATGGAATTTTGTTCATATTGGCCAGGAGGGAAACATAGTGTGCACTGTATTGAGCCCAGTCAAAACCTTGTAAGAAAAGATCTCTCACACAGATTTTTAACCAAGGTAAGATATGGCTCAAGTCCTAGATTCGATTTTATTATCTTACAAACTCTCATAATTGGTTTCTCCAGGGCCCTAGTTTCCCTCATTTCCACAAATATATTAAAAAACGTCTCTTTCATTCTTTTCCCGTCAGCTTTAACAATGGACTGGGGAATATAATACAATTTGCATTGCTCCAGTTTAATTGCAAAATTTTGTATATAGGCCAACCATGGTATTTTATGCCCCAGATCACAATCAAGACAATCCTGGATTACTGCCCTATTTAAAGCTATGTGGTACCCACACCAGACAGAAATCCATAAGAGAAGTGGGGCTAATTTTACAGAATCTTCTGCAAACCCCAAACCCAGTTCGCCATGCATAAAAGCACTTAGGCCGGTGGGACCAACCCCAAGCAGTTTTCGACAGAACTGGTTCTCTTCTCTCTGTATTTTTGTCCAATTTTGATAGACCCAAATGGCTGCATCATATGTAAGTACTGGCAGGCATTTTCATCCTGTAAATTTGAAACACAGGAACTATGGGTTTATTTCCTATTGTCTCAGAAAACTTAAAGAAGGCACCACAAATATGGGAAGGAACTAACCCACAAAATTACTCTGCCTTTAATAGTTAGAGGCCTTCTTTTGGAGGTTTTCTTCCCACAAATCATTAGATGAGTTTTACAGATGTTGGTGTCCAGGACAATATCATTCATAACATTTACAAACAAATCCATCAATCCCTTAAGCCCATTAGCTGTGTGGGATAACAAACTGCGTCATCTGCATAAAACAGAGACGAGACAAAAGCAACCCTAGGCATATCTTTTCCGTTGGCAATTAAAAACTTATTCAGTCCATTAATGTACAATAAAAATAAAAGAGGTGTCAAAACACACCCCTACCTAACACCTATCGGGAGATTGAGGGGATCCGTAAACACCCCGTTCTGGCCAAACCTGACAGTAGCAGCTATCTCAGAGTGCATAGCACATAACAAATCCAGCAAGGTTTTAGGCAATCCCATATCCGCTAATAAAGACCATATCTTTGACCTATTAACTCAGTCAAAGGCACTGCTTAAGTCCATGAATTATGAGTGGATGGTGCTTTTCTTTTGAACAGGACTTAGAATATTATTGGTTTGGGCCCATTCCTCTATTTTCCCAGAAATAACTCTTCCAGCCACCTTTTAAATTGAATTTAACAAGGAAACGGGCCTATAGCAGCTAGGGTTCTGGCGGTCCAGTTTTTTAAAGACTGGTACAATTATGATAATGATTTTATAATTTGCATAAGTGTTTCATATTTTCATATAATTTTTATTGACCTGTTTGACATGAATTACACATTTTAAAAATGTTCAAACTTTTTTTAACATATTTACATTAAATCCGTACTGTTTGCTACAGTTAGTCTTTTTTTATTTTCATTTAGCAGCCATTTTATTTTTATCTCTAACTAATCTTTTGTAGTCTATTGGTATAATTTTTGGTTAATTTTCCTGGAAGTAAGTCGCAGGAAGATACTGCTGTTCATCGGAGAAGGTGAGACCCTTTTTTAAAGGTTTTTTTATAGGGTTCTGGGGGCTTTGGGGATGTAGAGAGTAGCAGTAAATGGTAGTTATAATGTAGTTTGTGATTTTAGGAAGGTTTATTGGTAGTTTCTGTGTTTTGGTTTACTAGTGATTTGTGTTAGGCTTTGGTTGTGTTTGTTACTAATATATTATTTTTTCATGTTATATTTTGTTATGTTCTGTTTATATAGAATAATTATTATGTTTATGTTAATTTTAAATATATTGCTTTTTGTGGGTGGGTATTGTGTCTTATTTTACAGGATTATAGATCCAAAGGTATCGTATGGATGTTTGGGTATTGCGCTTTTTTTTTTTAAAGGAAATCCTAGAAGTTTCTAGTAAACCAATATTTTTAATTTTGATTTCCTTCAATTCTTTTGGTTTCCCAGAATGTTTATCTTTTTTTTTTTAATGTTTGGGTTGTTTATGGTTCCTTAAGAATTCAGATTGCTTCGAGGTGTATGTACTAGACCTTTATTTGTGCATATTTTGAGACTTTTTTACATTTATTTTATCCTTTTGGTATATTATATTTTTGACTACATCTTTATGAAGGAATATCTGTTGCTATAGAACAGAAAGATATATTTATAGTTATTTATTGTTGGAGGGAAATGTTATTATTTTTAAATTAATGTATATTGCATGTGATTGTGACTTATTATGTTCTATTTTTTGTGTATTATTTGACTGTTTCTATTTGGTTTTGCTTGTATTTTATATCTGCTTAGCTGGTTGATTTATCATTTTTGAAATATGTATTAAACATTAATTTTATTCATCAGTTTAATTTTTTAATTTGCATTGGAAGTGTGGTTCACTGGTGAATAAAAATAATGTATTTAATAATTAGTTAAAAATGTTTTATTGTTATTTGTTTGTTTTTTTGTTCAATTTATTTTGTGCTGTGTAGGAAATTAGATTTTTTAATAAAAGGGTTTTGGCTATTGATTTTATACTAGTGTACTCCTCTGTTGTTAACAAAGAGTGTTAATTTACAGTGTAGCATGTGGTACCTTCTATTGGTTTGTTTGGGTATTTTAGGTTTAATTTGGGTTACTGGTTGTTCCATTCTTAGTTCTTGGAAGCTGTGTTCTTTCTGTAGAGCGTCTATAAATTTGAACAGTGTGGGTTGGGTTCTAGCTAGTGTAGATTTGAAGGCATTGTGCCCAACTTCCACTGCATTGTTTGTTTCAGTTCCTGAACCATGGTGCTGTCCACCATGGAATTTGTAATTTGGGTTGGCATCTGTGTCCTGAGCAGTGTAGTCTGCCAACTCAAGTGTCCTCAAAATAATCCATTAAGGGGCTTAGTTAGTGTTCATTTTGTTGGTGGAAAGGACTCTCTATGAATATGTTGTAGTGGTTAGCTACTTCAGTGACAGGAACATAGGCTAGTGCAATCACTTTTTCAACTTCAAAGGTAAATTGGCGGTTTGTGGTATATTGCGCACAGTGTAAATTGTTGGAGGTGTCTCCAAATACTTTGATTAAAGTGATAGTAACAGACTTGTACGACTGTGTATGGGTAAGGTTTTAGGATAGGCTGACTCATAGCTTGTTCAAAATCTATTATTATTTTATGTGGGCAGTACTTTTTTCATTTTTATTGTGGTTTAGCAGCCCGTAGTATGTGCTGCTTTGTTTATTAGGTAGTAGGGCGTATACGAATGGTGTATTAGTGTTTTAATATTCACCATGTATAGTGTATATATATCTGAGTGAATGGTTTGGGGCATATTTTGAATGTGCCATCTATCATCCAAGTTTGACATTGAGTTAGTTTTAATAAGTTATCTGTGGTTGAAAATATTACAATACATTATCATTCTTAAGGTTATCATGTAAGAGGAAGGGTTGCTTACTATGTGTGTTGGTTAAGTGTTCAGGAATTTGGATATTATGATATCTTTTTGGGGCCGGAGGGGTATCGCTGGTGACATTTTTTAGTTCTAACTACTGAGCGCTTTAAGATGGATATAGGTGGTAGCTGTCCTCTGATGTTGTCTGGGACTTTGAGAAGTAAATCTTTTAATATTTTATTTGTGGGGTCTTGGAAGTTAGTGCTTGCTTCTTTTAAATCTTCCACTACATGCCTTACCTCAATTTCTCTAACATTTGGGGGGTGGTTGTGTTCCCTTCCATTAATAATAACATGACCGTCTGTAGCGGTCCTCCCCTAGCAAGCATTAAAGAAACATTTAGTACATTTCCAATTGTTTTTTTTTATAATTCTTTTTATTGAACATACATCAGTGCGAGTAAACATAACAGAGGAGTCTACACATTTGTATCCAGCAATATCCTGAAGAGGGAAAATCGTATCACTTTTATTACATACACAGTGGAATGTCACGGGGAAGGGGGTCATCCTGGTCAATACTGCGCGGCGGTGTACATATGTCTCCACGATAGGCATTCCAAGCGCTCCAAATGCGGGACCACTTTTTGGGGCAGCCCCTGGCCGAATACACCGTTTTTTCCCTGTACATGCTCCAATCTAGGTCTTTCTCCCAGGCTTCTATTGTGGGTGGCTGACCTGCGCCCCATAGTTGCGCAATGTTTCTTTTCGTTAACATAAACCCCAATGTGGACCATTGTATCTGATAGGCATTCAGATCCGTGGGCTCCCAAATGTTCAGGAGGCACCTCCGTGCCTCCAGGTGGAGAGAGACCGAGAGTACTGTGTTAATGATGTCGTGCACCTTGCGCCAGTAGAGGGTGATGGGAGCACACTCCCAAATAATATGCAGGAATGTTCCCATGTGTCCGCATCTCCTCTTGCACTCCCCTTCATTCACCCCTCCCATTCGTATCAGGCGGGGTCCCGTGATGTATGCCCTATGAAGGATTTTGAGCTGAACTAATCTAAGGCGCGCCGGGATGGCAACTACTCTGGGAGAGGACACTGCCTCCCTCCAGTCTTCGTCATCTAGTTCAATGCCGTCTCGTGTCCATTTCTCCCGCAGTGATTGGAGGGGGTCTTCCATGTTGTTTATTAGTTTTTTATATATTAGGGAGATAGTGCTGTCTGGTATGTATCCGTCCAAAATTCTGTCCTCCAACGGCGATGCGTCGGGAGGGATAGTGCCCCGTGGTATGTTAGCCTGGAGTGAATGCAGAACATGCGCATATCGGAAATATTCAGTGTCTGCCAGCTTGTATTCCTGTTGCAGCTCGGCGAAGGACCTGACCCCATCCTTTCCCCAAAGGTCCTTGATGTGTGAAATTCCGATAAGGTCCCACCTGTCAAAGCCCTTTGACCTCCATAAGCTTCCCAGTCTCTCGGAGTCCCACAGTGGAGTCGCTAAAGTCAATCTATGTCCCCATCCGAGCAAGTTAGTCACATTATGCCAAATTTGGACCGAATGTCCAGTGGGGCCTGTTAACGGGTATCGTCTAGGCTTTGAGTACAATGCCCTCCCATAATTCCCCCCAGGCAGAAGCCACCTGTCCATTGCATAGCCCGGGTCATCTAGGCGGCCGTAGGTGACATGGTTAATGGCTGCCAAGTGGGCCGCCCAATAGTATTTTTTTATATCTGGGAGGCTGATGTCTCCATCGTACCAAGAGAGTGTCAACTTGGTCAGAGCTATTCGTGGCCTGCCTTCCCATAATAGATCTCTCTGAAGACTCTCAATTTCCTTAAAGTATTGGGCGGGCACAGGATCTAATGTGTTCTGTAAGACGTAGAGGAATCTGGGTAACGCCATCATTTTAAACAAGGCTGCCCTGCCTAAAGCGAAAGTGGGAGTGCTTTCCAACTGGCAATGTCCCTTCTAAGTCTATGTAGGGGTGGGAGGAGATTTTGAGCGTATCGGAGTGATGTGTCGAGAGAAATGAAGATCCCCAAATACTTGAATCCAGTGGTGCTCACCTGTATCGGACATTCTCTCGGGGGAGTGGGCGGGTCCCCTCGAAGGACATACAAGAGGGACTTGTTCCAGTTGACAGTGAAGCCCGAGAATCTGCCAAAAATTGCCAGAATATCTAGAATCACTATAAGTGATTTCCTAGGGAGGCCAAATATAATAGAATATCGTCCGCATATAAGGAGATGCGGTCCTCCCAGTCCGGGGACCACCTCGATCCTCGTATCCTGGGGTCCCACCGGATCCACGCCGCCAGAGGTTCAATGGCGAGGGCAAACAGGAGTGGGGAAAGTGGGCATCCCTGTCGGGTTCCCCGACTAAGTTGAAATACGGCCGACAGTTTGTTATTGACTACGACCTGGGCCAAGGGCTCACTATACAAGAGGCGTACCCATTGAATGTATTTGGGGCCAAAGCCCATCTTGGACAGAACTGCCCAAAGGTAAGGCCATTCTATAGTGTCAAATGCCATAGTCGCGTCCAAGGATACGACTACCGCTGGCTCTTGGATGCTAGGTGCCCTACTCATTACACCGTGAACCCTGCGCAAGTTTAGGGCCATGTTTCTATGAGGCATGAATCCGGATTGATCCGGATGGACCAGGTCACTAATTATTTTGGTCAGCCGAGTGGCCAATAACTTGGCTAGTATTTTGGGTTCAGCATTAAGGAGGGAGATGGGTCTATACGAAGTGCAATCAGTTTTGGGTTTGCCTTCCTTGTGTATTGTGACTATGGTAGCGATCCTCTGTTCCCTGGGCAGCATCCCTTCCTCCCTGGATTCTTCATACATTGATTTCAAATATGGTGCCAATTTATCGGGTCGAAGTTTGTATAGCTCAATGGGGAGTCCGTTAGGACCTAAAGCTTTCCCCAAGTTCAATGATCGGATTGCTTGCCCTATCTCGTCTGTCGTCAAGTCACTTTCCATATATTCACAGTCTTCTAAGGAGAGTTGGGGAAGTTTAATATCTCGTAGTAGTTCCCTGGAGTCCTCTACGGTGTGTGAGGTTGCTGTCATATATATATACTAGAAAAATGGCTAGCGAATCTGTCAACTATTTCCTGCGGCTCAGTAAGAGTTACATCTTCCTCTACCCTAAGTTCCGGGACCAGTCTGTTTGCCTGTTGCTTTCTATCCAGCCAAGCTATAAGTTTCCCTGCTTTATCCCCCAGGTCGTAAATCCTGTCCAAGCGCTCCCTGCCCAGTGCCTTTGCTCTGTCCGTCACCAATGCCTTATAGTTGTGTTGCTTCAGGCTCAGCAGGTGGAGCCCTCCGGCGTCACCCCAGATTCTAGATCACCCTCCAACCCCTGAATCTCAGTCTCAATGTCTTCGACCTCCTTGTGTTTTTCTTTTTTCATTCCCGAAATCAAGGACAAAGCCTGACCCCGGATTACCGTCTTAAATGCTTCCCACAATGTCCGGGACGAGGGCACGGATCCATCATTCTCCTGAAAGTAGTTATCCATGGTCTTCACTAGATCTTTACGGATTTTCGGATCTTTAAGATACCATGGATTAATGGGGGCTATTCTTCCCACTGTACCCTGGTTTAGAGCTATGTGAACCCATATTGGTGAATGGTCCGAGATACCCCTGGCTAAATGTTTGATTTCCTGTATGTGGGTGGCTTGCCCTGCGGACATTAGACAGTAATCTAGACAAGAGAGACTTTGATGGGCCCCGGAATGAAAGGTATATTGTGTCTGTGCTGGATGAAATGTTCTCCACCCGTCCACCAGCCCCATGGAGTCAAGAAAGTCGGGAAGCCACTGAGCCGAAGACCCCATCTCCCGTGGGGGGTATCGGTCCAGTGTACCAGAAACCTACAGCATTAAAGTCGCCCCCCAGGACTAGGATGCTGTCTGGGATAGTGAGTAGGACTGCTCCCAGGTCTGAAAATGTAACACTCTGCAGTCCTGGTGGTACGTATATGGACATGAATGTAATAGTGCGTCCCTCCCACCTGCCTGACACCCCTATGTATCTGCCCCGGTCGTCTGTCCACGTGGAGCTCACCATAAAGGGGAAGGAGTTTTTCATCATAATACCCACCCCCGTGATCCAGAGGTAAATCCTGCATGAGCCACCATCTTATACCCCCACCTGTGCATCGCCTTGCATGAATTTCCTATCAGATGTGTTTCCTGTAATAAAACAATATCAGGGGCTTTTCGTTTAATATATTGGAGCACAATCCCACGCTTAATCCTAGCCCCAAGTCCGTTAACATTCCACCTCAGTATCTTAACATTTTTGTCCCCTTGCGTACCCATTAGACAATGCAAAAGCCGCAGCTTCCTCTGTTCTAAAATCAAGAACTAGCACCGATGTAGAAACATTAACAACATAAAAATACAAACCCCCCACCCAACTCCCCCCCTCCCTGCTGCCCTGCACTACAGGCGTAAAACTGCCCTTCTGGAAACTCTGCAGAGTGCCTGTCGCCCTGTAACTGTACTAAAAGTAGAAAAAGTAGGGACGTGACCTGTTGTTTACCTGTTCCCCCCAGCTTGATAATTGTGTAGTTCCCTCAGTGAGCCACGCACCCCAGTTCAAAGTGACGGCCATCAGTAGGGAACACCCCCGTCGATGATCGGACCAAACCGTATGTCCCCCGCTGTGGGCCTCCACAAGGAAGTGTCCACCCAGTGGAGTCACTGTGCCCCTCTTGGCCCCATCAGCCGTGAGGCTGAGAGGCAATGTTCATTCCAGCATTGCGTTCACTTACGGCCCTCTCCCGGTGTTGCTCGAGCCATTCCGCTGCTTCTTCCGGTCGTTCGAAGAACCAAGTCTTACCATCAGCATCCACCCGAAGGCGTGCCGGGAACAGCATAAAATACTTGAATCCTCCGTCTCGCAGCGATTGCTTCACCGCGATGAATGACCGTCTCTGCTTCTGAACTCGTTGCGTAAAGTCCGGAAAGAAAGAGATGTCTGCATTCTCGTATCGGAGGGCAGCCCTTGTCCTGGCGTTTTGGAGAATGACATCCCTATCGTGGAAGTTTAGCTCTCTTGCTAATATTGGGCGTGGGGGCGCTCCCGCCCTGGGGCGACCTCCGGGGACTCTGTGCGCCCTCTCAATGACAAAAAATGTGCTGAGTCCCTTGGGCTGCAGGTGCTGCGTGATAAGTTCCTCTACGAAGAGGTCTGGCGACTGCCCCTCGACCGTCTCCGGAACCCCTAAGATCCGTAGATTGTTGCGACGTAGGCGTCCTTCATAGTCATCCAATTTGAGTTCAGTGTAGTTATGAAATGCTCGCATGTCCTGCATTTCCCCTTGGATTTGGGCGACGTCTCCCACCAGGCTAGCGGTAGTAATTTCCACCTGCTTGACTTTTTCGTTGAGTTTGGTGAGGTCAGCTCGGATTAAATTGACGTCTATGGCAATGGTGTCCATTTTGTGTTCCAAGGAGGTTTTGACGCCGGAAATTGCTTCCATGACAACTTTAAGTGACAGCTCTTGGTCTTTCCCTCCTTGATCACTCGTGGGGCTGCCCCTGGATTGTCGGCTCTGGAGCATGTCCTTCGGGAGCGCATAGCGGTCGAGTTTATTTGTTTGCACCGTCTCGTGCCCCCTTGTGCTTGCTGATTTGCTCTTCTCCATTTCTGCCCACAGGCGCCTCCGTGGCCTCTTAATTTCTTGACCTTTAGCTCGGCCACCACTCAATCCAGGGCACTACCACCCCACCCTCTAGTCCTCAGACGTAGTCAATGTCCAGGTAGCGACACGGGGGGCGCCGTTATTACCCCAGCTCAGCGCTTACTTTGTTCGCGGTCTACCCTCCAGGTGATGATGTCTGACACTATGTGGTTCAGTGGATCCGTCTCGCCACCCGCCAGGTCTCCAATGCTCCACTGCTCGTGCGCTCCCCTGCTCGGTCAATCTCGGGGCCCCAGGAAGGGTCACTATGGTCAGTCACCGCATGTGAGGCCCTCACTGCCCATATTGATCCCGCAGCGCTCCCGATGCAGCGGGGGGATGGGTGGGTCCCACGCCTCCAGCAATGTGCCCGCACACAAGTGCCAGTCTGTGATCTCTCAGGTAGGCCTCAGGGGGATGGGGGGGCCCCCCAATGTTTTGCTCACTCCCCCGGGAGGGGGCACCTCGCCGCCCCACCTCCTCTCGGCTACGGCCGGTCGTCCCCTTCAATCCGGTCCTCACTTCGGGCAGCAGGAGCGGGCCGCAACGGCTCTTCACTTTCGCTCCCCGCGGCTCCCCAGGGACCACGGCACCTCTGGTACCCTCCGCCAGCACATTTAGCTCTCCAGGGGCACAGGCAATCCCCGATAGACCAAAACGTCAAGGAGTCCGCGCTGCGACACTCCACCTCGGCCAGTTGCTTGTAATCGATTCCCCGGCTCCGAGGTCCCTGCAGGCTGCTCGCTTTACGGGATCCACGGGTGTCGTTACCGGCCGTTTTCAGCCACTGGAGGCGGTTCAATACCTTCCGCCTACCTTCCGGTGCTCGCCCCCACCTCGGGAACACGGATTTATGTGAGGAGAACAGTTTTCACGGAGCAGTCAGTTTAGGCGGCCATCTCGCTCCGGGTCTTGGCCACGCCCGGACATTTCCAATTGTTAGTCTCCGTTCTTGTACTTTCTTGTACTTTCTTTGCTGTAAGGGTAGCCCATGTGAGAATATGTGGGTATTTCTTTCCTTTTCTGTGATGTTGTATCTTGTTCTGACATGGACTCATGTAACTGAAAATGGCATAATAATAAAGTATTAAATATTTAAAAAATTAATATCACATTGTATATTGGCATGCAACATTTTGTTTTTCCTTTTCTATTTTATTCTTACATAGGTATTCTTGCAGTAAATTTCAATTTTAATTTTCAAGCTTTATGTTGTGGTTCTTGTAATGTTACTAAGGTGTGTCCTTTTCTGTTGGAGAAAAAAATGCATTTGGTTTTATTTTAAATGTTTGGTTTGTGGTAGTTAGTGGGGGCTGAGGGAGTTTATTTAGATCATAACAGTTTTGGGGTTACTTTCTGTTTATGAATTGTTTTAAATAACTTATCTTTTGATTAAGTATTTGCAGGCATGTAATTTCTGTGTTTTGTTCTGTAGATTAGTAGTTTCTGAGCTCTGTAGTAATTTGTTTGTAGTATCTATATTTAGAAACATAAAAGTAGTAGAGTGCTTAGTTAATTATTTGTTATTTTACTTTAAAAATAATTAAGTTATCTTAGTATAACTTTTTACCTACTTTGGCCGATCGTATTTATTTTTCCACTTCTGTTTTGTTGCCCCACTTGGAAAATCCGGCAGAGTATTGTCTTCTTGCAGCTTATTGTAGTTTTTGAGTAGTAAGTAGTTATATTTTGTGTGCCTTTTATATTGTTAGCTTAATTGATTGTAAGATGTTATTGGTTTATTTTGTTTAGGGTGTGATTTAATTGGTTAGTGTTCTTTTAGTTTGCATCTGTTTTCAGTTGTTGTCTTTTTGGCAAAGGCTAATTATCGTTTATTTTATAATGTTGGCTAGATATTTGATATTTTTCTTTACATTATATGTATTACTTATTTAAATATTACAAATTATTTTTGTTAAATGTTTAAATGTTCACATTTGTTGTAAATATATAGTTGGATTACTATATTGATATTTTGAAGTGCATTCTTTGGTATTTATGTTCATTTTAGTAATGTGAAATTTTTATACTGTAGTTAGAATATTTTTAAATTTATTAAATGGATAATTTAGAGTTTTTAAGTGAAATGTTATTTTTATGCTTTTTTATTCAAATTTGTGTTGTTTCCTGATAATAATGAAGTCAATATTTTCTGTTTTGATATTTAATACTATTTCTATGTTTAATTAAATGTTACAATATTTTCATTACGATATTTTTCTTTATTGATATAACTGGAAGCAGGTTTAATAGCGATAAATTGGTTATCAATATTTGTGTTTTTGTTACCAAGTATAGGATGACAATATTTTTGTAACCAATATTTATTTTTCAATATTATTGTAAATCTATTTTTTTACAGTAAAATTATGTCAGTGATGCCCCAGGCATACTGCCTTATCACACGATCTCTCTGAATGATGTATATTTGATATGCCTTCTAAATTTTCCAAAATCTCAGAAGGATGCCCACAAAATGATATGCTTTTAAAATGTTGTCACCTATGCTCCCTAAATGTTAGTGCATCGTGAATGCTCAGAACACTAGCATCAGATGAAGTACTCTAACTACACTCAAAATCACAACTTTTGGGTCCCTGTTTCACTATTTTTTAGTGTTAATGTTACAAACCATTCATATTATTTTCAACAGAGGCTCAAAAATCGCCATTTAATTCGACAAACATTTTGCACTTCTGAGGAGAATCGCAGCAGAGAAGCCAAAGCCCCTAGTATGACAGGCCATCGGTTGCGGTCCCCCTGACATACAGGGCATCGGTCCACCATATTACGATGCATGGGGTACAATCATTGACGGATGGGGGCAGACTGCCAGCTCCAACAGGATCTACTACTCCTGAAGGGGCGGTGGTTGGAATTGTGATCCTGAATGGAGGCGCTGCCTGCTCAGGCACCGCCGTCAGGATTACGATGTCCCTTTCCGACTGCCTTTTCAAAGCGTTCTGACCGCCATGAAAAGGCAACCCGAAAGGGACTTTGGGGGCCCCAAGCAGGGCCTCTCCCCTGTGGGCCTCTGTAATCTGGCCCTGGAGGATCATGTAGTGCCCTCTGCACATTCATGCACCATGTGGCAGGCACCACATGGTGCCTGGCTCACGGTGCATAAATGTGCACAAAGTGCCTAATAACACTGCAGCTTGTGCTTAGGCCATTTTCCAGGGCCGCAGCAAAAACTGCAGTGTTATAAAGCACTTTTCCACCAGCCAGGCCGGCAGGCTCATCCTAATTCGGCGGTCGGACCGACGCCTGCCTGTGGAGTGGTCCCCGGACACTTGTGGTGTTAGGCAGCATTCCAACGGCCCGACATCTTAATAAGGCCCCAAGTGTTGTATGGGAATGGGTGCTGATCTTTGCCTACTCCCCTTATGATGCATTGGTGGGAAGTGGTAGAAACTCTGGATCCTGTGAAAGAGTTTGGTCCACCATGTATTACACTACACCTTTTAGCAGATCTAAATAAATTAACTAGGTAACTGAAACACCCACAGCTCTTCAGTTTACACAGGGTGCCCGATACAAGAGAAGTCACTCTATCTCCCAGAACTTTGCAACAGCAAGCTCAATATGTAATATTACAGAGTTGGTAGTGTAGGAACTTGCTCTGGTAGCTGGAGCCAGGTCTTGGGAGAAAGACTCTCTAGGAGAGGCAAGGGACTAGCCAATAAATTAAAATAGCCCTCACTTTGAACAGAAGCTCTAACATCACCAAGCACATGAGCGTTTCCCTCCCTAGAAGAGCTCTCTTGTCCCTTCCATGCAAACATCTATGAGTTCATCCTTTCCGCCTTCCATCCACCTGCTATTCCATCCAACCATTCTCACATCCATCTTCTATGCATGCATCGATCCATGCAGCCATCCACTGATACATCCACCTTTTGACATAGCCATCCATCAATAAATCCTTTAATCCATTGATTGGTCCTTCCTTCCATCCATCTGTCCACATTCTCAGGTTTCCATTTACTTGGTCATTGTTTAACGCTCCCGTCCACTCATTTTTTCACCCACTTATCCATCCATCCTTCTTATCGCCTTACGTACACCTTTTCTTCCTTTTAACATTTTATCCTTCTTTCCCCTTTCTATCACCCCAGCTTTCTTCCTCAAAGCGTTAATTATGAGCTTTTGTCTGCCGAGATTTAGAACGAAAAGACCCATAAAGAATACTACCATCACTGTAGCTGATAGAGCGGGAGATTATGGTCATCCCTGAGGAGGGGAATTGGCTGCGAGGTAGTATTTAATTTGTGCAGGTGTTTGCCTCTGTTTGGCAGCAGCACCTCTTTATAAACACCAGCACTTAATTATGACATCGTCCACATGGTAGCGCTGTCTGTCATTTTTTTAAGACAAGCTAAGTGTTCCACAGTACATATGTCTAAAGGCCATAAAGAACTAGTGTAACTAGACCATTCTTAATGCTCAAGTTGATCTGTAATAGTCCAAAAGTGTAATGGTTACTAGGTTGTGCCAGAAATGGAATTTGGCAAAGCTAAAGGGGTAATAGATAGCATGAAACTCAGTGGTCTCCTGAACAATAAATTGGGCCATGACACTCTCCTTTTTACAAATTAATAACTCTGTGAGGGTCCTCTGTGTGTATGAAATTATTCTATATTCTGTTGTGCTGTATTAAATTGTGTGATTATCATTAAACTATGTGTAAGAATCATGGGTTCCAATTTATGTTTTTAATGGTCAAAGGTAGAATTGTCATGCCCTAGTGACCCGGAACTCAAGTATTCTGAGAGGTGGGTCACTGGGCAACATGGGATACCTAGATTTCAGTACCCATGAGGAATGCACAGTCCAATGAGGTAGCACAAAGAGGAGTAAGGAAGAGAGAGAAGTGAGAGATGGGGTTATACTAAATAGGATATTAGAATAATGAAAATGAGGAAAAATAGATGGGGAAGAGATGAGGTCAAAAGGAAGAAGGCAAAAGTAAAAACGAGGGGTAGGAAGGAGGAAGAGATTTTAAGAAGGAGCAGGAAGAAAAATTTAAGGGTAATGGATAAGGAGGAAGTCATATAGATATGATGACTAGGGAAAGTAGACAGGTCGAGTGAAAGTACGAGAAAACAGATGAAAGAAGGAATGATAGAAAATAGAAGATGGGGCAAAAGAGGCAGCGTTTGATTAAAAATGTGTTGTAAAATTGATAATATTTTCAAAGATTTCCTGGGGGTAGATGCCCCCCAAATCCTCCATTCAGCATTGTGAAAGTTATGACAAAATTGGCCTGGGCTCCTCTTGGGTCCCAATCCAGACACTAAGGGCCCTATTACGATGTTGGGCGGAGTTTCGTCCACCCAACATCGTCTTGGTCATGGAACGACTGACATTCTGTCGGTGGTCCCGACCGACTAATTAGGATGTTCCTATACTTTACAATGGGAGCATGTATTCCAGCCGCAAACCGGCCGGAATGCATGCTCCCATTGTAAAATAGAAGGTGTAGTACATCCCTGCATCCTGTGGCAGGCAGCGCAAGGTGAGGTGCCTGCCACAGGGTGCAGGGATCAACAAGGGGGCACCATAGGTGAGCCCTCCGCCTCCAGCTGGAGGCAGTGCACCCAAGGGGACCTTGCTGTGGGCCCCCAAAGTCGAGTTCCGACAGCCTGCGTTAGAAAGGCTGGCATGGAAAGGCTGCCAAAACCCGACATCGTAATCACAAGGGTGGAAAGAGCCGCCCTTGGGAATACTGGCCCCATTCCGACTGGCAGACGGGCTCTCTGAGCCCATCGGAAGCCAGTCGGAATGACCGTTCGGATTCCTTTCCGACCGCCTCCCTCATAATGAGGCGATCAGAAAGGAATCTGACCAACATATTACGATGCGGTCGGAAAGGCTCTGACTGACAATCAGACCCTTTTCCGACCGCATCGTAATCGGTCCGTAAGTCTGGCCTTTCAGTTGCTCTCTGCAATATATTCTTACTGACATTCAAAGGGGTAAAACATGCATATTTTCTTGCCACCGGTAGTTTATGTGAAACAAGGGTTATGTTCCAACTCCCCACGAAAGTGCACTGGGTTTTATTGATTTTAAGGTGGTGCAAAGAACAAATGTGTTTAGAATTATGAATTCTAGTTCTGAAGTACAGGAGTTTTACATTCTAATAGGGGCTGTTCCAGGTAAGCGTGAAGCAATGGGCAGGTTTACATCCAGTGAGCACGTGAAGTCCTAATTTAAGACATGAAAGATTATTTAGCGTTTGAAGGAGTAAGAACAGCTGTAAGTTGTTAGTGCGCATGCCCTGTCCAAACCTGCATTTCTGTCTGCTCTATTTAAAGTTGCAGAAAGTGTTGGGTTTCTAAAGGTGCTGCCTCTGCAGGTTCTGGCATCAGAAATCTCTGACGTGATTCACCACATGGTTGTCAGGTCATAGTGACCTTGCCCTGTTCAGGTTAGGACAATCATTGCTAGATTTCCCTGTGGAAGACCATCACAGAGGGCATGGTAGACATGGGGGGAAATTGTTCAATGAACCCCACACACTGGGAGTTTATTCTTGAAAAACAAAAAATCTTGAATAGTGGACACATCTAACATTTCACCCTCTCAGCAAAGCTTCACTGTCTTGAATGGAACCTCTGCAACAATCAATCAATCAATCAGGGAATTGTAAGCGCGCTACTCACCCGTGAGGGTCTCAAGGCGCTGAGGGGGGGTCCGCAGATCTGTTTAGCCGAAGAGCCAGGTCTTGAGGGTCTTCCTGAAGGTGTTCAGGGAGGGGGCGTGTCTGATGTCTGCCGGTAGCTTGTTTCAGGTCTTGGCTGTAATGTGAGAGAAGGATCTTCCGCCTGCTCTGGCTCTGTGGATGCGCGGGGTTTCGGCCAGTGCGAGGTTGGAAGATCGGAGGTTTCTTTTGGGTACGTGGAAGTTGATTCTGTCGTTGAGGTTTTTGGGTCCATTGTTGTGTAGGCATTTGTAGGCGTGAGTGAGGATTTTGAAAGTGACTCTTTTCTCCACGGGGAGCCAGTGGAGACTTCGTAGGTGTTGGCTGATGTGTTCGTGTCGGGGGATGCCGAGGACGAGTCTGACGGCGGTGTTCTGTATTGTCTGGAGTTTGCGGAGTAGGGACTTGTTGATGCTGGTGTAGAGTGCGTTTCCATAGTCCAGTCTGCTGGTGATGAGTGCGTGGGTGACTGTCTTCCTTGACTCAGGGGTGATCCACTTGAAGGTCTTGCGGAGGATGCGGAGGGTGTTGAAGCAGCTGGAGGTGACGGCGTTGACCTGTCGGTTCATGGTGAGTGATGAGTCGAGTACGATGCCGAGGTTCTTGGCATGGTCTGAGGGGGTAGGTGGGCTTCCGAGGGCGGTCGGCCACCAGGTGCTGTCCCATGCAGAAGGGGTGGTACCGAGGACGAGGACTTCTGTCTTCTCGGCGTTGAGCTTCAGGCAGCTGTTGGTCATCCAGACTGCGACGTCTTGCATTCCTTTCTGCAAGTTGAGTTTGGCAGTGGTGGAGTCTTTGGTGAGGGAGAGGATGAGCTGGGTGTCGTCGGCGTAGGATACGATATTGAGGCTGTGTTGTTAGATGATGGCTGCGAGGGGGGCCATGTAGATGTTGAAGAGGGTGGGGCTCAGTGATGAACCCTGTGGGACTACGCAGGTGATTTTCGTGGGTTCGGAGAGGAAGGGTGGGAGTCTGATCCTTTGGCTTCTTCCAGTGAGAAATGATCGGATCCAGTCCAGGGCTGTTCCTAGTATGCCTGCGTCGTGTAGTCTGGCGACTAGTGTGCGGTGGGAGACGGTGTCGAAGGCCGCTGATAGGTCGAGTAGGATGAGGGCTGCGGAGTGGCCTTGGTCCAGGAGGGTGCGGATGTTGTCTGTGGCGGCGAGTAGAGCGGTCTCTGTGCTGTGGTTGCTTCGGAATTCGGATTGGGACGGGTCGAGGACGGCGTTCTCTTCAATGAATCGTGTCAGTTTCCTGTTGACTGTTTTCTCTGCAACTTTGTCTGCGAAGGGGAGGAGCGAGATGGGCCGATAGTTCTTGAGGTCGGTGGGGTCAGCTGTGGGCTTCTTGAGCAGGGGTCTGACTTCTGCACGCTTCCAGTCATCTGGTAAGGTGCCTGTTTTGAAGGTGGTGTTGATGGTGCGTTGTAGTTCAGGTGCGATGGCGGACGCGGGTCTGTGGTAGATGTGAGGGGGGCAGGGGTGGGTGGGGGCCCCCGAGTGGATGCTTTTCATGGTTGAGGCGGTGTCTTCGGCCGTGATCGGTGTCGAGTTGGAGATGGTGGGCTGGCTGGTGTTTCTGGGGGGCGGGGGTCGTCTGTGGCGCATGGTGGATGGTCGATGAAGTTGTCATAGAGGTTTTTGATCTTGAGGTGGAAATAGGTTCCAAGCTTGTCGCAGAGGTCTTGGGATGGGGTGATGTCTATGGCTTCGCTGCGTGGGTTGGTGAATTCTTGAATGACACTGAAAAGTTCCTTGGAGTTGGTGGAGCTGGCCAGGATTTTGTTGTGGATTTAGTTCCTCTTAGTGGCTCTGATCTGGTTGTGGTAGTCCGTCACTGCGTCCTTGTAGGTGGTGTGGTTTTCGGTTGTCTTGGTGTTTCTCCAGTTCTTCTCCACGCATCTGCAGGTGCGTCTGGCTTCTTGGAGAGTGGTGGTGAACCAGGCGGCTTTCCTGGGGACTTGTCTATCGGGGTTGCATAGCGGGGCGAGCTCGTCTGCGCAGTTGGAGATCCAGGTGTGGAGTTCTCTGGCTGCGTCGTTTGCGTCGGGTGCCCAGGTGTGGTTGTCTCGGGTGAGGGTGAAGTTAAGTTGCTCGTCTGTAACCTTGCTCCAGTTCCTTCAAGGTGGGCGTGGGGCTGGATGCCTACCACTACTACCAACCCCACTCATGGGGGGCTGGATGCCTACCACTACTACCATCCCCACTCAGGGTGGGCTGGATGCCTGTCACTACTGCCATCCCCACCCATAGGGGGATGGATGGCTGTCACTACTACCATCCCCACTCATGGGGGCTGGATGCCTACCACTACTACCATCCCCACTCATGGGGGGCTGGATGCCTACCACTACTACCATCCCCACTCATGGGGGGCTGGATGCCTACCACTACAATCAACCCCACTCATGGAGGGCTGGATGCCTACCACTACTACCATCCCCACTCATGGGGGGCTTGATGCCTGCCACTACTGCCATCCCCACCCATAGGGGGATGGATGCCTACCACTAACACCACCCCCACTCAGGGTGGGCTGGATGCCTACCACTACTACCATCCCCACTCATGGGGGTCTGGATGCCTACCACTACTACCATCCCCACTCATGGGGGTCTGGATGCCTACCACTACTACCATCTCCACCATGGGGGCTGGATGCCTACCACTACTACCATCCCCACTCATGGGGGGCTGGATGCCTGCCACTACTGCCATCCCCACCCATAGGGGGATGGATGCCTACCACTAACACCACCCCCACTCAGGGTGGGCTGGATGCCTACCACTACTACCATCCCCACTCATGGGGGTCTGGATGCCTACCACTACTACCATCCCCACTCATGGGGGTCTGGATGCCTACCACTACTACCATCCACACCATGGGGGGCTGGATGCCTACCACTACTACCATCCCCACTCATGGGGGGCTGGATGCCTGCCACTACTGCCATCCCCACCCATAGGGGGATGGATGCCTACCACTAACACCACCCCCACTCAGGGTGGGCTGGATGCCCACCACTACTACCATCCCCACTCATGGGGGTCTGGATGCCTACCACTAACACCACCCCTACTCAGGGTGGGCTGGATGCCTGTCACTACTGCCATCCCCACCCATAGGGGGATGGATGGCTGTCACTACTACCATCCCCACTCATGGGGGTCTGGATGCCTACCACTAACACCACCCCTACTCAGGGTGGGCTGGATGCCTGTCACTACTGCCATCCCCACCCAAAGGGGGCTGGATGTCTGTCACTCCTACCATCCCCACTCAGGGTGGGCTGGATGCCTGTCACTACTGCCATCCCCACCCATAGGGGGCTGGATGCCTACCACTAACACCACCCCTACTCAGGGTGGGCTGGATGCCTGTCACTACTGCCATCCCCACCCATAGGGGGATGGATGCCTACCACTAACACTACCCCCACTCAGGGTGGGCTGGATGCCTACCACTACTACCATCCCCACTCATGGGGGGCTGGATGCCTACCACTAACACCACCCCTACTCAGGGTGGGATGGATGCCTGTCACTACTGCCATCCCCACCCATAGGGGATGGATGGCTGTCACTACTACCATCCCCACTCATGGGGGTCTGGATGCCTACCACTACTACCATCCCCACTCATGGGGGCTGGATGCCTACCACTACTACCATCCCCACTCTTGGGGGGCTGGATGCCTACCACTACTACCATCCCCACTCATGGGGGGCTGGATGCCTGCCACTACTGCCATCCCCACCCATAGGGGGATGGATGCCTACCACTAACACCACCCCCACTCAGGGTGGGCTGGATGCCTACCACTACTACCATCCCCACTCATGGGGGGCTGGATGCCTACCACTAACACCACCCCTACTCAGGGTGGGCTGGATGCCTGTCACTACTGCCATCCCCACCCATATGGGGATGGATGGCTATCACTACTACCATCCCCACTCATGGGGGTCTGGATGCCTACCACTACTACCATCCCCACTCATGGGGGGCTGGATGCCTGTCACTACAACCACCCCTACTCATAGGACGGGTAATGCATGACACAACAAGCATACTCCCACATAAGGACTGTCTGTAAATTACATCCCACCCCCAACACCATGACAAGCGTGTGTGGTCTGTGTCAAATGCATACAACACTGAACATGACATTGAACATACAATGTGACCCCTAACACATGTGTCACACATAATTGTGTGTGTGGCCTACACAATGCAAGCAGACCTTGACCACTGTGGCAATGTGGCCCAAAGCCCCATCACCACAGTGCCCAAAAGGTAAGTGTGTGCTCCATAGCTGAAGCACATTTTGAACAGTGTGGCAATGTGGCCCAAAGCCCCATCACCACAGTGCACAAAAGGTAAGTGTGTGCTCCATAGCTGAAGCACATATTGAACAGTGTGGCAATGGGGCCCAAAGCCCCATCACCACAGTGCCCAAAAGGTAAGTGTGTGCTCCATAGCTGAAGCACATTTTGAACAGTGTGGCAATGGGGCCCAAAGCCCCATCACCACAGTGCCCAAAAGGTAAGTGTGTGCTCCATAGCTGAAGCACATTTTGAACAGTGTGGCAATGGGGCCCAACGCCCCATCACCACTGTGCCCAAAGGTAAGTGTGTGCTCCATAGCTGAAGCACATTTTGAACAGTGTGGCAATGGGGCCCAAAGCCCCATCACCACAGTGCCCAAAAGGTAAGTGTAGTCCTGGTAAAAGCTGCAAAAACAAAACTGCAGGGATTATTCCTGGCCACACAACACCAAACACTACAGTGGCATTGTAGTGCTTGTGTCACATAGCAACATAGATTGTGTGAGGCAAGCAGTGCAGTGCCAATGACACATCGTTCTGGCCATGTGCACACAAACATCAGCCATGGGGGCCCACATTGTCTACATTCACAAATAACACAATGACAGAAGTGAGCATCATAATGCAGACCCACATATCTGCACCAATGGACACACACATGTAGATATCCTGTGGAGACTGTAGATGTCAGGTGAACAAATACCATACCATGGCAGCAATGGGACATACTAACCATGATCAATGTGCTGACTGATGACCTAGCAGTCCCAGGGCCAGCACGGGAAAGCCAACAAACAACATTTAGCCAATGGCAAACTAAAGATATGCCAATGCAGTGGTGCAAATGCACAAACACAAACAGGCAGACTCACACTGCATATCATACACAACAGGTGAGGGGGGTTGTGTGCCAGTGTCCCCAGGCAAACACACAACACATGAGGAGGCCAGATTCACTAATACACAGATGTCAACACAGTCACATACAAAAGTAACTCATGGATTGGATTCCCCTATGTGGGCAAACAGGAGTTGTGAGATGAGAGGGAGCCCAAATTAGACATGTCACACAAGCTTGTAGGAACAGCAACAAACACAGCAAGAGACAGAACCACCACAGCACTCCCCCAGGGACCCCACATTGTGGTGACACTAGCCTGCATGACAATCACACTGTGATGACAAAGGTAGATGTCATCCACACTGTGAACCACAGCCATGTGTCCTGAGCAACAAACTACCATCACACCTATACAAGCACAAAGCACTCAGCATGGCCTGCCAGCCAAGGACAATATGGAGGTAGTGCCCCAGCCGTGCAACAACTCACATTTGCACACACTCAACGCCACACACCTTGAACTCCACCAATGTGCAGCAGTGAAGCTCACATGGACTGCTGACATTGCACATGCACCCATGACAATCCCAGGGGTGGTGGGGGAAATAAGGTGCAGAAACCCATCACACATGGCCAGTCAACAATACTTGTGAATGTCTGACACACTGCACAGTATGCCGTACATAGGCATGACGTGAAATCCACCCCAAACAATGGGATCCTGGCCATAGTCACACACCAATGAAGAAGCCAAGCTGACCCACAAAGGACACACATAGACAACTTCCAACATTGCAGCTCTGACCCTGAGGAGTGGCAGCAGTCTCACACACAACGTGTCACAAACACTGAAAGCATACACAAACAGAAAATCACATTACTCGTGTAACCAACAAGTGCCAAGAGGAATCCTGACTGTGTCCCATCTGCGTTTGCCCACATCCCCAGCCCTGACAACAAAGACAACTAGGGATGACAACCTCATGAACATTAGTTTGCCATGCACCCACATCCCGGAGAAACCAGGTCCAAGATGCTGGATGAACACAGAACAACTCAGCAAGCATCACAAACAGGAACATCCGTAGGGACACAGCCTGTGTAGGAAAAGGAGAAGAGAACACGCACAGACATGCCTACACAACACACAACACAGGCACAGCCTATATCACAGAATCACACACTGCCATGAGGGCACTCCACTCCTGTGGAAGGTCAGCTGTGCCAAACCTTGTCTGTGCACGACTCAAACATGTCAGCAGAACACTCGGTCAGTGAGTCAACAACTACAACACGCTGAAGGCTCTGCTCATATCAGCCTGGGCACGGGAGTGTCACGTCAGTCATCTGCATACACCCAAGACACGTGTCAAGCAACTTGCACTGTGTACACAGATGAGTCCTCCAAATTTGATGTGCTAAACTGCATGTCCATTGGAGACGGGCACACAGTCAGGGTACTAGGAACATTGGACAGTGGTAAGCCCACCAGATGTGCATCAGTGTAGGGTAAAGATGGTAATCTACAAGTGCTAAACGTACATCCCTGTGTCAAATGCTGAACATTACACCCTCAGACTGCAGCAAAGGATGCCATAGATCCAGACTAGATTAGGACACATATCCCATGGACCACATGGAGCCCATCACAGCAAAACTTCATTTACCTGATCTGAACACTATTACAACAGCAAATGCATGATTCTACACATCTACATCATGTACCTCCAAAGATTAACCACAAGTAAACAAAAAGAGGCTTTATTCAGCAAGTGTGCAACTCAAATCAAAAGTCCAAAATAAACTAAGGCCAATGGCCAGTCCAAATATACAGTCCCAACAGGGTGATGTGTGACAACTTGTCAACAATTGCTTGCCTGCACAGGTACGGACAGGGGACATCCCCCTTGGAGGGGCATACGAGGGGCAGTCCAGGCACCGCAGGGACAGTATCAGGGGATGCCAGAAGGAGGCAGTGAAGGGGAGGTGGGTGCAGGAGTGTCACCGGCAACTGCAGTGAACGTGTCTGACTCAGGGGGGGCCGGCACCACTGTGGTACACAAGTCAGTTGGTGTGGGTGCTGCAACCACTGCAGTGGGCTGGACTGATGTAGTGGACTGGGTACCCACTGCAGTGCCCGAGTCAGACGTGGTGGTTGTGGACTCCACTGCAGTGCATGACTCCAAGGGAGTGGAAGGGTGGGCAGATGAGGTGGGCAGGACAGAGGGGGGACCCGGTCTCCACAACAGTGCCACTAACAGGCAGAGCGTCTGGGTTGGGGGTGGAAGAGCAAGTGGCAGGGGGGGAGGGCCTAAGCAGTCTGGGGATGCGGTATCGGTGTGTGGGGGAACCTGGGGCAGGGTGTGGTGGGGGAACCTGTGCAGTGGTGGACTGGGGGTTGGAGGAGAGAGACTGGGCGGTGGAGCTGCGTGGTGGTGGTGGGGGTCTTGCTCTTCCTGGTCCGGGGGACTTCCTAATGGGGTCCTGTGTCTGCCTGCGCCTGGGGGAGGGTGTCCGGGGGCGAGGGGCACTCCCTCTGTGTGGGTGGACGTCCTCTTCCCCGGTATGCTGGATCAGCAGGATTGGAGGGGAAGAGGCCGAGGTCACACAGGAAGATCTGCTGTGTAGGTGTGGTAGCAGGCGAGGCAAGGGAAGGGGTCTTGGAGGGAGAGGATTTGGAGGACTGCAGAGTTAATGTGGATGCCTGTGTGTGTGTGTGTGTGTGTGTTCCCCGTCCCCTGTGTCTGTGGTATCAGTCCCCTGAGGATGCTTGTGTGCACGTCTTGCCTTTCTCTTGGGTGTGTCTGTGCTGCTCGTGTCTGTGTGTTTGGGTGACTGTGCAGGTGTGCATGTGCTTTGGACAGGTAGGGGGGCAGGAAGTGTGGATGGGGCAGAGGTGGGAGGGGTGAGGGACTGTTGGAGGAGGGACACTGCTGCCGTCAGGGAGGAGTCCATGGACTTATTGCTCCTCTGTAGGGCAGACATACCCGTCGAGATGCCCTCCATGAACGACACCAGCTGTGTCAACAGAGTGGTGTGTGCATGGAGGACACTCAGCATTGCTGTCTGCCCTACATGGAGCTGCCGAAGGAGGTACACAGACTCCTCACTCAGGGCAGCAGGGGACACAGGGGCAGGTGCCTGGCACGAAGGAGACACGCTCCCGAGTACGGGAGCCTCCACGGACCTCAGGAATGGGAGCCAATGGGAGGGCGGTTGTGGTGGTGGTGGTGGCGGGGCCAGACAGACTAGCTGGCCTTTGGTGGCTGCTGAGACCCGCCTCCACAAGGGAGTCATCCTCCGAGCTGCTGTGGTCCTCAGCTGAGGTGGATGGTGCTGAGGACTCCTCGGTGTGGCTCCCCTCGCCCTCCGTGCCACTGGGTCCCTCTGACCACTCGTCCGATGCTGACCCAGTCTGGCTCCGCTGCTCCTCCTGGTCCGTGGAGCTGTCCCCTCCTGTGGCCGTGGATGTATCTGCAAACAATTAGGGAAACAGACAAACATCAGTCACCTGCACTGACCGCACACACCACAGTAAGTACAGCACATTACAGAGCAAGCCCTGGCATCCTTAGTTGAACATTGCCTAAAGTCCTCACACAGATTCGGGAAGCCAATTGTCAGTCTGATGGTCAACCATGGGACTCACACCCCTCCTGCCCTTGCACCCATCTGTCTGGTGCCTGTCTGATGGTAAGACCCCAGTGTGGACACATGCACCACCTACACAGTTGTTGGACATTGCAGGGAACACGGTGAAGTATGTGAACATGCACACATCACATCTCTTGCCACTGAGTCAGTGCAGGTGTCCAGATAAAGGGATGGCCAGAGTCTAAATAGAAATGCATGTGATGCATACCAGCACCAGACACCATGATGCACCCATGTCCGGATAGTCAATGCCACAATGGGGTGCATGTTGCACATGTCACTTCCCTGCAGGATCAGTCTCAGGAAGTTTAATGCCATGACACAGGAATGCGTGCAAAGTCATACATTACTGTCTCAAGTCACATGGCCATGGCAGCCAGCCAACAACAGTCTGCACTGTGTCACAATCCGAGGGCATGGGGAATGCAAGTTATGTGACTGACAAGTGCACATGTCCATCCCCCAAAAACCACATCATCTGTACTACTATTTGCCCACGTCATACCAACTGGACATATGGGGGACATGAAACACAACTCTCTGAACATGAGCACCTCACAGTGTGCTGTGAATGAAAATACAGCTGCCTGAAAGTCACAGTCGCAAACACCTGTGTGCACAGTCAAGTGATCAGACACCTATAAGTCACAGAAGTATCGTCTATCATGGTCACATCTCAGATGGCATGCTGAGCCCTAACCGATAAACATACCAGTAGTCCTGACAACAAAGACACAGCACAATGAGACAGAGGCAGACACCTGAGGGTACATTTCACTGATCACAACATGTCAGATGATACACGGGAGTGGGAGTACAGAGTGTATTGTATGCCCTGGAGTAGGCATGACTGTCCAGCTCCACATGTAAGAGGGATGAGTCCTGGACAGTAGGCAGGTGGCTAAGCATGTGTGACACACTGGATACACATACTCCTGAGGCCCAAACATTGTTCCCACCAGCAGCATGGGTGTGTGCCAAATTCCCCAGGGACATGTGGTGAGTCAGAGCAGCAAGCGGCCTACATATCAAAGTTACACCCAGATTACATGTCAGAACTTAGGCATTGTGTAAGCAATTGACCCACCCATGAATCGCACAACATAGTCACGGGAACAAATGCTGTCCCCCACCTTGAGCAAAGCTAAATGCAATGACACAGTCCCCAAATGACACAATTTCCTGACTATAAGGGCCACACATATGCGTATCAGAGGAGATGTGGGCATGTCACAAATGAGGGACATGGGTCCTGGACCACATGACTGATGTACTGTGGAAGTTTAACCAGGCCAGAGGAGGGAACATAGCATGTCAGACAAAGTGCACAGTGCAGTCATGGACTCACCCCCTCCTTGCTGCTGTCTGTTCTTCAGCTGCCCATCCAGGTCAGGGAAGACATCGCCAGGATCCGGAGCATGTGGGGGGTCAGGGTCCGGTCTCCGCCCCTCCTGCGAGAAGGCGACAGCTTCAGCTGGACCCTTGCGATCCTCCGGGTCCAGCCACGAAGGTCCTGCCACCTCTTCTGGCAGTTGCGGATCCTGCGCCTGTAGACCCCCACGGATCTTACTTTCCGGGCGATGGTCAGCCAGATTTCCTGCTTCTGGTGGGCATCAACATGTGAGGATGACAAAGTGAAAAGGCCATTACTACACATGCAACATATACGTGCATCACACAGTTGGATTTACATGTCTCAATCACAGGGGCATATGATGTACACAGGCAGTGCAACAATGGCTATGAACAGTTTGCCAGCAGTCACTACATGGTATCATTGCATGGGAAGTAAATCTAGTTGGAATGCACTGTTACTGCACTGTACCAGTTCAGTGCATGTAACTACACACTTTGGGGTGTGACAACTACTCAGTGGGCATGCTAGCCAGTGGTGTGCACACTGAAAGTCCTGCTAGTCAGACAACATGCACAATTAGTGAGGCAGTGGACAGCACACTCACCTGCTCCCCTGGTTTCCCATACAGCTTGCTGTACTGTGGAAGGAGGCTGTCCAGCAGGGCCTGGTTCTCCTCAAGGCTGAAGGCTGGGGCTCTCTCCACAGTACGTGCCATTGCAGGAGCCAGAGGATGCATAAACAGCAGCAGTGTTGGTGGCAGATGTCGTCCTGGAGCATGTAGTGCAGGCAAGTGAGCTCTCAGGGGAACAGCCAGCATTATATTTGTGCTGCAGAGGCAGATACTGTCCCATGTGTCCAAAGTTTGCATCTTCTGAATCTGACCAATCCATGGAATAGCAGCACTAATACACGCCCACAGCATCCTTCAAATCTTCAACTTCATGACACCCATGATTTTGCAACATTGTTGTGGCTGGCCAACTGAATTCACTGCATCAGACTCGTTGGAGCTTCGAAAACGCGTCCGTTGCCATGCCAGGCCCCAGCCAATGTGTGCGCACCGATCGGTCCGTTGCTGTACAACGCGTACCCACGATACAACGCGTACCCGCTCACATTGAATGCAATGGGCCGGCCGGGCACACCGATCGGTCCATTGCTGTTCAACGCGTACCCGCTCACATTGAATGCAATGGGCCGGCCGGGCACACCGATCGGTCCATTGCTGTTCAACGCGTACCCGCGATACAACGCGTACCCGCTCACATTGAATGCAATGGGCCGGCCGGGCACACCAATCGGTCCATTGCTGTTCAACGCGTACCCGCTCACATTGAATGCAATGGGCCGGCCGGGCACACCGATCGGTCCATTGCTGTTCAACGCGTACCCGCGATACAACGCGTACCCGCTCACATTGAATGCAATGGGCCGGCCGGGCACACCGATCGGTCCATTGCTGTTCAACGCGTACCCGCTCACATTGAATGCAATGGGCCGGCCGGGCACACCGATCGGTCCATTGCTGTTCAACGCGTACCCGCGATACAACGCGTACCCGCTCACATTGAATGCAATGGGTCGGCCGGGCACACCGATCGGTCCATTGCTGTTCAACGCGTACCCGCTCACATTGAATGCAATGGGCCGGCCGGGCACACCGATCGGTCCATTGCTGTTCAACGCGTACCCGTGATACAACGCGTACCCGCTCACATTGAATGCAATGGGCCGGCCGGGCACACCGATCGGTCCATTGCTGTTCAACGCGTATATCGGGATACAACGCGTACCCGCACACATCATATGCAATGGGCCGGCCAGGCACACCGATCGGTCCATTGCTGTTCAACACGTACCCGCTCACAACAGATGCAATGGGCCGGCCGGGCACACCGATCGGTCCATTGCTGTACAACGCGTACCCGCTCACAACAGATGCAATGGGCCGGCCGGGCACACCGATCGGTCCATTGCTGTACAACGCGTACCCGGGATACAACGCGTACCCGCTCACATACAATGCAATGGGCCGTGCGGGCACACCGATCGGTCCATTGCTCTACAACGCGTACCCGCTCACATACAATGCAATGGGCCGTGCGGGCACACCGATCGGTCCATTGCTCTACAACGCTGTACCCACTCACATACAATGCAATGGGCCGGCCGGGCACACCGATCGGTCCATTGCTGTACTAACGCGTATTTCGGGATACAACAGATGCAATGGGCCGGCCGGGCACACCGATCGGTCCATTGCTGTACAACGCGCACCGCTCACAACAGATGCAATGGGCCGGCCGGGCACACCGATCGGTCCATTGCTGTACCAACGACGTACCCGCTCACAACAGATGCAATGGGCCGGCCGGGCACACCGATCGGTCCATTGCTGTACAACGCGTACCCGGGATACAACGCGTACCCGCTCACATACAATGCAATGGGCCGTGCGGGCACACCGATCGGTCCATAGCTGTACAACGCGTATATCGGGATACAACGCGTACCCGCACACATCATATGCAATGGGCCGGCCGGGCACACCGATCGGTCCATTGCTGTTCAACACGTACCCGCTCACAACAAATGCAATGGGCCGGCCGGGCACACCGATCGGTCCATTGCTGAACAACGCGTACCCGGGATACAACGCGTACCCGCTCACATACAATGCAATGGGCCATGCGGGCACACCGATTGGTCCATTGCTCTACAACGCGTACCCGCTCACATACAATGCAATGGGCCGTGCGGGCACACCGATCGGTCCATTGCTCTGCAACGCGTACCCGCTCACATACAATGCAATGGGCCGGCCGGGCACACCGATCGGTCCATTGCTGTACAACGCGTATTTCGTGATACAACAGATGCAATGGGCCGGCCGGGCACACCGATCGGTCCATTGCTGTACAACGTGTACCCGGGATACAACGCATACCCGCTCACATACAATGCAATGGGCCGTGCGGGCACACTGATCGGTCCATTGCTCTACAACGCGTACCCGCTCACATACAATGCAATGGGCCGTGCGGGCACACCGATCGGTCCATTGCTCTACAACGCGTACCCGCTCACATACAATGCAATGGGCCGGCCGGGCACACTGATCGGTCCATTGCTGTTCAACGCGTACCCGCTCACAACAGATGCAATGGGCCGGCCGGTCACACCGATCGGTCCATTGCTGTACAACGCGTATTTCGGGATACAACAGATGCAATGGGCCGGCCGGGCACACCGATCGGTCCATTGCTGTACAACGCGTACCCGCTCACAACAGATGCAATGGGCCGGCCAGGCACACTGATCGGTCCATTGCTGTACAATGCGTACCCGGGATACAACACGTACCCGCTCACATACAATGCAATGGGCCGTGCGGGCACACTGATCGGTCCATTGCTCTACAACGTGTCCCTGGACAGGTCACACGCATATGTCACCATGCTGGTCACTGGTGAACCTATGCCAGCCACATATACTTTCCAGGGACTCAGGGGCACACCTACAACACCACACCCAGTCCACACTGTATCTAAGGCATGTGTGGCAGCATAACCTTATCTATGTATGGGGGTGAACATGTGGTTTTTGGGGTGGAATTTGGGGGCAGACACACCCAGGCTGTGCACATGTTCATGGGGACAGGGTCCTTTGTGTGTTGTGCACCTGACCACTCTGGTGTGCAACTTTTCATTTTGGAGCATGTGTCATGGTCTCATTTCCAGGTTGTGTATGTGTATGACATGTCACATACTCCCAAGCTCACATGTGGGAAGGCATGTACGTCACAGGGTGGCCCATTGCCACAATAGTGATGTCCCTCCGCAGTCTGTGTGCATGTTGTGTTTCACATGTCTCTGACTCCATGTGCACAATGGGAGACAGTCTCCACATCCACGTGGTTTGTGCATGAACTTTGATGTTGTGTGTGTGTGTGTCACAGACGTCAATGTCTGTCCTGCAGAGGCTACAGGGGCGACTACCTGTGGGTGTCATGTTAGTTTTTCTGACGTGTACATGATACGCAATGTCATGCCAGTGTCCATGTGGCAAGACAGGGTCCCTGGGAATCTACCTGTCAATGAGCTGTGATGCCTGTGGAGCATCTGTCCAGACATGTCACTGTGGTATGTGTGTGGAACGTGAGAGCAGTAAATGGGTACTGTGACACAGCCTAATGGTTTCCCATAGCACACCCTGGAACCTGTTGTCAACACTTGTTGAACAGAGATGTTAGATGATGTCCATGTAGGTGCCATATATGTCCAAACAGAACGACACACACATCAAGTACTTGTGTTTGTTAATGATGTATCATGTGAAATTGAGTATGGTGAACGGCACATAGTTGGGGTGAATGACAATCTTGCTTTCTTCACCTATGCACTGCAGGGCTCCTGCTGTCCATCGACCATTCCCAGACCTGGCAACGATGGTGGAACGTCACAGCATCCGACGGTACCGCTTCACCAGGCAGCTGATTGAGGATTTGGCAGTGCGGTTGGACCCACATTTGCAGCCTGGCCGTCCATATCCTACAGCGCTGACCCCCAAGGTGAAGGTGATGGCAGCCCTACACTTCTTTGCCACCGGTACCTTTCAACACACTGTGGCGACTGCCGGTGGGATGTCACAGACTATGTTCAGCCGTGTGCTACGTGATGTTTTGGGGGCAATGTTGAGATACCTGAACCAGTTCATCTATTTCCCAACACGTCAACGACTCACTGATGTCAAGAGTGACTTCTATGCCCTGGGGAGGATGCCACATGTAATTGGCTCCATTGATGGGACACATGTGGCTTTGATACCACCACAGGCACATGAGCAGGCATACCGGAACCGTAAACATTACCATTCGATCAATGATCTGGTGGTATGTCTTGCAGATATGACCATCACCCATGTGTGTGCCCGTTTCCCCGGTACGGCACACGATGCCTACGTGATGAGGAGTAGTCGCATCCCGAGGATGATGTCACAGATGCCGAACCAGCGTGCCTGGCTTGTTGGTGTGTACTGACTTTGTACCATTGTGTGTGTTCTGCTATGTTGTTTTCCGCACACATTTTCAAATCGGCTAATGTGCAATTGTCTGTCTGTAGGTGACTCGGGATACCCCAACATGCCGTGGTTGCTGACACCCCTCAGGAACCCTGTGACACCAGCCCAGATGCGCTACAATGAGGCACATGGTCGGACGAGGAGGGTGATTGAGCGGACCTTTGGTCTCCTGAAGAGCCGCTTCCGCTGCCTGGACAAGACAGGAGGGGCCCTCCCATATGCCCCAGCAAAGGTGTGCAAGATTGTCATCGTCTGCTGCATGCTACACAACCTGGCAGTGCGGAAGGAGTTGCCTCTCATCCTGGATGACGATGACCAACGTCCGCCACCTGTGGAAGATCCTGGCCTGGGTCACGATGCCAGTGAAGATGATGATGATGATGATGGTGATGTCCGCACACAGCTCATCACCAACTTCTTCAGCTGAATGTGAGTCTCCAGAGGGTTGTAATGTCAATGATTTGAGTTTGAATGATATGTGTGTGTGGTGCTCTGGTTCTGTTTGAGTGTGGCCATGTGCTACTTGACTGGATGCGTGCAGCGATGTGTCTTTGCAGGTGGTCTGTACTGCCCAACAGTGTTGACATGCTAACTTGGTTTTGTGTAGTTATCTCGTGACATGTATTAGACATGAGTATTGCCGTTCTGTGCTGTTCTTCAGTGGTTTTGACTGTGTGTCATGTCTGTCCTTCACAGGGTGCTGCCGGAGTTGTTTGATCAACTTGGATCCCACGAATCCATGATTCAACTTCCAAGGTGGAAGCAGTCGTTTCCCTATAGGTGTTGTGCCACACACCCCTTGACTTTCTATCTTCTGCACTTTTTGACTTTGTGGCCACAGCCAGGTTGGATTAGCTAGCATTTGTAGTGGATACAACATGTTGCAAATGTATAATAAACCTGTGCTTCACTTTGGGATGTGCGTTGTCTGTAGTCACACATCTGACTGACATTTGCTTACTGCACCTGTAGTCTAGTTGACACAGGCTGTGAATAGGTGGCATGTCTGTGCATTCCACTGTATTTAGTTGCAACATCAGTATAGGTGATGAGTCTGATGGCCCTGGTGTGTATGTGTTGTGTGGCCCTAGTGGTGTGTCTCCCTCATATGTGTCACGTAGCCATGACTGACATGACGGTGTTGGACTTGCTGTAGCAGTTAGCATGCACAGTGTCATTTTTCTGATCACCATCTCCATGACAGACAGCACGTTGGAATCACAACAGAGGCAGATATGGTGTATTGGTGAGTTTATTTACATACAGGTGTGAGGATGGTGCACAGGATGGTGGGTGCTGTACATAGAAATTGGAATCCAAAGTTCCCATGTGATTCGCAAGTCTTGGTAGCTGAAATGTCTAGAGTAAAGTCCACAGTCACGTGATAAATTTGGCCAACTATAGCTCCCCATGTCATGTGGGAGAGTTGGGTTGGCTTCGACAGGGCGTGCAGTTTGCACACAGAGGAAAAGTTCCAGAACAGGTGTTGGCTTCCTGGGGGATGTAGATGGCCATCGGCCTCTCAGTTTGGCCTCCTCGGACGGCCCCTCTTCTTGGGAGGGGGACCCTCAGGTGCAGGTTGCGGCGGTGCAGGGGACTCTCTGCCAGAGTCCTCCTCCCTCCCTGTGGCATTTGCAGTTGTTTCAGCAGCAGATGTTGTGGGCACACAGGGAGGTGAGGCCATGTTGGTGCTGATCTGGCGGAGGCATGTCAGTATGTCCCTATGCAACGCTGTTAGTTGTTCCAATGTGTCCCACTTGGACTCCATGCCAGACATGTGTGTCTCGACATGTGACATGTGTGTCTCGACATGTGACATGTGTGTCTCGACACGGGACATGTGGGAGTCCAAGCGGGCATGATGGGCAGCCTGCTGCTGTTGTATGTCCTTGAGGATCCCCACTACCTGGCTGACCTCTACGGTGCTAGTCTGGTACGAATCCGCGATACGTGCCAGTTGTGGGTCATCATGCAGTCCAGACCCCTCTGCAAAGAGCAACCTATGTCTACCACCCCTCCCACCACCCCTGGCGACACATGCAGGACCTGCGGTGGCACGCACAGGTGACCGTGGGCCCACTTGGGTGTTGTTCCTGGGCTCGTTGTCACCAGCTCCAGTTTGGGTCTGGGTCCCTGCGCTGTTGTCATCTGTGGTCCTTGGTCTGTCCGTGTTGGCAGGGGTGGCTTGTGTGTTGGCAGTTGTTGGAGGGGTGGGTGCAGGGGGTGCAGATGTTGATCCTGCTGGTGCTGCATGATGACTCACACCGGAGGATCCAGCTGGTTCTTCGCCATCCGAGGAGTGCAGAGGCTGATCCACACCAGTGAGCTCAGTGTTCACCGGACCCTGGGACAGGGACTCCTCCTCGTCTGCTGCTGTGTCCCCATCATCACCTGTTTTGGGGAGAGACACAGATTGTATGTTATGTTTCTACTGGCATCAATTGTTCAAACACCTGACAGTTGTGGCTGTACCTCTGGATGTGGGCCTGGACATTGCATTCTCCTAAATTGTGACAGTCAGAGAGTGATATTGGTGTAGCACATTGTCCTGCCAACCTGTGGCATGTCAATGTGAATGTTGAGGTGTGTGCATGACCAGCATTGGTGGTATTTGCTTGCCATCCGGGCCTCCTTCTCCCCCAGCCCAGTTATCCCACCATGAAGCATGCTTCCATTGCAGGGAGTGCAAGTTGTCTTTCAGGATGTCAGTCAGTGGTGTCCTGCTGTTGGTTGTTGCACAGTTCCCAGCAGGGCCTTGTGCTCCCCCCAGCAGTACCCAGTGTCAGCCATTTGTGAGTCCTTTTCCACTCCCTGTGATGTGAGCATGGTTCAGGGTGGTGTTGATGGGCCAATTGTGAGGCTGACCAATATCTGTGACTACCACTCCCATCATGCTATTGCCTCCACCCCCCTTCAGAGCATGCCCATCCTTCCTTCCTTTTGACTCTGCTTCCCTGTGGGGTGGGGTGCCTGTGCTGACAGGATGGCTGGGAGTGTTGTCCTGGCAGTTGTTTGGCTACAAGTCCCAAGAGTGTCCCTGTGCTTCACACAGCATAACCCAGGGTGGTGGTTCTTTGTGGGATCTTCAGTTAGGATGTGAGGCATTGCATTCTCCCAGGTGGGTTATGTGGAGTTAGTGTTGAGGGGTGTGTGAGGGGAGGTGCTTGTAACTATGGTCAGTGCTGTGAGTCCTCCTTCCCACCCAGCCAGATATCCCACCATGGAACGTGCTTCCATTGCAGGGAGTGCAAGTTGTCTTTCAGGATGTCAGTCAGTGGTTTCCTGCTGTTGTTTGTTGCACAGTTCCCAGCAGGGCCTTGTGCTCCACCCAGAAGTACCCAGTGTCAGCCATCTTGTGAGTCCTTTTCCACTCCCTGTGATGTGAGCATGGTTCAGGGTGGTGTTGATGGGCCAATTGTGAGGCTGACCAATATCTGTGACTACCACTCCCATCATGCTATGGCCTCCACCCCCCTTCCCAGCATGCCCAACCTTCCTTCCTTTTGACTCTGCTTCCCTGTGGGGTGGGGTGCATGTGCTGACAGGATGGCTGGGAGTGTTGTCCTGGCAGTTGTTTGGCTACAAGTCCCAAGAGTGTCCCTGTGCTTCACACAGCATAACCCAGGCTGGTGGTTCTTTGTGGGATCTTCAGTTAGGATGTGAGGCATTGCATTCTCCCAGGTGGGTTATGTGGAGTTAGTGTTGAGGGGGTGTGTGAGGGGAGGTGCTTGTGACTATGGTCAGTGCTGTGAGTCCTCCTTCCCACCCAGCCAGATATCCCACCATGGAACGTGCTTCCATTGCAGGGAGTGCAAGTTGTCTTTCAGGATGTCAGTCAGTGGTGTCCTGCTATTGGTTGTTGCACAGTTCCCAGCAGGGCCTTGTGCTCCCCCTAGCAGTACCCAGTGTCAGCCATCTTGTGAGTCCTTTTCCACTCCCTGTGATGTGAGCATGGTTCAGGGTGGTGTTGATGGGCCAATTGTGAGGCTGGCCAATATCTGTGACTACCACTCCCATCATGCTATTGCCTCCACCCCCCTTCCCAGCATGCCCATCCTTCCTTCCTTTTGACTCTGCTTCCCTGTGGGGTGGGGTGCCTGTGCTGACAGGATGGCTGGGAGTGTTGTCCTGGCAGTTGTTTGGCTACAAGTTCCAAGAGTGTCCCTGTGCTTCACACAGCATAACCCAGGGTGGTGGTTCTTTGTGGGATCTTCAGTTAGGATGTGAGGCATTGCATTCTCCCAGGTGGGTTATGTGGAGTTAGTGTTGAGGGGGTGTGTGAGGGGAGGTGCTTGTAACTATGGTCAGTGCTGTGAGTCCTCCTTCCCACCCAGCCAGATATCCCACCATGGAACGTGCTTCCATTGCAGGGAGTGCAAGTTGTCTTTCAGGATGTCAGTCAGTGGTGTCCTGCTGTTGGTTGTTGCACAGTTCCCAGCTGGGCCTTGTGCTCCCCCCAGCAGTACCCAGTGTCAGCCATCTTGTGAGTCCTTTTCCACTCCCTGTGATGTGAGCATGGTTCAGGGTGGTGTTGATGGGCCAATTGTGAGGCTGACCAATATCTGTGCTTACAACTCCCATCATGCTATTGCCTACACCCTTCCCAGCATGCCCATACTTCCTTCCTTTTGAGTGGACTTCACTGTGTGTAAGTGTGACAGCAATGGCAAGATGGCTGACAGTGTGGTCCTGTTGATTGTTGGTGCCCAGTTCCCATCAGGGCCTTGTGCTCCCCCCAGCAGTACCCAGTGTCAGCCATCTTGTCAGTTCTTTTCCACTCCCTGTGATGTGAGCATGGTTCAGGGTGGTGTTGATGGGCCAATTGTGAGGCTGACCAATATCTGTGACTACCACTCCCATCATGCTATTGCCTCCACCCCCTTCCCAGCATGCCCATCCTTCCTTCCTTTTGACTCTGCTTCCCTGTGGGGTGGGGTGCCTGTGCTGACAGGATGGCTGGGAGTGTTGTCCTGGCATTTGTTTGGCTACAAGTCCCAAGAGTGTCCCTGTGCTTCACACAGCATAACCCAGGGTGGTGGTTCTTTGTGGGATCTTCAGTTAGGATGTGAGGCATTGCATTCTCCCAGGTGGGTTATGTGGAGTTAGTGTTGAGGGGGTGTGTGAGGGGAGGTGCTTGTGACTATGGTCAGTGCTGTGAGTCCTCCTTCCCACCCAGCCAGATATCCCACTATGGAACGTGCTTCCATTGCAGGGAGTGCAAGTTGTCTTTCAGGATGTCAGTCAGTGGTGTCCTGCTGTTGGTTGTTGCACAGTTCCCAGCAGGGCCTTGTGCTCCCCCAGCAGTACCCAGTGTCAGCCATCTTGTCAGTTGTTTTCCACTCCCTGTGATGTGAGCATGGTTCAGAGTGGTGTTGATGGGCCAATTGTGAGGCTGACCAATATCTGTGCCTACAACTCCCATCATGCTATTGCCTCCACCCCCTTCCCAGCATGCCCATCCTTCCTTCCTTTTGACTCTGCTTCCCTGTGGGGTGGGGTGCCTGTGCTGACAGGATGGCTGGGAGTGTTGTCCTGGCAGTTGTTTGGCTACAAGTCCCAAGAGTGTCCCTGTGCTTCACACAGCATAACCCAGGGTGGTGGTTCTTTGTGGGATCTTCAGTTAGGATGTGAGGCATTGCATTCTCCCAGGTGGGTTATGTGGAGTTAGTGTTGAGGGGGTGTGTGAGGGGAGGTGCTTGTAACTATGGTCAGTGCTGTGAGTCCTCCTTCCCACCCAGCCAGATATCCCACCATGGAACATGCTTCCATTGCAGGGAGTGCAAGTTGTCTTTCAGGATGTCAGTCAGTGGTGTCCTGCTGTTGGTTGTTGCACAGTTCCCAGCAGGGCCTTGTGCTCCCCCAGCAGTACCCAGTGTCAGCCATCTTGTGAGTCCTTTTCCACTCCCTGTGATGTGAGCATGGTTCAGGGTGGTGTTGATGGGCCAATTGTGAGGCTGACCAATATCTGTGACTACCACTCCCATCATGCTATTGCCTCCACCCCCTTCCCAGCCTGCCCATCCTTCCTTCCTTTTGACTCTGCTTCCCTGTGGGGTGGGGTGCCTGTGCTGACAGGATGGCTGGGAGTGTTGTCCTGGAAGTTGTTTGGCTACAAGTCCCAAGAGTGTCCCTGTGCTTCACACAGCATAACCCAGGGTGGTGGTTCTTTGTGGGATCTTCAGTTAGGATGTGAGGCATTGCATTCTCCCAGGTGGGTTATGTGGAGTTAGTGTTGAGGGGGTGTGTGAGGGGAGGTGCTTGTGACTATGGTCAGTGCTGTGAGTCCTCCTTCCCACCCAGCCAGATATCCCACCATGGAACGATGCTTCCATTGCAGGGAGTGCAAGTTGTCTTTCAGGATGTCAGTCAGTGGTGTCCTGCTGTTGGATGTTGCACAGTTCCCAGCAGGGCCTTGTGCTCCCCCAGCAGTACCCAGTGTCAGCCATCTTGTCAGTTGTTTTCCACTCCCTGTGATGTGAGCATGGTTCAGAGTGGTGTTGATGGGCCAATTGTGAGGCTGACCAATATCTGTGCCTACAACTCCCATCATGCTATTGCCTACACCCCCTTCCCAGCATGCCCATACTTCCTTCCTTTTGAGTGGACTTCACTGTGTGTGAGTGTGACAGCAATGGCAAGATGGCTGACAGTGTGGTCCTGTTGTTTGTTGGTGCCCAGTTCCCATCAGGGCCTTGTGCTCCCCCAGCAGTACCCAGTGTCAGCCATCTTGTCAGTTCTTTTCCACTCCCTGTGATGTGAGCATGGTTCAGAGTGGTGTTGATGGGCCAATTGTGAGGCTGACCAATATCTGTGCCTACAACTCCCATCATGCTATTGCCTACACCCTTCCCAGCATGCCCATACTTCCTTCCTTTTGAGTGGACTTCACTGTGTGTAAGTGTGACAGCAATGGCAAGATGGCTGACAGTGTGGTCCTGTTGATTGTTGGTGCCCAGTTCCCATCAGGGCCTTGTGCTCCCCCCAGCAGTACCCAGTGTCAGCCATCTTGTCAGTTCTTTTCCACTCCCTGTGATGTGAGCATGGTTCAGAGTGGTGTTGATGGGCCAATTGTGAGGCTGACCAATATCTGTGACTACCACTCCCATCATGCTATTGCCTCCACCCCCCTTCCCAGCATGCCCATCCTTCCTTCCTTTTGACTCTGCTTCCCTGTGGGGTGGGGTGCCTGTGCTGACAGGATGGCTGGGAGTGTTGTCCTGGCAGTTGTTTGGCTACAAGTCCCAAGAGTGTCCCTGTGCTTCACACAGCATAACCCAGGGTGGTGGTTCTTTGTGGGATCTTCAGTTAGGATGTGAGGCATTGCATTCTCCCAGGTGGGTTATGTGGAGTTAGTGTTGAGGGGTGTGTGAGGGGAGGTGCTTGTAACTATGGTCAGTGCTGTGAGTCCTCCTTCCCACCCAGCCAGATATCCCACCATGGAACGTGCTTCCATTGCAGGGAGTGCAAGTTGTCTTTCAGGATGTCAGTCAGTGATGTCCTGCTGTTGGTTGTTGCACAGTTCCCAGCGGGGCCTTGTGCTCCCCCCAGCAGTACCCAGTGTCAGCCATCTTGTGAGTCCTTTTCCACTCCCTGTGATGTGAGCATGGTTCAGGGTGGTGTTGATGGGCCAATTGTGAGGCTGACCAATATCTGTGACTACCACTCCCATCATGCTATTGCCTCCACCCCCCTTCCCAGCATGCCCATCCTTCCTTCCTTTTGACTCTGCTTCCCTGTGGGGTGGGGTGCCTGTGCTGACAGGATGGCTGGGAGTGTTGTCCTGGCAGTTGTTTGGCTACAAGTCCCAAGAGTGTCCCTGTGCTTCACACAGCATAACCCAGGGTGGTGGTTCTTTGTGGGATCTTCAGTTAGGATGTGAGGCATTGCATTCTCCCAGGTGGGTTATGTGGAGTTAGTGTTGAGGGGGTGTGTGAGGGGAGGTGCTTGTGACTATGGTCAGTGCTGTGAGTCCTCCTTCCCACCCAGCCAGATATCCCACCATGGAACGTGCTTCCATTGCAGGGAGTGCAAGTTGTCTTTCAGGATGTCAGTCAGTGGTGTCCTGCTGTTGGTTGTTGCACAGTTCCCAGCAGGGCCTTGTGCTCCCCCAGCAGTACCCAGTGTCAGCCATCTTGTCAGTTGTTTTCCACTCCCTGTGATGTGAGCATGGTTCAGAGTGGTGTTGATGGGCCAATTGTGAGGCTGACCAATATCTGTGCCTACAACTCCCATCATGCTATTGCCTACACCCCCTTCCCAGCATGCCCATACTTCCTTCCTTTTGAGTGGACTTCACTGTGTGTGAGTGTGACAGCAATGGCAAGATGGCTGACAGTGTGGTCCTGTTGTTTGTTGGTGCCCAGTTCCCATCAGGGCCTTGTGCTCCCCCAGCAGTACCCAGTGTCAGCCATCTTGTCAGTTCTTTTCCACTCCCTGTGATGTGAGCATGGTTCAGAGTGGTGTTGATGGGCCAATTGTGAGGCTGACCAATATCTGTGCCTACAACTCCCATCATGCTATTGCCTTCACCCCCCTTCCCAGCATGCCCATTCTTCCTTCCTTTTGACTCTGCTTCCCTGTGGGGTGGGGTGCTTGTGCTGACAGGATGGCTGGGAGTGTTGTCCTGGCAGTTGTTTGGCTACAAGTCCCAAGAGTGTCCCTGTGCTTCACACAGCATAACCCAGGGTGGTGGTTCTTTGTGGGATCTTCAGTTAGGATGTGAGGCATTGCATTCTCCCAGGTGGGTTATGTGGAGTTAGTGTTGAGGGGGTGTGTGAGGGGAGGTGCTTGTAACTATGGTCAGTGCTGTGAGTCCTCCTTCCCACCCAGCCAGATATCCCACCATGGAACATGCTTCCATTGCAGGGAGTGCAAGTTGTCTTTCAGGATGTCAGTCAGTGGTGTCCTGCTGTTGGTTGTTGCACAGTTCCCAGCAGGGCCTTGTGCTCCCCCAGCAGTACCCAGTGTCAGCCATCTTGTGAGTCCTTTTCCACTCCCTGTGATGTGAGCATGGTTCAGGGTGGTGTTGATGGGCCAATTGTGAGGCTGACCAATATCTGTGACTACCACTCCCATCATGCTATTGCCTCCACCCCCATTCCCAGCATGCCCATCCTTCCTTCCTTTTGACTCTGCTTCCCTGTGGGGTGGGGTGCCTGTGCTGACAGGAAGGCTGGGAGTGTTGTCCTGGCAGTTGTTTGGCTACAAGTCCCAAGAGTGTCCCTGTGCTTCACACAGCATAACCCAGGGTGGTGGGTCTTTGTGGGATCTTCAGATAGGATGTGAGGCATTGCATTCTACCAGGTGGGTTATGTGGAGTTAGTGTTGAAGGGGTGTGTGAGGGGAGGTGCTTGTGACTATGGTCAGTGCTGTTAGTCCTCCTTCCCACCCAGCCAGATATCCCACCATGGAACGTGCTTCCATTGCAGGGAGTGCAAGTTGTCTTTCAGGATGTCAGTCAGTGGTGTCCTGCTGTTGGTTGTTGCACAGTTCCCAGCAGGGCCTTGTGCTCCCCCCAGCAGTACCCAGTGTCAGCCATCTTGTCAGTTGTTTTCCACTCCCTGTGATGTGAGCATGGTTCAGAGTGGTGTTGATGGGCCAATTGTGAGGCTGACCAATATCTGTGCCTACAACTCCCATCATGCTATTGCCTCCACCCCCTTCCCAGCATGCCCATCCTTCCTTCCTTTTGACTCTGCTTCCCTGTGGGGTGGGGTGCCTGTGCTGACAGGATGGCTGGGAGTGTTGTCCTGGCAGTTGTTTGGCTACAAGTCCCAAGAGTGTCCCTGTGCTTCACACAGCATAACCCAGGAGTGGGGGTTCTTTGTGGGATCTTCAGTTAGGATGTGAGGCATTGCATTCTCCCAGGTGGGGTATGTGGAGTTAGTGTTGAGGGGGTGTGTGAGGGGAGGTGCTTGTAACTATGGTCAGTGCTGTGAGTCCTCCTTCCCACCCAGCCAGATATCCCACCATGGAACGTGCTTCCATTGCAGGGAGTGCAAGTTGTCTTTCAGGATGTCAGTCAGTGGTGTCCTGCTGTTGGTTGTTGCACAGTTCCCAGCAGGGCCTTGTGCTCCCCCAGCAGTACCCAGTGTCAGCCATCTTGTGAGTCCTTTTCCACTCCCTGTGATGTGAGCATGGTTCAGGGTGGTGTTGATGGGCCAATTGTGAGGCTGACCAATATCTGTGACTACCACTCCCATCATGCTATTGCCTCCACCCCCTTCCCAGCATGCCCATCCTTCCTTCCTTTTGACTCTGCTTCCCTGTGGGGTGGGGTGCCTGTGCTGACAGGATGGCTGGGAGTGTTGTCCTGGCAGTTGTTTGGCTACTAGTCCCAAGAGTGTCCCTGTGCTTCACACAGCATAACCCAGGGTGGTGATTCTTTGTGGGATCTTCAGTTAGGATGTGAAGTATTGCATTCTCCCAGGTGGGTTATGTGGAGTTAGTGTTGAGGGGGTGTGTGAGGGAGGTGCTTGTGACTATGGTCAGTGCTGTGAGTCCTCCTTCCCACCCAGCCAGATATCCCACCATGGAACGTGCTTCCATTGCAGGGAGTGCAAGTTGTCTTTCAGGATGTCAGTCAGTGGTGTCCTGCTGTTGGTTGTTGCACAGTTCCCAGCAGGGCCTTGTGCTCCCCCAGCAGTACCCAGTGTCAGCCATCTTGTCAGTTGTTTTCCACTCCCTGTGATGTGAGCATGGTTCAGAGTGGTGTTGATGGGCCAATTGTGAGGCTGACCAATATCTGTGCCTACAACTCCCATCATGCTATTGCCTACACCCCCCTTCCCAGCATGCCCATACTTCCTTCCTTTTGAGTGGACTTCACTGTGTGTGAGTGTGACAGCAATGGCAAGATGGCTGACAGTGTGGTCCTCTTGTTTGTTGGTGCCCAGTTCCCATCAGGGCCTTGTGCTCCCCCAGCAGTACCCAGTGTCAGCCATCTTGTCAGTTCTTTTCCACTCCCTGTGATGTGAGCATGGTTCAGAGTGGTGTTGATGGAGCCAATTGTGAGGCTGACCAATATCTGTGCCTACAACTCCCATCATGCTATTGCCTACACCCCCTTCCCAGCATGCCCATACTTCCTTCCTTTTGAGTGGACTTCACTGTGTGTGAGTGTGACAGCAATGGCAAGATGGCTGACAGTGTGGTCCTGTTGTTTGTTGGTGCCCAGTTCCCATCAGGGCCTTGTGCTCCCCACAGCAGTACCCAGTGTCAGCCATCTTGTCAGTTCTTTTCCACTCCCTGTGATGTGAGCATGGTTCAGAGTGGTGTTGATGGTCCAATTGTGAGGCTGACCAATATCTGTGACTACCACTCCCATCATGCTATTGCCTCCACCCCCCTTCCCATCATGCCCATCCTTCCTTCCTTTTGACTCTGCTTCCCTGTGGGGTGGGGTGCCTGTGCTGACAGGATGGCTGGGAGTGTTGTCCTGGCAGTTGTTTGGCTACAAGTCCCAAGAGTGTCCCTGTGCTTCACACAGCATAACCCAGGGTGGTGGTTCTTTGTGGGATCTTCAGTTAGGATGTGAGGCATTGCATTCTCCCAGGTGGGTTATGTGGAGTTAGTGTTGAGGGGGTGTGTGAGGGGAGGTGCTTGTGACTATGGTCAGTGCTGTGAGTCCTCCTTCCCACCCAGCCAGATATCCCACCATGGAACGTGCTTCCATTGCAGGGAGTGCAAGTTGTCTTTCAGGATGTCAGTCAGTGGTGTCCTGCTGTTGGTTGTTGCACAGTTCCCAGCAGGGCCTTGTGCTCCCCCCAGCAGTACCCAGTGTCAGCCATCTTGTCAGTTGTTTTCCACTCCCTGTGATGTGAGCATGGTTCAGAGTGGTGTTGATGGGCCAATTGTGAGGCTGACCAATATCTGTGCCTACAACTCCCATCATGCTATTGCCTCCACCCCCCTTCCCAGCATGCCCATCCTTCCTTCCTTTTGACTCTGCTTCCCTGTGGGGTGGGGTGCCTGTGCTGACAGGATGGCTGGGAGTGTTGTCCTGGCAGTTGTTTGGCTACAAGTCCCAAGAGTGTCCCTGTGCTTCACACAGCATAACCCAGGGTGGTGGTTCTTTGTGGGATCTTCAGTTAGGATGTGAGGCATTGCATTCTCCCAGGTGGGTTATGTGGAGTTAGTGTTGAGGGGGTGTGTGAGGGGAGGTGCTTGTAACTATGGTCAGTGCTGTGAGTCCTCCTTCCCACCCAGCCAGATATCCCACCATGGAACGTGCTTCCATTGCAGGGAGTGCAAGTTGTCTTTCAGGATGTCAGTCAGTGGTGTCCTGCTGTTGGTTGTTGCACAGTTCCCAGCAGGGCCTTGTGCTCCCCCCAGCAGTACCCAGTGTCAGCCATCTTGTGATTCCTTTTCCACTCCCTGTGATGTGAGCATGGTTCAGGGTGGTGTTGATGGGCCAATTGTGAGGCTGACCAATATCTGTGACTACCACTCCCATCATGCTATTGCCTCTACCCCCCTTCCCAGCATGCCCATCCTTCCTTCCTTTTGACTCTGCTTCCCTGTGGGGTGGGGTGCCTGTGCTGACAGGATGGCTGGGAGTGTTGTCCTGGCAGTTGTTTGGCTACTAGTCCCAAGAGTGTCCCTGTGCTTCACACAGCATAACCCAGGGTGGTGGTTCTTTGTGGGATCTTCACTTAGGATGTGAGGTATTGCATTCTCCCAGGTGGGTTATGTGGAGTTAGTGTTGAGGGGGTGTGTGAGGGGAGGTGCTTGTGACTATGGTCAGTGCTGTGAGTCCTCCTTCCCACCCAGCCAGATATCCCACCATGGAACGTGCTTCCATTGCAGGGAGTGCAAGTTGTCTTTCAGGATGTCAGTCAGTGGTGTCCTGCTGTTGGTTGTTGCACAGTTCCCAGCAGGGCCTTGTGCTCCCCCAGCAGTACCCAGTGTCAGCCATCTTGTCAGTTGTTTTCCACTCCCTGTGATGTGAGCATGGTTCAGAGTGGTGTTGATGGGCCAATTGTGAGGCTGACCAATATCTGTGCCTACAACTCCCATCATGCTATTGCCTACACCCCCCTTCCCAGCATGCCCATACTTCCTTCCTTTTGAGTGGACTTCACTGTGTGTGAGTGTGACAGCAATGGCAAGATGGCTGACAGTGTGGTCCTCTTGTTTGTTGGTGCCCAGTTCCCATCAGGGCCTTGTGCTCCCCCAGCAGTACCCAGTGTCAGCCATCTTGTCAGTTCTTTTCCACTCCCTGTGATGTGAGCATGGTTCAGAGTGGTGTTGATGGGCCAATTGTGAGGCTGACCAATATCTGTGCCTACAACTCCCATCATGCTATTGCCTACACCCCCTTCCCAGCATGCCCATACTTCCTTCCTTTTGAGTGGACTTCACTGTGTGTGAGTGTGACAGCAATGGCAAGATGGCTGACAGTGTGGTCCTGTTGTTTGTTGGTGCCCAGTTCCCATCAGGGCCTTGTGCTCCCCACAGCAGTACCCAGTGTCAGCCATCTTGTCAGTTGTTTTCCACTCCCTGTGATGTGAACATGGTTCAGAGTGGTGTTGATGGGCCAATTGTGGGTGTGAGCAATATCTGTGCCTACAACTCCCATCATGCTATTGCCTCCACCCCCTTCCCAGCATGCCCATCCTTCCTTCCTTTTGACTCTGCTTCCCTGTGGGGTGGGGTGCCTGTGCTGACAGGATGGCTGGGAGTGTTGTCCTGGCAGTTGTTTGGCTACAAGTCCCAAGAGTGTCCCTGTGCTTCACACAGCATAACCCAGGGTGGTGGTTCTTTGTGGGATCTTCAGTTAGGATGTGAGGCATTGCATTCTCCCAGGTGGGTTATGTGGAGTTAGTGTTGAGGGGGTGTGTGAGGGGAGGTGCTTGTAACTATGGTCAGTGCTGTGAGTCCTCCTTCCCACCCAGCCAGATATCCCACCATGGAACGTGCTTCCATTGCAGGGAGTGCAAGTTGTCTTTCAGGATGTCAGTCAGTGGTGTCCTGCTGTTGGTTGTTGCACAGTTCCCAGCAGGGCCTTGTGCTCCCCCAGCAGTACCCAGTGTCAGCCATCTTGTGAGTCCTTTTCCACTCCCTGTGATGTGAGCATGGTTCAGGGTGGTGTTGATGGGCCAATTGTGAGGCTGACCAATATCTGTGACTACCACTCCCATCATGCTATTGCCTCCACCCCCTTCCCAGCATGCCCATCCTTCCTTCCTTTTGACTCTGCTTCCCTGTGGGGTGGGGTGCCTGTGCTGACAGGATGGCTGGGAGTGTTGACCTGGCAGTTGTTTGGCTACTAGTCCCAAGAGTGTCCCTGTGCTTCACACAGCATAACCCAGGGTGGTGGTTCTTTGTGGGATCTTCAGTTAGGATGTGAGGCATTGCATTCTCCCAGGTGGGTTATGTGGAGTTAGTGTTGATGGGGTGTGTGAGGGGAGGTGCTTGTGACTATGGTCAGTGCTGTGAGTCCTCCTTCCCACCCAGCCAGATATCCCACCATGGAACGTGCTTCCATTGCAGGGAGTGCAAGTTGTCTTTCAGGATGTCAGTCAGTGGTGTCCTGCTGTTGGTTGTTGCACAGTTCCCAGCAGGGCCTTGTGCTCCCCCAGCAGTACCCAGTGTCAGCCATCTTGTCAGTTGTTTTCCACTCCCTGTGATGTGAGCATGGTTCAGAGTGGTGTTGATGGGCCAATTGTGAGGCTGACCAATATCTGTGCCTACAACTCCCATCATGCTATTGCCTACACCCCCTTCCCAGCATGCCCATACTTCCTTCCTTTTGAGTGGACTTCACTGTGTGTGAGTGTGACAGCAATGGCAAGATGGCTGACAGTGTGGTCCTGTTGTTTGTTGGTGCCCAGTTCCCATCAGGGCCTTGTGCTCCCCCCAGCAGTACCCAGTGTCAGCCATCTTGTCAGTTCTTTTCCACTCCCTGTGATGTGAGCATGGTTCAGAGTGGTGTTGATGGGCCAATTGTGAGGCTGACCAATATCTGTGCCTACAACTCCCATCATGCTATTGCCTACACCCCCCTTCCCAGCATGCCCATACTTCCTTCCTTTTGAGTGGACTTCACTGTGTGTGAGTGTGACAGCAATGGCAAGATGGCTGACAGTGTGGTCCTGTTGTTTGTTGGTGCCCAGTTCCCATCAGGGCCTTGTGCTCCCCACAGCAGTACCCAGTGTCAGCCATCTTGTCAGTTGTTTTCCACTCCCTGTGATGTGAGCATGGTTCAGAGTGGTGTTGATGGGCCAATTGTGGGTGTGACCAATATCTGTGACTACCACTCCCATCATGCTATTGGCTACACTGACTTCACCAGCATACACAGAATTCCTTCCTTTCAGCGAGCTTCCCTGTGAGGTGGTGTTCTAGTGGTGGGTAAATATCTGGGAGTGTTTGTTGGTTCTATTTGTGCCACTGCCTTTCTGTATTTGTTGTTAGGTTTGTACATGTCATGACACAGTTACATATCACTATGAGATGGCAGGTATTGTGTTTGTCTGACTAGCATTCACATCTTGGGATGAATATCTTTTGGTTGCTGTGTATTTGCTAAGGGTGCATGGTTTGCCTATCCCCTTGAATGTGATGTGTGTGTGTTGTCACACCATATTGTGTATATTAGTTGTGTACTCACCAGGCTCTGGGATGTCTGTTAGTCCGTATACGCTCACTGGTGGTAGGATGGCCCACACCTTCTCCTCCCAGGGCCTGAGGTATACTGGTTTTGCAGGAGGGCCACTACCGGTGTGCTGGCTGAGGAGGTAGTCCTTTTTGAGTAGGTCCCGGACCCTCCTGCGCACATCATACCACCTGTTCTGGATGTCTTCCTTTGTGCGCAAACATGGTGATTGTGCGTTCACCCTGTCGACAATCCTCGCCCACATCTTGGTTTTCTGCGACATGGGGGTCTGTTGTACCAATGTACCAAACAACTGTGGCTCTACCCTGAGGATCTCATCTACCATGACTTCCAATTCACTGTCTAGGAACTTATGATTCTTCTTTGGGGGCATGGTGATGGGTGGTGGTGGTGACTGATGTGTGTGTGTGTGTGCAAGTGGGGGGGTGTGAGTGTAGGTTTAGCTGGGTGTGTGTGAGGGTGCTATTTGTAGGTGTGGTAATGGTGTGTGGCTTGTGTGATGTATGAGCTGTGAGTGTGTCTGTGGTTGCTGTGTGTTGGTGTTCTGTGCTGGCAGGTCAGTGGAATTTGCAAAGGATCATGGTAGGGATTTGTGGCCTTTATGTAGGTGGAGTTGGAGGTGTGTCCTTGTTCCATTTTTTTTTCCTCCCTGTATTTATTTGCTTTGTGGTTGCTTGTTTGGCCCTTTTTAAAAAAAAAAATTCCTTGGTGTTTTTGGTGCATGTAGGAGTCGTTCTTCTGTCCGAGTAGGACGCTGCAGTTGTCTGGTGCGATCTTGTCCGACTCGTTCCCGCTGTGTGTCAGCTAGGTTTCATATGCGGCGTACGAGTCGGTCGCGGAGTATTGGGTTGCTTCGGCTGGGTTTTGTATGCGTGTCAGTCATACGGCTTGTGCTCCGGGCGAGTCGGTCGTGTTTTGCACGCACAGCATCGTACTACGTGGGTCGGAGTTCGCGGGTACGTTTCGTTCAGGTTCAATCCGGGTGCGTGTCGGTCGGTTCGTTTCGCGTGATTTCCCGGCCGGATGGCTTGTTTCCGTCCGGCTCGGTCGGTCGTTTTGTATTCCGTCCGAGTCTGTAGGATTTCACATGCATTTCATCGTATTACCCGGGTCGTACAGAGCCGGTCCGAGTCGGTCGGACTAAATTCCCGTACCGAGTCGGTCGGTATGTTTTCCGGCCCGAATCGGAATCGGCCCCTAAGTATGCACGAGTGACTGAGCGAAAAGTACTGTAATGTTTTCCACGATCCCTGAGGAATCAGGGTTGTCATGTTCAGTGGTTGCCAGAAACTACCTACACCACTTTAAGATACAGGGGGGTGGTAGTGGCACTGTAGAGCTAGCTGGTCTAATGGCTGACATATTCTGTGGGGGCGTCTGGATCGGTTTGGACACCAAGCCCTCAGTTTAGGACATCCAAAACGTGCAGGTCCTGGGGATGCCTAGGAATTACACGACATGGCGCTGCCAACGTTGGTTTGGTTCTTATATTAACAGTTAAAATCTGAGTAGTTCAGTCGTGCTTTCTCAGAAAGCCCTATTCACACTTTTCAGAGATGTCTGAAGTAGGAAGGGAGATCCGCCTCAGCTGAGCAGATGTACCCTGTGTATTGGCTGAAGGTTTAACAAGCTTGTAAGGATAAAAGGTTCCCACATTGTGCAAAACCCCTAGTTACTATAACTTTTTATTCCTTTCCTGAGAATGACTGAGTCCACAATTGGTGGTTCGGGCTCAGGGGAAGACGAATGTGCAACCGCTCTCAACATTACAGGGAACTGCATACATGCAGTAACTATAAACTTGTTAGAACATGGTGTATCCGCCACAGGTGGCTGTGTTACCTTCGTGATTGAGGCACATGAGGTGTTCGGATCAGAGTTATTCTATTCTTGGGTTCGGTTCCCACCTGCAGATCCACAGACTAAATTGTTCCACACATACATTGTAGTTGAACCACCAGAAGAATACGTTCCATACAAAGACATTGAAGTCCCGTTAACTTACCAGCAACACAGAAACTGGTTTAAAGGTGCCCTCCCGCACACAAAATCTGTTTTGAGGCTCGGTCCACTCAGCATAGAAGGAGCGATCTGGCCGGTCTTAGCGACATACACTCCACATCCTGAGATAGATACACTACCAGTGGATGAAGTCTGTACAATATACATAGTCAGACTATACAGACACATTGTCCAGTTTGTCATGCCAACATTAACAGTTCAACCTGCGGGTAATGCTCCAGTCGGTCCACATCAGACCACACTACAATTAACCCACAAACACTAAAATCAGTAATGGGGACAATTCCATCCAAATGGGAGCAAATTCCGTTCTGGATAGCACAAAAAATTGCATAGCTGGAAGCAGTAGTTCCCCATACGGGTGCGCAGGAAAAACATAGAATGCTAACCATTTGCTTGCCAATGGGGATGGTTACCTCGATCGCGGATTGTACCACTTAGGGAACAATCTTTGCTGCCGTTTACATCAGAATACCAGGTACCCCTTCCATAGCAGTCGTTCCAGAGGTATTGAAACAGATACAGAATGAGTACGGGGCAGACCTGCCCTGGACTTGGGAATGAAACTGATGGGTAACTTTGCCCAAGTCTCTGCAATCATGCTAAGCAACATAAAGGGGGAGGCAGCAGCAGTGGCTATACACCCCGCCTAAGGGAAATAGCTCCTATAAATAAAGAGCGAGAATTATCAAACATTATCGAAGAAACCTATGCCGCATTAGGTAGAGATAGTTTTTAATAACAGGGATCATGATGATGATGGGCTGTGCACCGCTTGCTGCCCAATAGCAGTCTGAACTCAGATCATAACATCATCCCATTTGATTGTGACATTCGTTCTGCGTCAAGCAGAGATCTTCCAGATATTGAACTCTGACTATATGCTCAATTATATCTACATTACTTAATATCTTTATGTATTACTTTTAAAGAAGTTGTGGAAAACTGAAACTACTGCACTTGGACCAACTGAATAGTAGGATTAAAAAGGATTACTAACGATGCATTACTAACAATACACTTTAGAAAGTTCAAACTGTAACTTCTGCATTACATCTACTCAGTTCAAGCACAATTAAGGGAAAAAAATATCATAGGCCATTTTCCATGAAGTGAGCTTTGGGACAGCTAAGTGATGACTTATGCTCAATCACATAGTGGAAATCATAAAGCGTGCACTGAGAGTGCTAAGAACCAGTCTCTGCCACAATTTTGAGTTCACTGGTGTCCAAAGTCGGGACGGCAAACTCCACACATAAAAAGATAGGATAGACCTCTCATTTTATGTGCTGGTTCTTTTTATGTCTGGAGTTTCTGACAGTGTGGTGTCTCTTCAATAGTAAAATTACTATTAGTAAAATTAAAATTGTAGTTTTTGAATGTTCAAAAAATAGTAAACTTACACAAAAGTGTAAGTTTACCATTATGAATCAGGCCCTCTTTGTTGTACTCCATGGCTAGATATTTGCATAATCAGTATCACGAGGGGAGGGATGCTATGACCAGAACTTTTAAAAGTATTGTTTGAATTCAAAATTCAGAAGTGTTGCATAAGATTTGTGCCAGAGAGGCCTTGTTTGTCAGTGAAATAATCAGGTAAAGAGGACCATGGTTCTTATGAGCCACATTGGCAAAACAGAGAGCCCATTTACAAGACTTCAAGCAGAATTCATAGAGATGGCAGTTTATAATGGTACATTCTAGAGATTGTCTGCTTATTCTCTAAATGGGTGGAAGCCTATCCCATGCAAAGAACAAACAGCATGACAGTTGCCAATCTTTAGCCAAGGCATTTTTCCCATGTGCCACCCATGATCTCTAGCTGAAGGCAGTTTGTCCACCATTGTCGCAGTTGAGACATCGAGGTGCCTCTCCTCTTTAATAGCACCATATATAGCGCTGTGATGGCTTTACATTGAGGCCAAGTGTAAGCAATACCTGCAATTCCATTGAGGCTGATGGCTCTTTATATGCAGTGCCCCAATTTACCTGGAGTCGGGTTAGTAATGCACAATTTAATAGGAGAGACTTGGACCTATGTCATGTTGTGTTCTCAGGTTTTCGAAGGGGATCCATAGACCTTCACTGAACAGGTCCACACAGATATGTATTTCTGTCTCTTGCCATGGACGAATGTCACGGTAATGTGTAAGCAGGAAACAATTGTGGAAGACCACTCCGAATCTCTGGTGCATAGGGTGTCTGTCTGCCTCATGGTGCATCCTAAGTGTCCCCTGTCCATTTCGCCACCCTCATAAGTATAGTGCCAGAGTCGTGTGCGCTTCCCTGTGTCATGAGCCACTGTAAAATATTGGGATTGTCCAATCGCACTAAGACGTCAGCTGGCTCTGGATTTCAGTCATCAGCGAGCCATCGCATCGGCCATTGGAGCTGGGCTGCAGCTTAGTACAACTTGTAGTTAGGGGCCCTAGGCCCCCCTCTGCTGACAGTGAATGGAGTTTCATAAGGGACACCATACATCTGCCAGTACATCTGATCAACACTGTCAAGCAGGAGCGTAAGTCTCTGAAAAAAGGTTTGCAAGTTATCGCCACAAAAAATATAATATATGAGTAGGAACTAACATTTTGAAGATATTAACTCTGCCCATCGGTGATAGAGGAAGTGAACACCAGAAGGGAAATTAATATTGTGCCGCTGCTACTGCTTCACCCAAGTTTACCATCTAGTAGATCACACTCTTCATGATAAATGTTTACCCTCAAATATTTAACGGTGTCAAATAGCCATTGAATCTTGACTTCAGGCAACGAGTGCAACTGTGCTTCCAATAGGGGTATGAGCGGGAACAAGCAGGAATTCCCCCAGTTCATGTGGAGGCCAGACATTCTTTCAAAGTCGTCCAGGGAGGCTGTCAGGAGAGGTAGGATGTTGGGATCTTTATGGAAGTACACGAGCGCATTTTCTGCATGCAAAGATATTATATGGCAATTGCTCACTATCTCCAGACCCCATTCAGGTACTCGTTCCCGCAATAGGCAAGTCAGGGGCTCCATCACCAAGGCGAAGACCAGTGGGAAGAGTGGATATCCCTGCCTGATCCCTCTTTGATGGGGAAGCAGTCTGAGACCACGTTTCACGTCCGAACCCATGCCGATGGCTGTGTGTACAGCAGACGCACCCAGCCCAAGAACTCTGGGCCTATACCTATTCTACTCAGTACTCCTATTAGGAATGGCCAGATCTCTATGTTTACAAAGGTCACCCAGTGAGTCTATCTCAATGCCCTGGCACAGTCTATGGCCACAAGTAGCTTTTGCAAGTTGAGGAAAGTGTTGCGCTTTGGTATGAACCCATTCTGGTTGTTATGCACCAAGACAAGTATAATGGGCATCAAACAGTTGCCCAGCAGCTTACAGTCTAGATTAAACAGGGACAGAAGGCAAAAGGACCCGACCTCCAGGGGATCCCTCCCAGGTTTAGGAAGGACCACTATTAAGGCCTCTCTCATGGACCTGAAGAGTAGCCTTTTGGTCTTAGGTGCCTCTAGTATAGTCATGTAGTACCTATGATCAATGCGACTTAACTTACCTATGGGCTCTCTGTATTATTTTCTACTGTCGCTTGGTATTCATGAAAGGCCTCTCTCCTGCACCACTCTCAGTTCCAGGTCATTGATGGCATCTTTCTAGTGGAGATAGTGCAGAGGATGCTGGGGCCATGTCCACCCTCTGGAGTCCTGCTGAGGCCCCTGATTGTATGCCTACTCAACTTTCAAAACAATGACGCCAAACTGTGCCTTGCCCTTGAGCGAGGGCCTCTTCAGTACCAGAGATAAACATTTTCTATTTTCCCTGACTACCCCCAAGTGGTCTAGGAGGCCCAGAAAATATTTGCGGACATCAAGAAGTTGCTATGCCAAATGGGAATTCGATATGAAATGTTATACCCAACGTGCCTGATAATTGAAATTAAGGCAAAGTCCCATGTTTTCTCAAACCCTGCAGATGCCCAATTCTTTTTGCATTTTATTGGAAGCATTTCAAATCTGGGGGGAGCACTGGGGCCAAAGACTCACTTCCTCGAGATGAAGTGGAATGAATGATTGACCAAAGGCTCATACTAGAGTGGGTTAAGGCTGACTTTGACTATTACCTGGAGTCTACTATGTGTGCGCATTGTTGATCACCCCGGCTGGCCTCACCCATCCCTGTGTTGGCTATAGTTATTGGCCGCCAGTGTTCATTGTCTGTGTTTTGTTAATGCAATTGCTCTAATGGTGGGAGAAGGTTATTGAAGTGTTGCCACCACCCATGATGTGTATGACCATAGCCACTATTTCTGGGAAATTGGTGATGGTAACCAGTGAAAGTTGGGGTTCTCGTTGTCTGGGTGGAGTTGGGGGAGATGGGGGAAATGCACATTATCCATTTTATGTTGGGAACCATATGTTTTGGTTTACACCACCCATTCCTGGCTCATGGATCACTCACTGACAACAGGACAAATGTTTCTACTTGGCACACATGACACCTAACCCCGCTTGATGCTTCCACTTCATAACGGGGGAACGTACGTGGCATCAACAATCCCTGTATGGGATAACAAATCTTTACCTACCTTGACAGGCATAGGGTGGATGTGGCGTGCTTACATGAAAAGCACTTCCCTCCCGCTGGACCCACTACACATACCGTGAAATAAGGTAATCACAGTTATTTTGCATCCTATGACACCCACACAGGTGGTGCCTGCATATTGGTCCACAAGAGGGTCAATTTTAAATTTCTGCACCAACACATATATCTGCAGGGGTGATATATCGTCTTAGTCAGATATATAGGAGACCATAGTATAGCTATAATCAATGCCTATGCACCTAACACTGATACACCCAAATTTTTCTATGACTTACTTTTGATCCTCAGACTAACACAGGTGAACATGATACTGTGGGGAGGAGACTTGAACTTGGTCATAGATGCCTCCCTAGACTGCTGTGGCCCCCAGAGGTGCCCCAAAACCCCACTCCTTGGAAATACTTTTGGGCGCATTGGACAGATATGGCCTCATAGACATCTTGCGCACCCGCCATGAAAGTTGACGGGAATACACTTTCTACTCCCCCACAGGACGCTATCTCGTATAAACTATTTGCTGATCTCGAAAACTGCAGCCCCATGTGTTGCGGACTTAGCTCTTGTGCCGCACATACTCTCTGACCACTCCTTGGCCATGATAGCCCTTGCTCTCCCAAGCCCTAGATGGTCACGCCTTAGTGGTGGTTACCGAGTGATGCATTGCATGATGCCATTTTTTGCTCCAGGATACAGGAGGTGATTCTTGAGTATTTCCAGCTCAATGAGAGTTCGGTATCATCCCCTGGCAACTCTGTGGGATGCTTTTAAAGCCTACATCTGTGAAATTGTCGTAGCCAAACAGGTGGGGGTACAGAAATACATTTGGGGACAGTAGGAGAAGACAGAACACAATATAAAATGTCGGGCTAATGCTGCTCCTCAAATGGAACAGGCTTCTTACCTGCTGGACAATCATTGATTATTCCAATCCTATAGAGACCTAGCAGACAGGGAAATATAAAATCTGGGCAAGTATGCCCAGACCAGATGGTTTGGTGAGGGAGATCATCGCAGAAGAACACTGGCATCGTTACTTAGTAGGAATAGGCTAAAAAATTATGTACCCTAAATGCTCACCTCAGCTGGGGAGACATTGCTCACCAATGAAGACATCACCCTCGAATTTGTTCGGTACAATTGCCAACTATACACTTCATGCTTGACGGTGACCACAACCACCATTTGTGGATGACATAGCAATGGTATGGCTCGACAATGCACACCAGCCATTTTGTAGCCTGCCCAATAATCAAGGAAGAGATCTTAGCCACTATTGAGAGCCAGCCCAGCCACAAAGCCCCGGGCAGCGATAGCCTAACAGGAGAATTCTATAAAACCTACCAGCATGTGTTGGCCACTCACCTCCTCGAGATCTACTCGGAGGACCAAGACAAAGGGATCCTACCACAGTCCCTAAGGGAGGCGGTTATCATGCTAATGCTCAGACCCGGCAAAGAACCCATGGCATGTTCCTCATTTAGACCATTATCACTAATAAATGTGGATAATAACATAATCGGTAAAGTCACAGTCACTAGACTATCAGTATTAATGGAACAGCTGATCTCCTGGGCCTATTCCGGATTCATGCCCCACAGGTTGACAGCTATCAATCTCTGCATGGTTTTTGCTGTTTTGCACCAACTGAATCCCATGCTGGAGGTGACGGCAGTACTTCTAGATGCCGAAAAGGCATTTGATTTGCTGGAATGGCTGCTCCTCATTGGTAGAAATGGGGGTCTCTAGTTGGCAGAGGTAGGTACCTTTGTCCAAATAGGGACCCTTGCTTCCAGTCAGGGTAAGGGGGATACGCTTCTTAAATAACCCCTGCTCACCCCCTTGGTAGCTTGGCACGAGAGAACAGGCTTATCTCAGAGGCCGTGTGTAAAGCATTTGTGAACACATACAGTAATACAGTGAAAACACCTCAAATGGACACCACACCAGTTTAGAAAATAAGTAATGTTTATCTAAACCAAACAAGACCAAAATGACAAAAATCCACAATACAGTAATAAAAATATGACTTTCAAATGGTAGAAATAGTTCAGTTCAAAGCAAATTGCAGATGCAACACTTTTCACACAAAGTACCTTGGATGCGTTGCGCACACAAACAAAAAGGGTCGCAGGGAAGGTTCCTTACACTCAGGGAAGGTGATGCGTCGGTTCCTTGCTCCGGGGGAGGTGATGTGTCGGTTTCTTACCAGAGAGGAGGTGATTTGTCAGTTTCTTACTGCGTGGGGAGGTGATGCGTCTGTTTCTCACTGCGTCTCCCAACGATGCGACCGACTTGGCGCCTCGATGCGATGCGACGATCTGGGATGATGTGTGGGTTCTTGCAGCCGCACAGCAGGGCTTGCATCGGAATTGATACGGTGATCTCGGACTTCGGAGATCAGTGCACTCGATGCAGCGTGTGGCGATTTCTCAAGCCACGGGCAGGCTCTGCGATGATTTCTTCGGCGATGCGTCGGAAACAGGTGTGGATGCGTCCCGCTTCTCGAAGTTGCGTTACTTTTCCAGCTCCCAGTGGCAAACAGCCTCCAGAGGGCCAAAACAACAGCAGGCACCTCTTAGCAGGTCAGAACTCCCAGCAAGGAAGTTCAGGGGAGCTGGTGGTGAAGTCTTTGTGTCCCTGAGACTTCAAAACAGGAGGCAAGCTCAGTTTCAAGCCCTTGGAGATCTTCCTCAAGCAGGGAACACAGCAAACAGCTAAGTCCTTTTTCCTTTCCTTGGCAGAAAGTAGCCACTGCAGGCCAACCCCAGACAGCAAACAGCACAGGGGCAGTACTTCTCCTCAGTTTCTCCAGCTCTTCTCCTTGGCAAAGGTTCCTCTTGATTCCAGAAGTGATCTAAAGTTCTGGGGTCTGGGCCTCAATATTTATACAGCAAAATCCTTTGTTCCCTGGTGGCAGAGAAGGTCTGAGCTCAGTCAAAACCAGTTCTGTCCTCTCTGGTGCAGCTTCCAGGCAGGAGGTGGAGACAGCATTGTGGAAATCTCCTCCCCCTACTCTAAATGCAGCCCAGGTCAATTCAGCCTAGCCCCGACTCATCCAGACTCTCTGGAGCCACGGCACATCCCCAGCCCATCTCACTCCAAAGCCAGACAGTCAATACACATCCAAGCAGAGGCACACTGGATAGCTAAGCAGGAAAATACCTACTTTCTAAAAGTGGTATTTTCAAACATAGAATGTAAAAATCACCCTCACTAAAAGAGGCATTTTAACATTCTGAGTTCAGGCATACTAAACTTTATTTTCCTACTTTGTTCCCAGGGGTAGTTATGTTTATAAGATGTTATAAGCAAACTCCCCATTCTATCCTATGGGAACAGATAGCCTTGCAATAGTGAATAACGAAATTGGCAGTATTTCACTATCAGGACATGCCACACACAGCAGGGCATGTCCTACCTTTCACATACACTGAATCCTGCCCACAGGGGTACCTAAGGGCCTACCTTAGGGGTGACTAACAAGTAAGAAAAGGGAAGGTTAGGGCCTGGCAAGTGGGTGCACTTGCCAGGTCGGCATGGCAGTTTAAAATCTGTGCGCAGACACTGCAGTGGCAGGCCTTAGATACCTTTTCAGGGCTACTCATGTGGGTGGCACAATCAGTGCTGCAGGCCCACTAGTACCATTTGACTTACAGGCCATGGCACACATAGTGCACATTACTAGGGGCTTACTAGTAAACCAAAAATGCAAATCAGGGGGAACCAATCATAATAACAGTTTTCATAGGGAGCACTTGTACTTTGACACTGATCAGCAGTGGCAAAGTGCCAAAAGCATCTAAGCCAGCAAAAACGAAATCCAGCACAGCATCAAAAATACAGGAGGTAGAGGCAAAAAGTCAGGGGAAACCACGCCAAGGATGCCAGGTCTAGCACGTGTCCCCTTCAGCTGAAAAGTGGGGAGAACTGCCAACCCTCTTGGGAGTTCTCATCACTAAGGCGGAAGAACCTGGGCAGACCATCAGCATTGGCGTGTTGTGTACCAGGGCGGTGTTCCACTGTAAAGTCCATTCCCTGTAGGGAGATGGACCACCTCAACTGTGTTGGATTTTCACCCCTCATCTGCATCAACCATCTGAGGGGCCTGTGGTCTGTCTGAACCTCTAAGTGAGTCCCAAACAAGTAGGGTCTTAGCCTCTTCAGCGTCCAGACCATAGCAAAAGCTTCCCTTTCAATTGTACTCCACCTCTGTTCCCTGGGAAGTAGCCTCCTACTGATGAAAGCTACAGGTTGGTCCAAGCCCTCGTCATTCAATTGTGGGAGTACTGCTCCCACACCATGCTCTGAAGCATCTATCTGCACAACAAATTCTTTGGAGAAGTCAGGTGCCTTAAGCACAGGCATCGTGCACATGGCAGATTTCAGGGACTCAAAAGCGGTCTGGCAGGCATCAGTCCAGATCACCTTCCTGGGCTGCTTCCTTGAAGTCAGCTCTGTCAAGTGGTCAACAATGGTGCCATACCCCTTGACAAACCATCTGCAGTACCTGGTGAGACCTAAAAAAGCTCTCACCTCTGTCTGGGTCTTGGGGGGGGCTCCCAAGCCAGAATGGTGTCAATCTTTGGTTGCAGGGGCGCCACCTGGCCGCACCCCACCTGGTGTCCTAAGTACACCACAGACCCCTGCCCTATATGGCACTTACTGGCCTGGATAGTGAGGCCTGCCTTTTGCAGAGCCTTCAACACTTCGCAGAGGTGTTGCAAGTGTTCCTCCCAGCTGGAGCTGAACACAGCAATGTCATCCAGGTAAGCGGCGCTGAACTCCTCCAGCCCGGACAATACCCGGTTGACCAGTCTCTGGAACGTGGCAGGGGCGTTCTTCAACCCAAAGGGCATGACCCGGAACTGGTAGTGCCCCTCTGGTGTTGAAAACGCACACTGTTCCAGCACCTGGCAACAGTCCCTCTGCTGCTCTGGGGTCAGGGTAGGAGAGAGGTTTATCCCATCCACTGACCCGTCATGTTCCTTTGCTGACAGGAGGTCAGGAAGAGGCTCACTCTCCTCCTCCATCCCATCATCTGTTGCAAGGAGCATACTCACCTCAGACCTCTCAAAGTGGGGCTTCAGGCGGTTCACATGCAGGACCCGCAAAGGGTTCCTGGGCGTCTGCAAGTCGATCAGGTAGGTCACCTCACACTTGCGCTCCACCACCTCATATGGACCAGTGCACTTATCTTGGAGCTCACAAGGCTCCACTGGTGCCATCACCCACACATTTTGGCCAGGCTGAAATTCAACCAGAGTGGCATTCTGGTCCTACCAACTTTTCATTTCTTCCTGGCTGGCTTCCAGGTTCGCCAGAGCGAGTTTCCTGAAGCGATGAGTCTGGTTCCTGAAGGCCAGCACATAGCTGAACACATCTTGGGGGTACTTACCAGGGGTTTTCTCCTCTTTCACCAAACTGAGAGTTCCTCTCACCGGATGCCCATACAGCAGTTCAAAGGGACTAAACCCTAAGGACTTCTGCGGTATCTCCCTGTATGCAAACAACAGGCATGGTAGAAAGATGTCCCACTTCCGTCTCATGGGTTCTGCAAGACCCTTTATCATGCGCTTCAAGGTTCGGTTAAATCTCTCAACCAGCCCATTCCCTTTAGGATGGTAAGGAGTGGTGAACTTGTATGTCACACCGCACTCCTCCCACAAAGATGTCATGTACTTCGAAATTAAGTTTGTACCACGGTCGGAGACCATCTCTCGGGGGTACCCCACACGGGTAAAGAACCCCATCAATGAACGGCCCACCACGCGGCTGTGATTGTCCTGAGAGGGACAGCTTCCGGGTACCGGGTGGCATGGTCCACCAAGACCAAGATAAACTTGTTTCCTAAGGCTCTCTTGGGTTCCAGTGGCCCCACAATATCAATGCCCACCCGCTCAAAAGGGGTGCTCACCACAGGAAAGGGTTGGAGGGGAGCCTTACACTACCCTCCACTCTTGCAACTTGCCTGGCAAGTCTGACAAGACCTACAGTGTGTACCAACGTGCCTTCTCTTCTGGGGCCAGTAAAAGTGGGTGACAAGCCTCTGAAAGGTCTTGTCACATCCCACATGTCCTGCTAAAGGCACGTCATGAGCCAGACCCAGTAGGAAGGTCCTGGAGCTTGCGGGTACCACCAGCACACGGGCTGCACCGGGCTCAGCGACCTTAGGCTCACTATACAACAATCCATTTTCCCAATAAATCAGATGTGATCCGGACTGATCACCTGCTGCCTGGTCTGCAGCCTGTTGCCACAAACCATGAAGAGAGGGGCATTCCATCTGCGCCTTTCAGAACTCCTCCGTGGAGGGACCCCCCCCTGCTGCCAATGGGTCAGCTCTGTTAGGTCTCCCAGTTTGTCTACCTACTCCCCTGTGGGCTCCAGGGCATCCCCCTCAGGGTCTGCTCCTTCCTGGACCACGGGAACTTCTTGGTCTGGTTTCCCACGCCCCAAGCCCTTCCTCTTCCTGGCAGGCACCTGGGCAACTGTTTCAGGCTCCAGGTCTTCTTGATGGCCCCTACTGGCTGCCATTGACGATTGGTCACACACGCCCACTCAGGCAGACCCAACATCCCCAAATGAGCCTGGCGTTCCACCTCCTTCCATGGGGAACTCTCCAGGTCATTGCCAAGCAGACAGTCAACAGGCATGGATGGACTAAGAATGACCTTCAAGGAACCTGAGACCCCCCCCACTCGAAGGGAACAAGCGCCACTTTACACTGGCACTCAGAGATGTCTGCAGCAACTACAGGGTGAAGCACATTGGGAATAACCTGCTCTTCAGACACCCATTGATACCTGACAGATGTCACACTGACCCTTGTGTCTCTCAGAGCCTCCACCCTCCTCCCATTGATGGTCACCCACTGCCTGTATTTTTTAGTTTTCTCAGGCAGATAGTATCCCTGGACCATCTCTCTGTCTCCTAATGAGACAAGGGTCATAACTGGTGACTCCCCATCCCCACTAGGAACCAACCCCTTCCCCAGCGCTACACTCACTAACCCTGGGGGCGGGGCACCAGTGGGGGCTGGTGGTGCCTTGGGGCACTTGGGATCATTCACCAGGTGGCCCTCCTGATTACATCTATAACACCTGCGGAGACCCCTGCTATCCTGCCTACCCCTAGGGGGCCATGGCTGTTTAGAACTTGGGGGCAGGGAATCCTTACCCTGGGTACTGTTTTGGGGCCCTTGAGAGAACTCCATTTGATTACCCTTGCCCCCCCCACTCTTCTGCTTGGGACCCTGCCCACCCTTGGCTGGGTTACCCACATACTCCTTGGGAACCCTGGTACTAGTCCAGCGGTCCGCCTCCTGAGCAAGCTTCCTGGGGTCAGTCAGCTTGCTATCCATTAGATGCTGGTGCAGCTCTGGAACACAAAGACTATTCAAGTGCTCCCATGCAATTAAGTCATACAGCCCCTTGTAGTCAGTTACCTTGCTGCCCTATATCCAACCATCCAGTGCTCTGCAATAAAGGTTCACACACTCCACCCACGTAATGGACTCAGCTTTTTGAAGTTCCTAAACTTCTCCCTGTACTGCTCAGGTGCGAGCACATACCTGAGGCATAAAGCCTCCTTCATAGTGAAATAGGTCAGATTACCCGCCTCCTCCAAAGGTTTCAGGGTGTTCCTCCAAGTGGCCTCAAAGTGTTTCCACAGGCCCACCCCCAATGCTTCTCAGGGACCTCATTCATTCTCAGTGCTGCCTCATAAGACGCAAACCATGCGTAAATATCTTCACCCTTCTGGTGATTTTGCGCTAGGTCCTTGGGAATGTAAACCTTACCCCCTTGCACTGGCTGTACGCTGCCACCATTTGAACTGGACTATACTTGCTTAGCTTTAATGTATAGTTCCCTCATGCTGGGAAACATCCATTACAAAGCAGACATTTTATCGCACTGCTTTTACAACACAACTGTTAAAACGCAACTGCCTTTACATCGCATGCCATTACAATGCATGCCATTACAACGCATGCCATTACAACGCATTATAAGGTAAGTAATGGAGATTTTTTCATTTTAGGGTGGGTATGGGTTTTAGGGTAGATGGGAATAGTAATTTTTACCCCTACACTATCCAACACTTACCCTACTGTTGCCCTAAAAGTATTATGCGATGCAATGGTATGCGTTGTAATGGAATGCATTGTAATGGAATGCATTGTAATGGTAGTTTTTAAAAATGTGTTGTAATGGCATGCGTTGTAAAATCATGCGATGTAATGGTAGTTGCGATGTAAAAAACGCGTTGTAAAAGCATGCGTTGTAATTGTTTGCGTTGTAACGTCATATATTCCTTTCCTTTCTCTATTTCCAATTGTTTCATCTTGATCTTCATGACTTCTAACTCATGATCTCTAACCCTTTGGTTGTCCTCCAGTTCCTCTGGAGAAACATTTCTAGAGGAATGATTGCTACCAGCCCTAGAGGCTGCTCTTCCAACAGGCAGATACTGTGCTCTGAAACCATCCCTTGGTGCATCCTCATCCACATCTCCATCACCTGTCTCCCCAGGCTCTCTGGCCTCCCACGAGGCCCTTAAGGCCTTCTGTAGCTCCTCCTTCCTGGAGCTGCTCTTCATGGGACAAAGTCTTTGCAAAATTGTTTGAGCTGATCTACTCTGTAGGTATTCAACATTTCAATATCAAACTCCAATTCTGCAGCCTCACTCGCTGGTTTACTTTTCTGAGACATGGTGAGTGGATAAGGATCAAGCAAAATAGACCCAAAAACAAAACACAGTATGTGGTTGCGTAGTGGTCTGCACTAAACCAATCACTGTGGGTCAAGTACAAATACAGGTTCAAATCCTCACTGCTGACCACCAATGTTAGAAATGGGGGTCTCTAGTTGGCAGAGGTAGGTACCTTTGTCCAAATAGGGACCCTTGCTTAAAGTCAGGGAAAGGGGGATACACACTTTCGATAACCCTTGCTCACCCACTTGGTAGCTTGGCTTGAGCAGACAGGCTTATCCCAAAGGCAAAATTAGTATGTGTATTTGGAACATTAACGGCCTAGCAAGTAAAATTGAAGTTCACGAGGTAGTAAATTACTTAAAGTCATTTGATATGATACTGCTCCAGGAAACCTGGGAAGATAAGGCCTTTGAGCTCCAGAGGTACACCTCCCACTTTGTTCCGGCTATAAAGGGGTCTGATTTTGGTCATCGTTCGGGGGGGCTACTGATCCTAGCCTCAATATCTACAATAGGGAAAATCCTGTCCATAGAGGCCCAAATTGCAGCACCAAGCGCGGTTCAGGCAGTAATGATAACGCTCAACTTCAACAAGGCATCCCAAAAAATTATAATAATCAACATCTAAGTGCATCCCAAACAAAAACAAAAGGTGGTAAAAGAGTTGACTAAAGAAATAAAAAGGATAATGGATGAGCAAGACACCTATCATGTTATCCTGGCTGGTGACTTCAACTTACACCTTTTTGGGTCAGGACTGGATGACGACCCTGTGCAAGATCTTACTGCAGCATGGGGGATACCTAATCAGGGCTCAGCAAAAATCAATAAACCAACGAGATGCTCAAAACATCTGCTTCAGGAACTTGAATATCTAAATGTAAGAGCACTTAACGGCCGCTTCCCGGGGAATAATCCACCGGCTGCTACATTTCACTCTTTAAAAACCTCTTCCTATTTAGATTTTACGTTTACAACACTAGCTATGTTCAACAAAATAGCAACCTTCAGAATAGGTGTTAATGAACATAGCGACCATTTACCGCAGAAAGTGCTGTTAAAAGCTAGTCCAGCCGTTGCTTTAGACGTTTGGAATCCCATTGATATCAAAGAGATTTCAAACATCAAACGAATAAGGTGTAATCTTAACAACATTGAAGCGATATCAGCCACCGCCAAAATACTATACAACCAAGGAAAAGAACTAGCAGTTCAAACGGTGAAAGCATGGGAAAATTTTACTACGATCCTTGCTGGGAAACTCGCGATTAGGATAGGGACAAAATCAGGACAACCGGAAGACGCCCCAACAAGGTCGACAAGTAGCCCAGAATCAAAGACTCTAAAATGCACCATAAACCGAACATTGAGACAACTTCGTAAAACCCCATTGAACTTGGACCTGCAATCTACCCTCTGGAAAGCAAAGGTACTACTAAAAAGGAAGAAATGGGGAAAAATAAGATCAAAGAATGAAGAACTATGGGTCAAGTTACTCCACGATGCCAAACAAAAAAACAGCGCTAAGTTTTGGCAAACAATCCACAGAATAGAGCGACCAAACCACCCTGGAATAAGTTCTAATATAACAGAAGCTGTTTGGGTAGACTACCTCTCTTCCCACTTTAATAGCAATGCGCAAAAGGATGTCGAAGTGGATAAGAAAACGGGTAACTAATAGGAGATACTAATAGGGGAGAAGTGACGCACAACCCTACTCTGGAAGACCAACTTGGCTCCAACTTCAAACCATGCAATCATCAGGGGCGCCACCTGGCTGCAGACTTAGACTTATCAGCTTCCATTAACGAGGAATGCTATGTCCCTACGGTAAAACAGATAAAGAGAAAAATAGCCAGGGGCAGAGCTACGGGTGCCCCAGGCTCTAACGGCATTCCTCCGATGCTGTACAAACACGATGCTGACTTCTGGAGTAAGGCTTTATTAGCAGTTTTTAAGGATATAAACTCTGCAGACACAATTCCGGAATCCTGGAAAGGATCAATTATTAGTCCAATTTTTAAGCAGGGCAATAGGAATGATCTGAATAACTATCGATTAATGGCCCTCATCGACGTAGACGCAAAATACTATGCTGGAACAATTTTAGACGAGTTAACATCTTGGGCATCAGAAAATTCTATCATTCCTATAAATCAAACTGGGTTTTGTCATGGACAAGGAACGACAACCAACATCTTGGCTCTAACCTTGCTAATGGTCGCAGCTCAGGAAGCAAAAATTCCCTTATTCCTTTGTTTTATTGATTATACAGCTGCTTTTGACCATGTTAATCGGGCCAACCTCTGGCAAAAACTTGAAAGTTGGGGTCTACCTAAAACACTCCTGGATCGGCTCAAACAGTTACATACAGATACTTGGATCAGGATTAAATTAGGCGCATGGACACACATTTCCAAATGAATTGCGACCTCAAAAGGCCTAAAGCAGGGGTGTGTCCTAGCGCCACTTCTTTTTAACCTTTTCCTAGCCGATCTCCCTGTGGAATTGGACAGTTGTACATCTCATGCTCCAAAACTGGGAAACAAGTTATTGTCAAATCTGTTATATGCGGATGACTTAGTGCTGATAAGCCGGACTCCCATCGGTCTTCAACATCTTTTGAACACAACAAGTAGCTTCTCACATCGGAACGCCCTACAAATAAATCTTAAGAAAACCAAAATTATGGCAGTAAATTACCACAAAAAGAAAAAAAAAACTGGTATTTAGATGGGGATTGTTTGGATCAGGTATCAAGCTATAAATATCTAGGAATACTGCTGGACCACAAAAGTTCTTTTAAACCACAGCTAGAGTCCATGCGGAGAAAGGGAATAATGACTTACCTAGCAATGAAATCACTGAAGAAATGGCTTCCCGACCTCACGCTCGATCCCTTACTACAAGTACTGCAAGCTAAACTGCAGCCGTCACTAACATACGGGAGCAAGGCTCTTAAAGGCAAAGAGGCGGCGGCCCTGGACACAGTAATAGCCAACTCCTATAGAGCAATTTTCCATCTCCCAAAATATGTTCTACCGGCCCAAATATGGCTGGAATTTGGGCTCCAAAAATAATCGGTGGAAAGAAGGTGTACGTATATAAAAAGTTAGCATAAAATCCGCAGCGCGGAGCCAGGGTCCCTAAATTCCCACCTCTGGAACGAGCTGTCTCGCCATGGCAAATGTCCAGCCAGGGAATACTTGTTTGACTCCCTCAAGGTACTGGGACTGTCCAAACTCTGGGGTACACCAACAGATCACATTTCCTTAAAAAAAATAGTGAAAAAGACAACGCCCGTGATATCTGTCTTAGAAGACAAGGCTGCGCTTGCTAAAAACTCACATGGCTGGATAGTCCTCAGCGACTATGAAAGGCTCAAACCGCAATTTTACTTGAGTACGGGAATCAAAATAAGGATGAAGGAAAACTTCTTAAAGCTACGATTGGGGGTTATTGCAATCAATCCCCATCTCCCTCCTTGGGAAAGGAGAGGAGGCCGCAGCCTTGCCGTCTATGCGGAAGTGGGAAGGAGGATATTATTCACGTCATCTGTAATTGCCCCAACCTAAAGGACATAAGATGTTCCTTGTTACGACCTTTTTTCAGCATCACGGCATCCGGACTTGTAGGCAGGCAGTAAAGCTGTGCTTCAATCCTGTTGAGGGTCAGTTAAATTGCCGGCTAACAAAATTTTTTGAGATGGTAACCAAGAGACTTAAAAATTTGTCGTACATAGATGCAAGGCCTAAAAATGAAGTAGCATTAGGGACATTTGAAGCAAGCTGCTAAAAGCATGTATTAGCACCTTATAGTCGCACCAGCACTTAAAATTAAAATTGTTTATTAGCTCAAAATAATGCTGTATCAGGACGGCTGGTCAACCAAGGGAAGTTATTGCCGGTCTAGCTTTCCCAGATGCATAAGCATTTTAGATTTATTGTTAACTATAATGGCCAATTGTATAAATTGCAAACACTTTTTTCGATGGTCTTTTAACACTGTTTTTATGTTTATATTATCCGTGTATAAGAAAAACTTTTTTTATTGCCATGTATATGCAAACATTTTAATTAATCATGCATAATAAATATTACCTTAGCTTAGCTTACCAAAGTCAATATGTAAAGTATTTGTACCAACACACACAGTAACACAGTGAAAACACCACAAAAGGGCACCACACCAGTTTAGAAAAATAAAATATCTTTATCTAAACTCAACAAGACCAAAACGACAAAAATCCAACATACACAGTTAAAAATATGACTTTCAAAAGGTTTCAAGAACTTGTACTATAGAAAACTATGGAAGCGTGACTTTTACACAAAGTACCTGAGTTGCATCAAAATTCACAAGGCCAAACAGCCGCAGAGTCAGAAACAAAAAGATGCGACAACTCCTGAGACCTTGGAGAGGCGATGAGACAGTCCCACTGCATGCAGAGGAAGGGTTGCGTCGAATCCGGTCTGTATGGGGAGTGATGCGTCGATTCTTCGGGATGGTTACGGTCTGCAGGTGATGCGTCGAGAAAACCTGCCGCACAGGTGCAATGCGTGGAATTCCGGGATGCGTCGGTGATTGATGCGGCGGCGTGACAGGTGCTGCGTCGGTTTTCACAGCGGCACGTCGATGCGTGGAAATTCTTCTCACGCTGTGGAGATGCATCGGAAAAGCAGCCGCAAGAAGAGCGATACGTTGATTTTTGCAGTTCTTCAAGTTTCTTCTTTCTTCCAGCTCCCAAATAGCAGCAACAACCTCCAGAGGTCCAAAACTGGCACAGGCACCTCTTGGCAGGTCAGACCTCACAGCAGCAGAGTTCAGGGGAGCTGGGGTGAAGTCTTTTTGTCCCTGAGACTTCAGAACAGGATGCCAGCACACACAGGCGCTTGGAGATCTCCCTCAAGCAGGGGACACAGCACATAGCAAAGTCCTTCTCCTTTCCTTGGCAGAAACAGCTGCTGCAGGCAAACCTCACACAGCACAAAGCAAAGGGGCAGTACTTCTCCTGAGTCTCTCCAGCTCTTCTCCTTGGCAAAGGGTCCTCTTGAATTTCAGGGATGATCTAAAGTTCTGGGGTCTGGGCCCCAATACTTATAGAGCAAAATCCTTTGTTCTCTGGTGGCAGAGAAGCCCTGTGCCCAGTCAAAACCAGTTCTACCCTCTCTGGTGCAGCTTCCTGGCAGGAGGTGGAGACAGCATTGTGGAAGGCAGACCAGGCCTATTCAGGTGAAAGGAAATCTCCTCCCCCTACTCTAAATGCAGCCCAGGTCTATTCAGCCCAGCCCTGAAACATCCAGACTCTCTGGAGCCACTGCACATCCCCAGCCCCTGTCACTCCAAAGCCAGACAGTCAATACACCTACTAGCTGAGGCACACTGGATGGCTAAGCAGGAAAATACCTACTTTCTAAAAGTGGTATTTTCAAACACAGAATGTAAAAATCAACCTTACTAAAAGATGCATTTTAACATTCTGAGGTCAGGCATTCTAAACTTTATTTTACTATCTTGTTCCTAGGGGTAGTTATGCTTACAAGATGTTATAAGTAAACTCCCCATGCTATCCTATAGGAACAGATAGGGAACAGATAGCCTTGCAATAGTGAAAAACGAAATTGGCAGTATTTCACTATCTGGATAGGCCTTTCACATACACAAATGCGTACCTTGACTACATATTTATGATCTTTCTATATATGTAGTCAAGGTACGCATTTGTGTGTGTGTATATATTTATATATACAACACAGTGGCGGTCGCTGCTGTGTAATTATAGATAGGTCTTATTTTCCATAGAAAGATCATTGTTTGTTTTGAGAATAACTTTGGTGCCATTTGACAAATCTTCACAAAACTTTCCAAAACAAAGTTAATTCACCTCAGATCTTTTCTGGAAAGTTTGGACTGATGTGTCAAGGGAGGGTCGAGTAAAACAGGGTTACCAAAACTCAATTTCACCCTGCATTTTCCATTTGATGTGCAGTCAAGGTACGCATTTGTGTGTGTGTGTGTGTATATATTTATATATACTACACAGTTACAGATATTTGTAATCCTTCTTGGTCGGATAAAGATACCAGTCATAGACTACCTTGTAACGTGCTTCCCTAATTCCCATAGAATGATTGAACCTTGGTATGTCTTTCCAGAGCCCTTTCCACTGTGTCTCTAGTATTGGGGTGGCTAGTATTTCTTCCCAGAAGGCTTTGTGTCGTGAGTGAGTGGGAAGGGAAGTTGTGAGCAGGAGAGAGTATAAAAAGAAGATGCATCCCGTTGAACCTGCCCCCTTTCCTGCAAATTGTTCAATGCTTCGAGGTCCTCTAGTGGCAGCCTCTCGCATTTCGGGGTGAAGGACCTAGTGCCTGAGATGGGTATAATGGAAGTGTTCCATTGTTGGAACTGTGAAAACCTCTTTGGCAGTTCTCAAATGTTCGGATGTCCCAGTTATGGAGAAGGTCGGAAACCGTGAGACATCCTCCCTGTCTCCATGCATCGAACGGGCCTGGATGTAGGACTGGGGGGAAGGCTGGGTTAAAGTGAATCAGGGTATAGGGGATGGAAAAGTCGTCCATCCCGATCTTTTGATAACTCCATCCAAGACCCGCAGTATAATTCTAGAAGATGTACTGAGGTATACATTAAGCGTGCGGTCTATCTTGGGTTTCCAGAGGAGGTCCCATATGTATCTGTCTGCTACCGCTCGGTCTATATGGAGCCAATGTTTATCGGACTCCAGTGCTGACCATTCTGTTATTACTCTCAATTGGGACACCTGGTAGTAGAGGTCAGAATCTGGTAGTGCCAGATCACCACTACTTTTTGGTAGTCGCAGCTGCTTGTATGGGAGTTGGGCCCATTTCCCCTGCCAAATAAACATCCTGGGTAGTACATTCATTTCGATGTACGCCCACCTGCAAAAGTCCTCTTTAAGGTGTTGAGGGGGAGGGGAAGTTGGCTCTAAAGAGATCTGAGGTCCAAGGCGTAATCCTAAAATGCCAAGGTATAAAATATATTTTCTGGCTTCGCAGAAGGGTGTGGTCGCCACCAGTTCCTCCATCTCCTCTCAGCGTATGGTCAGATTAAGGAGAGAAGACTTGGATAGGTTGACTCGGAAGCCGGATACCCGTTCAAAGGCTTGTAATTCTGACTGTACTGCGGTCAGGATCGAGCTATGCTGGCAATGTCATTAGCATATCGTCAGCGAAAAGTGAGAGTTTGTGTTCATCTGTACCAAAAGGGGTGCCAAAAGGGGTGCCCTGGATCGAGGGGTTCTCGTGGACTCTCGCTGTGAAGGGCTTGATGCTAAGAGCAAACAGCAAAGGTGATAGGGGACAGCCTTGTTGTGTTCCCCTCTCTAGAAGGATGGGTTCTGATCCCGCCCCATTCATTAGAACTCGTGTACGGGGTTGTGCATAATTAGTTTTAAGCATGGTGATGTTTCTGCCTAAATCCAAAGCAGTGTAAGGTGCAAAACATTGCCAAACCACTCGGTCGAACTCCTTCTCTGCATCTAGCGTGAGAAGGACCAACGGAACCAATTTCTTAACCGCCTTTTCAGATAAGTGTATGACCTTCGAAGGTTATCATAGGTTTATCTACCAGTTATAAAGCTCACTGGGTGAATCAGATCAGGCATGATGGATTCCAGTCTAGTGGTTAATGTCTTTGTGTATAGTTTGGCATCTAAGTTAAGTAAAGCTATCGGTCGGTATGAGCCGCAGTCTGCAGGTCTTTACCTTGTTTGTGGATCACTGACATCAGTGCTTCGTCCATTGACTGGGTCATGGCTCCAGAGTCTGGCATGGCATTGAAGAGGGTGACAAGATGTGGTATGAGTTCCGAACCAAAGGTTCTGTAAAAGTGAAGCGTTAGCCCGTCTGGGCCTATGGATTTGTGAAGCTTGAGTTCTTCAAGTGCATTACAGACTTCTTCTTCATCTATAGGTCATTGTAGTGTTTCATTTTGGGCCGCTGTCACTTGCAGAAGGGAAACCCCTCCCAAGTATGCCATCTGGTCTATTTTGTTATGGGGCTCAGCTGTGTACAGTGTTTTATAAAAAGCCCGGAAGGCATGAGCCTTCTTTCAGTCTTCTGCTATCACCCTCCCCGATTCTAACTTTATGGGGCCAATGCACTCCTTTCCCCTCTTTGTGCGTAATTGTCTAGCTAGTTGGGCATCCGCTTTATTGCCGTGTTTGTATGTAGTGCATTTAAGCCTTAGAAGCATAAGTTCAGCTCTGTTGGTGTATATGGCGTTAAGCTTGCCTCTAAGGGCCGTGACCTTTCTTTGTAGAGGGAGGGCCAGGTGTGCCTTATGTGCCTGCTCTGCCTGTTGAAGTTCAATTTCTAGACCAATCCTATCTTTGGTTCTCTCTTTGTTTAGAGTGAACATTAATTCAAGGCATTTACCCCCTTTGTACAGCCTTGAAAGAGTCCCAGTTATTAGCGTGGTTTGTGTCTTGTGGGTCGTTTAGTGAGAAGTATTCCCTCATGGCCGCTCTAAGTTCATCCCTCATCTTACTGTTGCGTGCTAGTGAATGGGGGAAAAACCAGCGTCGGTACTTCGGGGGCCCCGAGTCCCACCTTAGTGTTAGCGTGACTAGCGCATGGCCCGAGATAGTAATCGGGTGGGAAGCATCCGCTTGCAGGGCAGACGCGAGGGCTTGATTAATGAATGCATAGTCAAGTTTGAAATAAGAACGTTGGGGTACATCATTTGCCATGCGTCTATGAGGCCGAGAGTGGTGAATTCTTTCTTCAGAGCATTAGAGAAGGAGCCTGTGGTAGATCTATGGGTGGAAGAGCTATCCAACCCCGCCTCCCAGGTGAGGTTAAAGTCACCCATCAGAAAGATATCTCCCTCTGCAAATCCTCTCAGTGCCGCTAGCATGGAGGAGAGAAAAGCTCCCTGGTTTGTGTTGGGGCATATATAGACGCAAAGGTGCACAGACTACCTTGAATTCTGCCCTTGACCATAATTACCTGTCCTTCTCTATCTGACCTACAGCCATCCAGGTGGAATTTCAATGAGTAGTGGAAAAAGAGTGCCACACCATTATGTTTGCTAGAGGCCGAGGATTTGTACATCACTGGATATGCTTTATGTCCTAGTCTGTGTTCGTCCGTTTTTTCCAGATGGGTCTCTTGAAGCGCCACTACGTCATGCCTGCCATCTAACAAGTATTTCCATAGTTTGTGGCACTCTGCGGGAGAGTTGAGCCCCTTAATATTCCATGTGAGTGTAATGAACACCATAGTGGGTCACTAGGGTAGTCTCTTGTCCTCTTCGCCCCTCGCTCGGTGTCTCCGGCTGGATTTCCCTCCCCCTTCTCTTCTCTCAGAATGGCTTCCAATAATGTTGCGCACTGTCCCTTGCCTCCCTATCCCTTATCTGTAACACTCTTCCAATGCACCAGGAATTGTGTGAACATATTCCCCAACAGTAATACCCAAACTTAAACAGATGGCGTTGGGTTCCACAGAAAAACGTATCTATTCTCGAGATAATTCTCTTAGGAGCGCCTAGATCAGTGTCCGCTAATGCAGGCTAAATTCGGTTTTATAATAAAAGGAAAGATGTTCTCACTGTAGCTATAACTGTCAATCAATAATACCATCGGTTAGCAGCCCAAATAGTGTGAGTGGTCGGTGTTATAATGTCCCCCTCCTTGTACAATCAGGTAGGACCACTCTGGGATGACCAAGGGCCATTTATCGGTGTCCCTGGTCCCAGGTTGGCGCGCGCTGGGGTTGAGCATTGAAACGTAGCCCCTCGCTCCCCAGATGAACCAACGTTGGGAGGTCGACTCTTATATTACTAAGTACTCTTTATTTCTGTCGTTGGCGGTTTCTAGACTGCGTCCTTCATTGTTCTCATCCTCACCACTCCATCTTGACTCCCGGTTGCTTTGCTCAGCCTCCTCTGATGATTGCAGTTCGGAGAGTACAAGTCCCACCACCCGCGCTTCTTCAGCGAGGCTTGAAACGTGATGAGTTTTATTCTTGAGGGTAAATGCTAGGCCAAATGGATATGTCCACCTGTGTTTAACATTTTGTATTCTGAGTTTTTCAGTGACAGGGCGGAACTGTTGACGACGTGCCAGGGTGGAGGGAGAAATATCTTGATAAAGGATGCAGGTGGCTCCCTGAAAAGTAACCTCACCCACCCTTCGGGCCACCTGTAGAAGTGCTTCTTTCACCTTGAAGGAGTGGAGCTTTGCTAGTATGTCCCTCAACTGACCCTTGCTGCTTGATCCCGGAGGTCCGACTCTATGGACTCTGTCCATCTTGACTTTCGCTCCTGTGGAGCCTAGTAGTTCTGTGAATAGTCCTGTCAAGAATACCTCTAGGTCGGGTCTGTCAGCTCCTTCCTCCAGGTTTCTCAGCCTAATGTTGTCCCTCCGTGACCTGTTCTCCAAATCTTCACATTTCAAGAGGGATGCCCGGAGTTCAGATTGGAGGGTGTTCATTGATTCCTCTGTCTGGTCCGTATGGCGGTCAAGCTCCTGCATCTAGGTCTCAAGGTCTAATGTACGAGTAACTACAGAGTCAACGTCTTGTTGGAGGGAAGTTAGTTTCATTTGTATATCAGAGTGAAGCGCTTCTAGTTATGTCTGAAAGTCAGATTTGAGTTCCGCATGCAGCTCTTTCTTCAATTACTGTAGGGACGTTAGGAGGTCTTCTTTAATTAATGCTATGCTTTTTTCTGCATTCCCCGTGGAGTCCTTCCTGTGTCCTGCTGTTGGAGTAAAGTAACTGGACACCCTGTTGGTTTGGGACTTCTTAGGTGGCATAAAGTCGATGGTTGGCAGAGGCGGGAACCTCAGGGAGTCGCCCGATGTGTCTGGTGGGGTGTTTTGGGGGTCCCAAACCGCCATCAGGGAGCTCAGATAGGTGGCTGTCCCCCAGAGTTCTGTTCACTCTCTGCATCAAGTTGGGGCGCGCAGGTCTCTTGTGCATGGCAGGGTCACTCTTCTTGTGGCTCTTATGACTCCCATCCCTCACAGACCCTACGTACTGCTCTGTGCTGTGTTATTTGTCTCTGGTTACTTTGCCAGGTGTCTGGCGCTGTTCTGACTATATGGTGGATGCATGCCCTCGCCGGGTGTGTTGAGCTAGTTTCTCACCTCTTCCAGAGGGTTTTCTCTTCCAGCCGCGTTGTACATCTGTGAGGGGTGGGGGTGGGGGGCCATTCCCCGCAGAATGTGGAGTTTCAGAATGCCTCCCGGATTTTGGGTGTGGGAAGTTGGTTTCCTTCCTGTTGATTAGGGCCCAGTTTATTCTGTAGACATGGAGGATGGGAAGGGGCATTCTCTGGGCAGGATCTCAGGTTGTCCAACCCTCCTCGTCTGCCTGCGGTGGTTGTGGGCTGCATCAGATGTGGTCTCCCGTCTCTGCTTCCCAGCGTGGCGGCGGTGGGACCAGGCTGTGTCTAGTGAGGCCGCTATTTTAAGGTCAGGCACTCTGGTTGGCTCTTCCGCTTCCGCCGAACGAGCCATGTACCTCCCTGGTTGTCGCTTCCTTACCATGTTGGATTTGTTGAGGCTCTAAACCGACTGGTGGTGGGCTCGCAGTGTGGTGCAGACCTCTGCTCCCTGCTGGCCAGTTCCTTCACCTCGTCTTGCTGCTCCAGCCAGGGGAAGCAGTGAGCTCAAGCGCCCGTGCCTGCCATACGTCAGCCCTCCAATTTACTTCAGGTTCTTCCGTGTGTAAGAGTGCCCCGGCCACTTTATCTACCATCAGGAGGGCTTTTAGTGTTTATTGATAGCCTCCGAGTGGTCGAGGGCCACCTCACCGGCCCCCGTTTGCCATGTCATCGCGCCACCAGACGGGTCTGTTGTAATCACCGTACTCTGCGTGGCAGGGGGGCTCTCGCTTCCCGATCACTTCTCTCCCCTCAGGAGTTCAAGTGCTGCCCCTCTGTGGGTAGATGCAAGCCAGATGTATTAGGATATTTCGTCTTTCTGCTCTCATTGCAGCCGAACCTACCCGGATCACATCTGTTTGGCCATCATGTCTGGCCATGACCTCCTTGTCACAACTTTTCATCACTATGGAAGTATCTTCTTTCAAAGACTGTAATGCCTTTCTCTGTTCCTCTGTAAGATTATTTGTACTTCTAATGCCATTCTTTCTTAGTGCAATTAAATCCTTGACCACCAACTCATGGAACATGTCCAGATTATCATGTGGGGTGGTTGGTATAACTTGTGACTTAGATTTAAAGCCACTACCAATCGCTATTCTTGTATCCATTCAAAGGGATTCCACAAGTCCCTCTGCCCCCATCTATAAATCACATGTGACCACATTCCTAGAAATAATGTTCGCTCTTAATTTAGATAATTTATGCATTTTACTCAATTTTAATTTCCTGACAAACAAATAAAGGTCAATCCAGATTATATCCTGAGCTGGGGCAAAATGAAAGTCCTATTTCCAAGAGTGAAACTTCATCTTCAGTCAAACTCCGTTGTGACAGATTCAACACCGTTGGTTTTTCTTCTTGATCCTCTTCTTCAGACGTACTGACCGTCATTTTGTGTGTTCCTACTGCTGCCTCATCTGATCCTATGTCTTTGTTGATGACTTTTCCTCTTCCCCTTCCTCTTCACAGGGAGAGGGCAGTCCTTCTTCGGTTTCTCTGCTTGTCTCAATAGATGATACTCATTGTGAAAACCCGAAGTTATCATTCTTCTTCCTTGATTGTCCCCTTCATCATTATCTTCTGTGCTTATATCCAAGCTAGAATCTGTTGAAATCAAATCCTGTTTCTTTTGTAGATCTTCCTGGAGCCTCTCCTTCCTATAAATATCATATTTAGTATGTTTAATTCCGCATAATCATGCTTATCTCTTTGAAATTTCTGTTGTTTTTTACGTTTCACCCCTCTTCATACTTTCGCAATCACTCTACCATGTTGTCATGCAGCTCCTTAACAGCACGCTGGTCTTCCATGCTCTCAATCTCATGTCTCAGTTCTCTTAATTCACTGCGGATGCGGCTAGATCCAATTTGTCATTTTTAACTAATATCTCCATCATGCCTTTGCTTGATCTGGCCATAAAATCAGGCCACTCCTCTAATAAACCAGGATGTGGGACCTCGAAAATAGGAACCGTAAATATTCTCTAGCCTCTCTAAACTCAGTTCACTTCCAAATACCGCATCAGCGAGGTCAACTCCCACCACTTGCTAATCTCTTTTTTAGTCAACTTTTCTAAAATAAATACTTTTTGTTTTATAGTCACAGTACCTGGAACCACACTTGCCATTCCACTCGTGCCGCTTGTTGTGCAGCTCCCTCCGCGTCAAAGATATGTTCACCTGCTTACATTCTTTTCAAGTCATAATCTTTGGACGACATTGCTGCTTGCTCCCTATCCCTCTGTCGACACGCTACGTCTCGTACTCCTGGGAAATATTCTTCCCCTCTGGAGTATATTGCTGACACTGCAGCCTATGTTCTCGGTCTTCCGCTTGGTTTCTCTCTGCCAGCTCCTCAGTCCACATCGGCCAGTTCAGGAGATGCAGTCATAGCGTTAGCCGCACCAATTACTCCCAAAATGGCAGCTGCGCTGGCGGGGATCGCTTTAAGATTAAAACTGGAAGTGTGCTGTACTTCGCAATCTCATCCACCTATGTGCGGGTGTTCCACGGCTGCAGGGGCTTCAGCCTTCACATGATGGTGCCGCAGAGCAACAGGTAGAGATGAAGTCTGAGTATGTATGATGGGTCAGTTGTCTGTGTTTATTCTACCACACATGCACAATTAATGTTCTTTACATTGTGGTTGCACAAGAGTTCCATGAAAGACCCAAGGCCTGTACGTTTCCAGCAGTGTGCTCTTTATCAAGCCTTCAAATTTCTGGGTGAGCCTAATGGCAGTGCAGCATCTGTAAACTGCCACTCAGCATGGTGAACGGCTGTATTGAAGACCCTGCTTTGCAACTCACATTTCCAGTGTGTGCGCAGTATCTGCCATGGGGCAAGCAGTGAGAACCAGGAGCAGAGCAGGGGAGTTTTATTCATATGAACAGCTGAAGACAGAGTCACAGTGGGACTCATTGCAATTTACATAAAAATATCTCCTTCACTGCTGCTGGGGCGTGTGCCTATTTGTGTGGAAATGTGGGCGGGTGTGCATAGGCATGATGTGCCCAAATCTGGTATAATATGGGCAATAGAATAATGGAAATCCTTAATATGCTGTGGGCATCTACAGCACGATGATGCCTCATAATACATTACTGGATCTGGCTTAATAGTGCCAATTTTAGCATATTGATGCCATGCCTGGTACTGGCGATGACTAATACTAGCACACACCTAACTGTTTAAATGGCCAATTGATTAATGTGCAAAAGTGAAATGATGGATTTATGAAAGGTGGTATGAAAGATGACTATGTTCAGTTATGTTGGTAAATGCCCATAGCAACCAACAATTTCCTCAAACTCATGTGGGGCAGGTGAGCTAACATTTCTAGGAAGGCTTAGGTCTTCTTGGCACTAAATAAAATTATTGAAGGAATTAAGAACCCCTATGGCTGCTTTTTAATTGTTTGTGTGAAAATTCTTCATTGTGATTTTAAGTACGATGTACTATATGAGAGCATGGAGGAACTTGATCCAGCTCAATTTTCTTACTTGGTGCAATTGAAATGGTGTATAGACTCATGACCTCTTTCAAAGATCATGAACCACTGTTTCCGCAGCCTACAGATCTCTGCAGCCAGTGCATCAAACACTTACCAGTGTTATACCCTGACACCTGGTTAGTGCACCTCGCACTCTCCTACAGTTGAATTAATATGACCAGTTTGTGAGTGATAATGTAAGCCAATAGGCCAAGGGCCTGCAGCTAGAGATACTAAATGTAATCTGGGATAATGTTTTGTCATTCACTTAGAGTATACTTAGAGTATAAATATGCTGTGCTGCCACTAAGAAAAGCAATAAAAGAATGTATTGGGTTACGACACGACAATCCTGCGGAGGCACATATTTGCTCCCGTGTGTTTTTGGGATTTTTTCCCCATCAGTTTTCTTCTTTACTTGAGCACCAGTTACATTTTACGAGGACACATACATTTTTCTGGCACGGAGAGATTAAGTGATTTGCTCAGCAGTGGCGTTATGGACACCCCTCAGCCCCCCGCAGTGTGGGGGGCCCACTCTTCTATATATGAAGGGGGCCCCCTCAGCTTGTTTGTCCACGGTGTGTGTCTCTTGTAAAGCAGAAGCAGTTTACAGCCTGCTTTGAGCTGCTCTGAGCTGAAACGGGCTGACTCAGAAGTGAAGAGAAACAAAATAACAACTTTTGTTTCTTTTTCACTCCTAGCCTGCAAGGCCCCTTACAAGAGCAGATACCCCCTTCCCCCCCACTTCCCCTCACAGAAAGCATCTTCTATAGAGCACTGCTTGTCTGAGAGGGGAAGAGGCTGCACAGAACTTATTGGGGCACAGGTAAGGTTGCTACCTTTAATTCCAACAGACAAATATAGTCATCTGTTCACAATTTAACATTCTGCAAAGGCCCCAACATGGTTCTGAAACAGAACTTTATAAGAAATCATTGTTATTCATTTGAATATGGCATTTCTGTCTTTCTCAGTCAGAGGTCACAAGGGCAGCTGTAGAGCACACTTAAAGTGTTTTCTTCTTACATTACCTGTTTACAGTATGAACTAATAAGGGGAAAAAATGCCAATCTGATTGTTCTAATTGTTGGACTGGCCAGGACATTAAAATACAGCTCATGCCCATATAAAACCAGTTAGGTGGCAACCATAGGAAGAGGATGTGTGCAACTCCAGAAACATAACCAGGACTCTGCTTAGGGTCAATGGAAGGACAAAATATAGCTAGAATGTTGAATGAGTGGATAAGGATGTGAAGGGGTGATTGCATATGAGTGATTGTGGTAGGTGAGCGCTAAGGAAGTGGACCCCTTCCCCGAAAGTATCTCCTACAACACCAGCCTTTTTTCTCAATGATAAGCACAGTTGTGCCTTGCACAGGGATCTTGTTTTGTTAACGGGCTGCTGTAAAGGGACAGGGATAGCATTTGATAAAATAGAGCATGGTGTCCTCTGCATATACAATAAACCAAGGGGAGGTGTTGTGTTCAGTGATTAATTTGTAAAATAATAAGTGCCAGGGCCCTGACCAGGAGGCCACTCCAGATTGTACCTCCCATCGGCCCTGTCATCACTGCCAAAACAACTACTAGCCATCTCTCTCGCCAGCAAGTGCTACAGTTCAGAATTATTCGAGGTCCCCAAAGCTAAAGGAATGACTGTGGAGGCAGATATTAGTAAATGTTAATGTATACTGTATTCATAAACAATCGTTCTGCTAAACTCTAAATTAGATGAGCAGCGCCGTCATGTGGCAGACTGTCCTAAGTGTGGTGTTGACAATTAAGTGCTGGTGCCGAGCACCAGAAACCAATTAAGTGCCAGTGCTGAGCACCAGAAACTACCGGCTCAAATTAAGCACTAGTTGTGTTGGGACGTAATATATTTCAATCCATGCAGGTAAATTGAAAAGGTAATTCAATTACAAGCATGTTAAATGCATTACCCAAATCAGCAATTACCCATGCCTGCGTGGACTATCACAGACATCTGCACTATTTTCTCTATGCGTTTTTTATTGTATGCATTGTCTAGAATATCACTAGTGGAACTATCTGTAGCGTCCTTAGAATCGAATTGTAGGGAGACATACATTAGGTCATAGTTAAACTGGTGGGGGTACTTTATGGGACAAAGTAGCCCCTGCCGTACATTAGAAGGATATTGCAACTCACTGAGGAGTTCCATGACCATATAGCGGAAAGAGGCCAAAGGTGACTTACAATATCCTTATCATCTATGGCAGCTTGTACTTTATTCCTTGTAATACATGGTTACACCATTACCTTTCCCTCAAACCACTTAGGCCCAGATGTACAACCATTTTGCGAGAGCAAAATCGGTCGCAATCCGATATGCGCATGCAAAATTGGTCGTACGCAATGTGCGAAATCCACTCGCAAAACAAAAAATTGCGATGCGAATGAATACTGACTCGCAAAAAAAGCAACCTGTTTTTGCGTTCACAAAATAGCGACTCGCAATTTGCAAGATGCTATTTATGATGTACAAACCAGCCGCAAATTGCGAAAATGCGCAAAAAGGCCCCTTTGCGCATGCAATTTACCACTAACCAGAACCAGGAGGTAACCAGGCCCAACCTATAAAAACAGGCCCAGAATGCATCAGAAATCTTTCCACTATGGCCGCCCTGTACGTGATAGCGAGGAGTATGTGGATACTGACTGCTCAGCAGAGGAGGCAGAGACAGGAGAGGATATTCAGAGTCAGGCTAACATTGTTTGTGAAGACAGAGGAAGAGATTTATGACCTGTACAGGGTGAGTAGCACTGTCAACCTCGGCCTCATATACACCTTGAAGCCACAATTGGAAAGCAGAACCCTGCGCAGCAATGCAATCCCCACACATGTGCAGGTGTTGTGCTCCCTCCACCTATTGGCCACTGGTAACTACCAAGATGTCATTGCAGTGGCCGGAGGTGTGTCGCAGAGTGCGCTTTCGCGTTTCTTTCGCAATTTCCTAAATGCATTGCTACACCACATCCATCAACACATCTACCTGCCCAGGGATGATGAGGAACATGAAAATACAAAACTGCAATTTTATAGAATAGCAAGGTTTTCACAGGTCATAGGGTGCATTGATGGGACCCATATGCCCATATGTCCCCCATCCCGCATAGAATACATATTCCATAATCCAAGTTGTCTGTGACGCAAACAACATCATCACAGATATTGTTGCCAAATATCCTGGAAGCACGCATGACTCATACATCTTCAGACACAGTGGCATATACCAGAAATTACCAGAAATTAGAAAGAGGTGACTTTGATGAAGGATACCTACTAGGTAGCTGAATTTACATGTCCACAGTGAGATGTATTTGCACTGTTATGTATGTCTGCATGTTGTCTCATCATCATATATCTCTCACTAGGTGACAGTGCGTATGCCCTGCGGCCATGGATCCTCACGCCGTACCTGTCTCCCAACAACGCACATGAAAGGCGGTACAACAAAGCACATCGGCGCACCAGGACCGTGATCGAGCGCACATTTGGCATCCTAAAATCGTGCTTCAGGAGCCTCCACAAAATTGGCGGATCCCTGCAATATGCACCTGAGACGGTCTGCAAAATAGTGGCCACATGTGCCATGCTCCACAACATGGCCTGCAGGGGTGGATTGCCCATGGACGTGACTGATTCAGAACCGGAGGATGAGGACTAAGGACCACCTGCCCAACAGCAGTGGGATGGTAGCTCTGCAGCAGACAGTACAAATTGTGAATTCAACTTTGAATTTGTGCTTTATTTTGCAAGCTCACACAAACAAAATCAGGACAACCTGTCCATCACAAAATTAAAAAACAAATTTGTAACTGTATTGTAGTTACATCACCTCAAATTTTAACTAAGATGTGGGGCAAGGACTGTGCAGTAACTCTACATAATTCACTTCCTGCCTCTACGTCCAGCTTGGTTAGAGATGCCACGTGGAATCCCAGCCTGGTGGCTGCTGCTCCTATGCATAGTTGGTGTTTCGGCAGCAGAGACCCTACTGCGGCTGGAAACCTCACTGTCAGCGCCTTCTGTAGCATCACCACTGGCAAACATATTAGTCTGCAGTGTCTCCACTGCTGCAGTTATTTGTTGCAGTCCGCGTGCCACATCACCACTTTTCACAGATCACCAATGGCACCTGTGAGGGCATCAAATTTAGCTTCCAGCCAGCATTGGTTATCAGTCATCTTTCGTGTGATGTCCCTGAATCCCTGGGTCAGCTTAAGGTTCAACTGCCTCTGTTGTTGTTGCAGGTACTGGATCCTAAGCATCGCCTGTTCCAGGCCTCCAAACAACACCTGATTGGGTGCTCCAGTGTGCAGACTGGCTTGCATACGACGTACAGACTGCTTAGCTGGAGCCTGGTGACAGTTGTGCGTCTTGATGCTGCTGTCTGCCGTGATGCTGGTGTCACACTGGCTGTAGCCTATGATAAGGTCGCTGCAGCAGTGTCTGAGAATTCAGGATGACTTGGTCCACTTGATGCTCCCCCATCCTGCCCTTCCTCCATCTGGACCAGATCCGGGCTTCCCTCAGTGTCATCTGCACTGTGCTCTCCTCCCAGTGGTGTATCTATGTGGCAAAAGATGTAAGGTGAAAATGAATTATGTGAGTCACTATCTAAGTTGTGTTGCAATGTTTATCAGCTCATGTCATTCCGTAACTACACTGTATATGTCACTGACTACGTTTCCCATAATGCACCATTTGGGTTTATATTGTGTGGTGCGGGAATTTCTGGTTTGGATGATTAGTATGCATGTGTAGAACAGGCTTTAGTGGTGAGTTAAACATTTCCTACACATTTCACACTTACCAGGGTTTCGTGCTGGCTGTGATGTGTCAAGGGTCCCAACAGCCGCCCTCTCCAGTGTACTCTCCACCATGGTCTCTGCTGCAGATGGTTCTGATGTGGTAGATGGCCCTCCTCCTGTCCCTTGTACCTCTCACAGATGTGCTGCCACCCTCTCTTTGGCCCTGGAGCACAGGTCATACCATCTTTTCTTGATGTCGTCAAGGGACCTGTGGGCCGCACCCAGAGCATTTATGCTGCTGCATTCCTCTCCAGATCTTACGTTTGTCTGCCTCAGGGACACTGTGCGATGCCCTCCCAAACAGCTCCTCATGATTATTGCAGCATTCCTCTATCTCCTTTTCAGAGAATTTGAGCTTCCTCAGCCGCTCCTTTCCACCCTTGTCACTGGCCTTGCCGCTCATGGTTTTTCAGTGAGCCTGCCTGCAGTGTTGTACTATGTTGCTGCACCTAACCATGTTCTAGATAATCTGTTCAGGAAAACCCTGGGACACCACTTTCTGTTTTGGGGTCCTTCAGCTCTACCAGGAAGTGTTTTCTCATTTTTTTTCTTGCATCCGCAACTTGCGTGTGCAAAATGGGCTTGTTTCTGCTGCTCTCGCTATTTGCGCTTGCAAAATTGCCTTTTCTAACGAGGACGCTATTTGCGAGCACTTACCGACTTGCAAATTGCCGTGACACGAAATAGCGATGCGAGTCATTAGTGACCCGCAATCATGGTACCGCTTTGGTACGTACGTATCGTTTTGCAACTCGCAAATTGCAAGTCGCAATTTGACCCAATTTGCGAGTCACAATTTCTATTGGTTGTACACCTGGCCCCTAAATCCTTGGTGTGTAGCCAGTGTTGTAACAATAGCCCCTGCAGCACCCGTGGTGCAGAGGGCCTCAGCTCCAGGGTGCACCCTCTGGCACTGTGCACAGGCGGTGAGGTCCCTGTCCTTAAAGCTCCTGACTGGATCCGCAGCGTGGGGGGGCCCCACTCTGTGAACTTTGCAGGGGGGCCCCCTTAAGTTTAGTTATGCCACTGTTGCCCAGAATCAAAGGATGTTGAGGAGATGCCAAATCTGAAAACCGGTTCCCGAGTTACAAAGTCGGAAACTCTGGCCAATATGCCATATCTCCTGAGAGAGAGATACTGCACATTTCTTTTTAACATTCTCCAACCTTGACATTTCCTTTTATTTTAATTATGCAATAAGGTACATGCATAGAGATTGTTTTAGCAACAAAATAATTAATTCTAATCTGTCTTCATAAATTAGAATTTCTTTGACAAATTTAACTGATGAATGCCTTTTCTATCCGGTATAAAACTATGAAAACCTCTATAGCACCTTAGTTTTTCCTGAGTGGTTCCAAGAAAAGATTGTTATCTTTTCTGCCACACCAGCACAATGTGATTCTCATATATCAAATAAAAAGGTCAGGGCTAGTGTCAAGGAATTTATAAAAAAACGGATACATTTGACCTGTTCGCAAATCGCACTTCAAGGCTGCGCAAGACAAATCATATTAGGGCTCGCCACATACACCGAGAGAATCAGCAAAAGAGGGAGCAAAATAATGAGGCCTTTCTGTATGGCTTGCAGATACAGAACCTTTCAATGTTAGAAAAGTTGTGTTTGAAATCTCCAACGTATCAACCTTTTATATAGTTCAAAGTGATGGCAGGCAGCTCCTTGAGCTACCTCCTCAAAAGAAGCAAAAGTTCAACAAGTGTAGTTTTTTTTCTTTTCAAAAAAGTAAAATAAAAAAATGCCCTGCAGATCCTTTATCAACTTGCGGGGGCATGGACAAGACAAAGTATGCTAGCCCTACACTCCGACCAGTGACATCTCAAGGATTTTGGGGGTCCTGGACAAGCCATATTTTTGGGGCCCCAGTATGGAACAAATTTAAAATGTTTTTCTTATTCGATCAAATTCAAGCATGCCTGATGCCAAACAGCTCTAAATAACATGTTTAACTTCAAAAGGGAGACACAAAGATAGTTGAAATATGTTTTACCCCAAACATCCTTAAAATTACATGAGGTAGAGGCAGGGCCGTTTCTATCACTAGGCAGCACTAGGCGGCTGCCTAGGGCGGCAAAATGTGGAGGGCGGCCGTGGCAAAAGTTAAAAACATGAGTTCTTTTTCTTTTTTTTTTTTTAGTCTCTTCTGACTTCTATTGAGTATTGAATCTGCCACTGCCAGCCTGTCCAGGTAGCGTAACTAGCGCGGGCGCGGCTCGCCTTTAATTACACTGTCGACGTCGTGACCAGGGTGACGTGACGTGAGGAGGTCACGTTCGGCGCCACCCACGGCAGCCGCCGGGGCTGTGCCTGTGCGCGCGCCGCAGAGCAAAGAGAGTTACGCGGCGCTACCTGTGGCCCGCCTGCAGGCCTATCAGGTGAGGTACCGGGGGAGGCCGGGAATCGGGATGGGATCCGGGTCGGCTGGCAGCGGCAGGCAGACGGTGCCTTGGGGCGAGGGCGAGGCACACCTGGCTGTGCAATGGGGCTCTTCACTTCCAGTCTACTTAGCCTGACACTGCCATCGGCCTTCCAGGGCGCATGCCTTTTATTTATTTATTTATTTATGTGATTTTATATAGCTCGAACATTACCCGAAGGTGTCAGAGCGCGCTTTACATAACAACCAGTTGCATTACATGAGGACATTGGATTATATGAGATACATAAGAGATATAAAACAGATACAAACAGATAAACTCTCAAATCACAAAGGCATGATAGTAAATACAAAGGTCTACTACATACACTGGTTAGAGTGAATTACAAAAGGACCAGTTACATTACATGAGGACTTAGGAGAATACGAGTTACAAAAAGATAGAGATTGGACAGGGGGAGGGTTGACATCAGATGTGGGCTAGTGGTCACACCTGGTCAAAAACCTCTTGCCAGCTCTGAGGAATGTACACCTTTTGTCTTTTGTTCCAGTCGCGTGCAACTTAGCTGTGTGTTGGGGCAACATGCCTTTAGTAACTCTGAGTAGCTAATGAAAGACAAGGACGAATAGGCTTTGGTTTTTGTTGTGCAGGGAGGGGTCGGCTGCTGAAGAGGATACTGTATTTTTTAGGCTCATGAATTTACAAGCTGTCACACCGCAGCAGACAGGTGTTGAACAACAAGCCCCCATAAAGCATCTTGTGTAGGCATTCTATCCTCCAGGACAAGATATAATGGCTTTGGCAGAGAGATCTGTGTGGTGTTGCAAATGCAACAGGCGGAACTGCATTTGGCAGGGCTGCGCGGGAGGCCTAGGGGTTATAATGGTGTCGCATTGACATTTGGCGAACAAGTTTCATTGCCGTCTTGACCACTGAATTCAGAGAAGACTGATCTGCCACTCAATCTAGATGACCAAGAAGTTGTGCTAAAATTTCCTTAGAAGTAAGGGTTGTAATCATTATGTAATTATGTTATGACGATTTGTTAACTGTAAGCGCTTGGATAATAGGTGCTATTATTTATTATCCAACTCATTAGTACTTATAGTACCTCCTTTTGAAGTATGACAATCTATGCTTGCTCTGCCTGTATTCAAACCTTTGACATGTACTTCTCCAGGTGGTAGATTGGACCACTAAGCTGTGTACCGGGACGTGCAGGTGTAAAGAACATGCCTATTCAACATGCTACTGAATCTTCTACATTGGGTGATGAATGGGGAAGCTTTTAGAGTAGCTGAGCAGGGCCGTTTCTACCACTACTAGGCAGGAATAGGCAGCTTGTGATGTCGTGTCTGGAGCCAAGGGGGTTTGAAGTGCGTGCAGGGCCTCACAGCGCTGCTGAATGAATTGAGAAAGCCCGTATCCCTTGAAGGTAAATTGATGTTAATGCCAACTCACGAGCTTTAAATCGAGAGGCCTAGGGTTCCTGGTCAGTGTGTATTAGTGTATTCTTCTGGTCATACATTCTGGTGTTACATTGTGTAGGCATCTGATCAACCAGAAGCGTAATTTGAATTGTACCTTCACATGCACTGGAAGCCATTGCAGAGATATTGAGGCTGCTATAATTTGATCGCCTCTAAAGGAATTTGCTGAGCTTTGGGCTTGCTGAAGCCTATGAATTTGGAGAACTGGCGGCACTCCTTAGAACGCAGTATAATACTCTCAGTGGGAAGTCCTAATAGTACCCACTACCATTGCATTTTCAGCACCCCACCTTTGGTAGTGGCTTCCTTAGTGTCCTGTCCTATGACCTGGAGATAGATGGCATCCTACATATTACTTGGCGTGGGGGCAGGGGTTATTTTTTGCGATGTGTCATGGCAGAGGCTTTTGGTGAAATGTGATGATTGGATGGATGGAGCCCAGGTTTTACACATGGAATCGGACGGGATTATGAAGTGGTACCGCCGGCGCCATGAGAGGCGAAGCTTGGCATGCCTGATGTTCGACAGTACCTATAAGTTATTACCCATTATTGCAGATGTGCAGCAACAGTCGTCATTGTACACTGCTGCCTGCTTAAAGGTTCTAGGGAAGAGTTTCAACTGGAGTTATCCCAGTGGCTTGGACCCAAGTTAAAAGGGGAGGGGAGAATGCCCATTGGTGTGGGGGAAGTGGTCTCTGAGTGACTTCATGTTTGAGTGGGGATGAATGATGGGGGGGAGTCTTTCACATTGAGGATAGGAAAGTGCGTCCGTTATGTGGCAAAGAGTATGTGCTTATTTAGTTATTTATTGTTTGATGTGTTTTTTGTTTAATGTTGAATACTAGTTCTTTTATATCTAATGCATTAATTCTTCTAGCCTGGATGACCGGGGGAGAGAGTGATGGTAGTAAAAGGGAGGGGGCGGCATTTTTCAATTCTCGCCTAGGGCGGCAAAACACCTAGAAACGGCCCTGGGTAGAGGGACAGAGTAGACAAGGAGGGAGAGACCTTTCGATCAATAGTATAAAGAGGGGTCAAATGCAGAGAAAGTTCACTTTCGGAGGAGGGGAGGTGGGGCTTTGGAAGGTAGGGGCCCTGGGCAACTGCCCACTTTACTCATGCCTTAAAACGTTTCTGACTCTGACCCAGAAATTAGCTGTTCACCAGGACCCACAAACTGTAATCCAATACATTCTTTTATTGCTTTTCCTAGTGGCAGCACAGCATATTTACACTCTAAGTGAATGGCAAAACATTATCCCAGAATACATTCAGTATCTCTAGCTGCGGGCCCTTGTCTTCCTTATGTGAGGCAGTGGTGTAACACTGTAACTCAACATACTTTCGGATTGTATGTTGGTAACCAAAATGCTCTTTGGCTTTCATTATCACTCACAAACTGGTCATATTTTAAAATAGGTTATATGATTAATTCACCTGTAGGAGAGATTGGGGTGAACTCACCAGGTGTCAGGGTATAACACTGGTAAGTGTTTGATGCACTGGCTGCAGAGATCTATGGGCTGCGGAAACAGTGGTTAGTGATCTTTGAAGAGGTCATGAGTCTATACACCATTTCAATTGCACCAAGTAAGAAAATTGAGCTGGACCAAGATCCTTCATGCTCCCAAACAGTATATCTTACTTAACATCACAATGAAGAATTTTCACACACACATTTTAAAAAAAGCTACACAGGTTCTTAATTCTTTCAATAATTTCATCAAGTGGCAAGAAGACCTAACTCTTCCTAGAAATGTTAGCTCACTGGCCCCAGACGAATTTGAGGAAATTGTTGATGAGTATGGGTATTTACCAACATAACTGAACATAGTCATCTTTCATACCACCTTTCATAAATCCAACATTTCACTTTTGCACACTATTCCATTGACCATTTAAACCGTTAGGTGTGCGCTAGTATTAGTCATTGCCAGTACCAGGCATGGCATCAATTACCACTATTAAGACATATCCAGTAATGTATCATGAGGCATCATCGTTCTGTAGATGCCCACAGCATGTCAAGGATTACCATTATTCTATTGCCCATATTATACCAGGTTTGGGTATATCACCCCTCTGTAACCTCCCACATTCCCACACAAACAGGCACATGCCCTAACAGTAGTAATGGAGATATTTTTATGTAAATTGCAATGCATTCCACTGTGACTCTGACTTCAGCTGTTCACGTGGTTAAAACTCCCCTGCTCTGCTCCTGGTTTTCACTGCTTTCCCCATGGCAGATACTGCACACACATTGGAAGTGTGAGTTGCAAAGCAGGGCCTTCAATACAGCCCATCACCATACGTAGTGCCTGTTTACAGATGCTGCACTATCGATTGGGCTCGCCCTATGGCTTTGAAGGCTGGATAAAGAGCACACTGCTGGAAACATAGAGGTCTTGGGTCTTTCATGGAACTCTTGTGCAGCCACATTGTAAAGAACATTAATTGTGCATGTATGATAGAATGAACACGGACAACTGGCCCATCATAAATACTCAGATTTCTTCTCTACCTGTTCTGTGGAACCATCACTATAACATATTTAACATATTTAACATATATATATATATATATATATATATATATATATATATATATATATATATATTTGCCACTACCTCGAACACATTATTATATTATATATCATATATATATATACAAAGAACTTTTTTGCCTTTTATCATAGCACGAACAATTATATGTTTGAGGTGTATGCATTTGTGAACAGACCCACTAGGGTAGAATTTGTACTTTGTAGTCTGAAATAAGTTTCCTAGCATTCAACTGAGTGTTTTTTCCTTCAACTCAATAACAGAGTGAAGGTAAGGTTTTGTTATTAAGACTAAATGGGATACCTTTATACAATATGATATTGATGAATTTATATTTTGAATTGAATTCCATCCTATTCAGTAGTAACACGCCTGAAGAGATTAGCGTACTGAATGTTTTTCGTTCGGAGTCTGTCTTCCGACTATTTTTGGAAGCAGCCTTCAGAAAGAACGTATTTATTATTTTTGTACAATCCTCGTTGTTAATTCAAATGCACACTGTCAATAATTTTGAAATTTAAATTGTAATGAGATATGAAAAGGAGCAAAAACTACCAGTCTTTCTTTTAATGCACTTTTTTGGTAGTCATGTCATGTGACCTGTCACGAGCACGCTATTTAAAAATGGTTGATATGGAAAGAAAAAATTGTTGGTGATCAAGCCTGCTGGTCAGGCGAAACGCGTCCTATCAGCTGACTGAATAAATGAATTTTGGCCAGTACACGGCGTCGTCATTCCTTGGTGTTCGAGGTAGTGGCAACTATTATTGGACCGTGCTTGGGTGGTCCATTTACGACGACGCACCCTCTGGTATGGAGCAGCGGCGGCTGTAACCTGAGTATGGAGGAGAGAGGATATATATATATATATGTATATATATATTATCTACTGGCGGTCGCCAGTAGATAGTTATAGTTACAACCTATTATCCATAGGAAATCCGCGACATTCTATTTGAAATAACTCACTTGCCGGTTGACGTATCTTCGCGAAATTTTCAAACTTTGTGGCCCGCTCCGGTCTGCTCCTACCCTGAAAGTCTCGGGGGATTCGTCAAGCGGGGGCCGAGAAAAAGGGGGTCCCAAAACGCGTTTTCCCCATGCACTTTTCCATAGGAAACTTTAGACACGGCTACAGCCCGAACTGCTGAACGGAATTACACCAAATTTGGCAAAGAGGTAGTTCTTGGTTCAGAAAGAACCCTTTTGTTAAATGGTGTAAATCCGTTCAGTAGTTGCTGAGAAAATGAAAAGTAAAAAGTTAGTGATATCTATGGCCGAGTAGGGTCCGCGTACCCTCAGCGCACCCTGCGCGCACCGTCCCGATCACGAGCTGCATGTTAATTGGCTGTCAGCTGGCTGTCAACATTCCGATTCAGGAAATGTTGGCAGCCATTTTGTCCCTCGGTAGAACCGAGGGACAGAAACAAGTGCGCAAAGCGCACAAAGGGGGCAGGGTAGAAACACCCTGACCCCCTAGGTTTGCTCAGGGGTCCCACAAGGACCCCCTGGGCAAAAAATAAAAAAAATTTTTAAATCGGCAGGATGCGCTCAGGGTGCGCGAATCCTGCCGAAAAAAATCGAGCGCGGTCTCCGCGCTTCGATGTTAGTGGCCCCGGGTGGCCCAACTCCCGGGGGCATGGTGGGGGGGATAATTTAATGTGTGGGGGCCTCAAGGGCCCCCAAGCCCGGGGACCGCCACCCCCCGGGGCTTTTTAAAAAATGGTGCGGGAGGGCTCTGAGCCCTCCCGCAGCCCCGGGACCACCACCTCCCCGGGGCTTTTGGTATACATTATAAAACCTGTGTGGGGGCTCCAGCCCCCACACGCCCGAGGACCGCCACCTCCCGGGGCACTAAACATTTTAATATGGGGGTCCGTTACGGACCCCAGAGCCCGGGGACCACCACCTCCCCGGGGCTGTGTACTGAATGGGAGGGGGCCGCGCGGCCCCACTCCTGGAGCCCTTGATGGCCCTGGGGACCACCACCCCCAGGGCCGGCTCCTGCAGTGTCCCGGGTGCCTACCCCGGGACACTGTAGTTTGCTATGGCAGGACGGGAGCCTCGCGGCTCCCGTCCTGCCATAGCAAACTGCTTTGGATATTGGAAGAGAGAGCAGGGAAACCTGCTCTCTCTTCCAATATCCAAACCGATTGCTTTTCCACATGGGGAGCAGCATGTCAGCTGCTCCCCATGTGGAACTAGCAATGCCGGCTCCCAAGGGACGTGGGGAGCCGGCGGGACTGTGGGGGATTGGGGACCCCCACAGTCCCCAACGAGAGAGGGCCAGCCCCGGGGGATGGGGTCCCCGGGGCAAGTAGTGGCCCGGGAGGGGGCCACGCGGCCCCCTCCCCAAAAAGAGATTTTTTTTTTTTTTTTAAATGGAAAGGCTGGCCCCGGGGGATGGGGTCCCCGGGGCCTTAAAATGGCCAGAGGAGGGGGCCACGCTGCCCCCTCAAAATAATAAATATAGAGGCCATGCCCCGGGGGATGGGGTCCCCGGGGCCAATACAGGCCCAGGGAAGGGGGCCACGCGGCCCCCTTCCTGTTTTTTTTTTTTTGTAATTTAAAAAAGGGGTAAGGCCCTGGGGGATGGGGTCCCCAGGGCCCAAAAGAGAAAAAGGAAGGGGGCCACACAGCCCCCTTCAGGGGACAAAAAAACGATCGGGCCCGCAGGCCCCGCCCCTTCTTTCACCACTCTGCAAACGCGCCCCTGGCGCGTTTGCAGAGGGAGAACAAATTCCCCTTGAATACTGGGGGTCCCTGGGGGCCAACTAGCCCACCAGGAACCTCCAGTATGCGCCAGGGAGCTGCCTTGCAGAGACGTGTAGAGAGGCCACACCCCTTTTACACCTCTCTGCAACGCAGCTCTGTGGCGCTTTTGGAGGTATATGGTGGGCTAGTTGGACTCCGGGGACCCTCAGGATTCAAGGGGACTTAATCCCCCAACTTAAAACGCGCCACGGGGCGCGTTTGCACAGTGGTGAAGGGAGGGCGGGGCTTCAGGTGACATGTGTGCAAACAGGCCCCGTGGCGCGTTTTAAGATGGGGAATTAAATCCCCTTCAATCCTGAGGGTCCCTGGGGCCAACTAGCCCAACAGGTACATCCAGAAAGCGCCACAGAGCTGCGTTGCAGAGAGGTGTAAAAGGGGTGTGGCCTCTCTACACGTCTCTGCAACGCAGCCCCTGGCGCATATTGGAGGTTCCTGGTGGGCTAGTTGGCCCCTAGGGACCCTCAGGATTCAAGGGGACTTAATCCCCCAACTTAAAACGCGCCACGGGGCGCGTTTGCACAGATGTCACCTCAGGCCCCGCCCCCTCCCTTCACCATTGTGCAAATATTCCTCTAAAATCAGCCGAAATAGGAATTCCGATTTACTCACCTGTTATAAGGAGAGACCTCAGTGCTGTATCTTTCAGCCCAGTACTGGTCCTGAAAAGTAATTTTAACCGTACTTACCAGTAACTTGAATTTCCTTCCATAGGCTAGCATTGACTGGTTTCACTTGGAAATTCTTCTAAGTGTGGAGTTTTGGAACTTTAAAATATTCCTCTAAAATCAGCCGAAATACGAATTCCGATTTACTCACCTGTTATCAGGAGAGACCTCAGTGCTGCATCTTTCAGCCCAGTACTGATCCTGAAAAGTAATTTTAACCGTACTTACCGGTAACTTGAATTTCCTTCATAGGCTAACATTGACTGGTTTCACTTGGAAATTCTTCTAAGTGTGGAGTTTTGGAACTTTAAAATATTCCTCTAAAATCAGCCGAAATACGAATTCCGATTTACTCACCTGTTATCAGGAGAGACCTCAGTGCTGCATCTTTCAGCCCAGTAATGATCCTGAAAAGTAATTTTAACCGTACTTACCGGTAACTTGAATTTCCTTCATAGGCTAACATTGACTGGTTTCACTTGGAAATTCTTCTAAGTGTGGAGTTTTGGAACTTTAAAATATTCCTCTAAAATCAGCCGAAATACGAATTCCGATTTACTCACCTGTTATAAGGAGAGACCTCAGTGCTGTATCTTTCAGCCCAGTACTGGTCCTGAAAAGTAATTTTAACCGTACTTACCAGTAACTTGAATTTCCTTCCATAGGCTAACATTGACTGGTTTCACTTGGAAATTCTTCGAAGTGTGGAGTTTTGGAACTTTAAAATATTCCTCTAAAATCAGCCGAAATACGAATTCCGATTTACTCACCTGTTATCAGGAGAGACCTCAGTGCTGCATCTTTCAGCCCAGTACTGATCCTGAAAAGTAATTTTAACCGTACTTACCGGTAACTTGAATTTCCTTCATAGGCTAACATTGACTGGTTTCACTTGGAAATTCTTCTAAGTGTGGAGTTTTGGAACTTTAAAATATTCCTCTAAAATCAGCCGAAATACGAATTCCGATTTACTCACCTGTTATCAGGAGAGACCTCAGTGCTGCATCTTTCAGCCCAGTAATGATCCTTAAAAGTAATTTTAACCGTACTTACCGGTAACTTGAATTTCCTTCATAGGCTAACATTGACTGGTTTCACTTGGAAATTCTTCTAAGTGTGGAGTTTTGGAACTTTAAAATATTCCTCTAAAATCAGCCGAAATACGAATTCCGATTTACTCACCTGTTATAAGGAGAGACCTCAGTGCTGTATCTTTCAGCCCAGTACTGGTCCTGAAAAGTAATTTTAACCGTACTTACCAGTAACTTGAATTTCCTTCCATAGGCTAACATTGACTGGTTTCACTTGGAAATTCTTCGAAGTGTGGAGTTTTGGAACTTTAAAATATTCCTCTAAAATCAGCCGAAATACGAATTCCGATTTACTCACCTGTTATCAGGAGAGACCTCAGTGCTGCATCTTTCAGCCCAGTACTGATCCTGAAAAGTAATTTTAACCGTACTTACCGGTAACTTGAATTTCCTTCATAGGCTAACATTGACTGGTTTCACTTGGAAATTCTTCTAAGTGTGGAGTTTTGGAACTTTAAAATATTCCTCTAAAATCAGCCGAAATACGAATTCCGATTTACTCACCTGTTATCAGGAGAGACCTCAGTGCTGCATCTTTCAGCCCAGTAATGATCCTGAAAAGTAATTTTAACCGTACTTACCGGTAACTTGAATTTCCTTCATAGGCTAACATTGACTGGTTTCACTTGGAAATTCTTCTAAGTGTGGAGTTTTGGAACTTTAAAATATTCCTCTAAAATCAGCCGAAATACGAATTCCGATTTACTCACCTGTTATAAGGAGAGACCTCAGTGCTGTATCTTTCAGCCCAGTACTGGTCCTGAAAAGTAATTTTAACCGTACTTACCAGTAACTTGAATTTCCTTCCATAGGCTAACATTGACTGGTTTCACTTGGAAATTCTTCTAAGTGTGGAGTTTTGGAACTTTAAAATATTCCTCTAAAATCAGCCGAAATACGAATTCCGATTTACTCACCTGTTATCAGGAGAGACCTCAGTGCTGCATCTTTCAGCCCAGTACTGATCCTGAAAAGTAATTTTAACCGTACTTACCGGTAACTTGAATTTCCTTCATAGGCTAACATTGACTGGTTTCACTTGGAAATTCTTCTAAGTGTGGAGTTTTGGAACTTTAAAATATTCCTCTAAAATCAGCCGAAATACGAATTCCGATTTACTCACCTGTTATCAGGAGAGACCTCAGTGCTGCATCTTTCAGCCCAGTACTGATCCTGAAAAGTAATTTTAACCGTACTTACCGGTAACTTGAATTTCCTTCATAGGCTAACATTGACTGGTTTCACTTGGAAATTCTTCTAAGTGTGGAGTTTTGGAACTTTAAAATATTCCTCTAAAATCAGCCGAAATACGAATTCCGATTTACTCACCTGTTATCAGGAGAGACCTCAGTGCTGCATGTTTCAGCCCAGTACTGATCCTCAAAAGTAATTTTAACCGTACTTACCGGTAACTTGAATTTCCTTCATAGGCTAACATTGACTGGTTTTCAGCAAAAAGTTTCAAAGTGTTGATTTTCACAAACTACAAATATTCCTTAAAAATCGCCTGTATGACTTAAACGCATTCTTTCAACTGTTTACAGGAGATGCACCAGTGCTGGATCCAGGATCCAACACTGAGTAAGAAAAAGTAACGATAACAGTTTTTACCTGCTAAGTGAATTTCCTTCCATTGGATAACATTGGTGATTCTATGAGAAAAAGTTTCTAAGTGTCAACTTTTAAAATACAATAATATTCCTTAAAAATCACGACTGTAACCAAAACGCTTTTACTCAACTGTTTACAGGAGATGTACCAGGACTGAATCTAGGATCCAGTCCTGTGGTTAGAAAAGTAATCCATAAAGTAACTAATTGCATTTAACTAGAAATTCACATTGAGCTGAATGTTGCATTGTGTTTGAAAATGTGTTGCCCATTGCAACAACTGTAACTACTGTACTTAAAAGTCTATTGCCTATCTGCAAAGTATTTAAACTAAAGTAATTCATTAAGAGAAAGTATTTTTTGTAATGTAATGTATAATGTAATTACAATGTAATTTAAAAAATAAAATATGTAAAAAAATTGTTTCTAAAAATGTAGTAAATCAGTATGAAAAAAATTAATATAACAATTAATACATTTAAAAATTGTCATTTACAAAACCTTTGAAATTCACTAAAAAAACCGTAGGTTTCAGGCACGTTATAGTTAGAAATTAGCATTTAAAAAACCTTTGAAATTCACTGAAAAAACCATAGGTTTCAGACACGTTATAGTTACAAATTAGCATTTAAAAAACCTTTGAAATTCACTGAAAAAAACATAGGTTTCAGACACGTTATAGTTACAAATTAGCATTTAAAAACCTTTGAAATTCACTGAAAAAACCATAGGTTTTAGGGACAGTTATAGTTACTTGGACATTGCACTCGTACAAAACCCGTGAAATTCCCCGTTATAGTTAGTTCACCTAACTATAACTCGCGCCCGCAATGCACTGCTGATGACGTCACATATTACATCACTCATGACATGGTCAGTGACATCACTGATGACATCACTGATGACATCTCAAATGACATCACTGATGACATCATCCACGTGATAATCTGATGCACCTCCTCACACCCTAATATAACCTTTGATACACCCACTCTAAATTACAGACTGCCATTCGCAAAACCATAGACACTCCAACACCAATAACTACATACCCACTCACTGATTCTTAGGTCTACACACACACATCCACTCACTCACCCGTACAGTCACTCATACTTACGGTCACTCAGTACAGGACTATCATATGCACTCATACTCCTATATAGACACTCAAACACCGCCACTCATCCATAGAGGTACTCACACACCTAGTCAGTCATGCAAATAATTAAACACACTACCATTTACTCACCTATACAGTTATACACACACCAGCTCACTTACTCATACAAATACTAGCACATTCTTACGCTCTTATACAATCACTGATACAAGCACACACTCATCCATACAGCCACTATCACAATCAGTCACTCTCGCTTATAGCTATTTATATACTCCAACACACATATATACTGCCTTTCACATATGTAGTTACTCACACATGTACCACTGGGACATACATTCACTCACTAACACACTCTTACACACACTTACCCACCCATACAGTCTATCACAGATGCACTCTTGAAACCATCCACCCAGTGAATCACCCACTCACACATCTATGCACAGAGTCGCACACACCCCTCCCACACAAACACTCAGGCACCCATACAGATACTCACACAAGCATTCAATAACTCAAATAGACACTCATGTAGCTATTCACAAACACATGCAGCCACTTACACAGCAACAGACAGACGGATACAGACATTCACCCAGTTTAGTCACTAACCCATGCATTCAGTAAGATACGTTAAATCACTCACTTATACAGTCAGTCACGCACCTACTAAATCATCCATACAGACACTTACACACCCACTCATTCTTCAATACGTCTTTTCCTATATATATTAAAAATATTTAAACTTTAGAGAAACACACAGTCACTGGATGATGTCATCAGTGATGTCATTTGAGATGTCATCAGTGATGTCATCAGTGATGTCACTGACCATGTCATGAGTGATGTAATATGTGACGTCATCAGCAGTGCATTGCGGGGGCGCGAGTTATAGTTAGCTGAACTAACTATAACGGGGGAATTTCACGGGTTTTGTACGAGTGCAATGTCCAAGTAACTATAACTGTCCCTAAAACCTATGGTTTTTTCAGTGAATATATATATATATATACACTGAAAGAACCAAAGGTTACAGAGACGTTATAGTTAAGCTAAGGTGTCACTCGTACAAAACCAGAGAAATTCAGCCTTAATAGTACGTGAGCTAACTATATCTCACCCCCCCACAATGCACTGCTTATGAACCCACATATTACATCACTCATGACATGGTGGTCAGTGACACCCACACACCTTTAGACATTATTTCAGGCTATCACACACCCGTGCCCAAAATTAGACTCCCACACACATAAGACACTCATATTGAAAAGACCCCCATACATTACAGACACCTTTACAACTTCCCAAACTGCTAATTGCCATGCATAATAGGTCCTCGTGGCCCACCTCAACTTAGAGGTATGACAGCAAAGCTGAACCTACAGAAGTGAAAAAGCTTTTGGTGCCCAAATCTGCCACGTGCATCAGTTGTTCTTTGAGTCTTCAGTGTTAAGATGAAGTGTGATTGATGAGTAGACATTTTTTTCGGCATTATATAACCAGGCACACAATCAAACGTCAGTGTACACAGCCACCCATACACTTCACTATGGTAGGTGTAGCATTTGCCACACATGAACATAATCAAATGCCCATGCACACCAGACACCCATACATTCATCTTTTACCCATGTACATTATCAGATAATGAAGCAAACTAGCAGGTACAGAAAACACACCCAGACCCACACGCATTTCAACGGACACCCAGACATAACATCAGACATCTTACATGCAAACACCCATCCACTATTGCAAAGACAACCGGAGAGTGCAGGAGTCTTCGTCACATATTCTCATATATCCCTGTGCATATGACAGCCAGGCACACTGTCAGACAATCAAGCACACCCTCAGACACACACAATCATACATCTACAAATTATATGAGACAAACGATCATGCCATCAGATGCCAGCCTACACACGCCATTAGACACAATATCACACTAGCATTTATTGAGCCAACAAATATCTTTTTTCAGACTCCTTCTCTAGCCTTCAGAAACTCATGCAATGTTAGGCCGAGTCTTTGATAGCTGCATATACTCCCAGAAACACACATTCTCCATGAGACTATATTTCACACGCCCAAACACCATTGCTTATTTTCAGAGTGTAACTCTAAGACAAGTAGACAGGGTCCCAGGAACGTTTCTACCCGTTTAATCACTCTCAGACACAGACATTTAAACCTATACATACAAAGCAGTCACCTTTTTTTGGGGTGTCGTAGGAGAGAATACACCACAAATAAACTGCACCCTCACTCAGAGGCCCAACACACAGTAGGAGACATACAAAATAGCTTCGCAGACACTTACCTTCAAACAGGGGCGGCTCCTCCATTAGGGTGGAGGAGCGTCGTCCCACTGCTTTCTCGCAGTGCGAGAAGCAGAAACAGACACCCTAACATGCAAAACACTCTCACAGGGTGCAAACACAATCTCAGGACACCCAAACACACTTTCCTAGCACTCCTAGAACCCTCCATTTGCACCCATATTCCATCAAAACTACCATTTTATGTTTCTTCTGCTTCTCGCACTGCGAGAAAGCAGAAGGGTATGCCTGGTTGTGGGTGGGCGGGTGGCTGGGTGGATCGGGGAGGAGTGGCTTGCCCAATGTTACGGGCCCTGACTGTTTGGTCGGCCCTCTGGGGCCGACCAAACCAGTCATGTGCACTCTCCCTTTTCTCTATGTAGGCTGCATGGGGAGAAAATGACCTCTCCATAGGCGCCCGGCTGGGCGCCGTCCCCACCAATCACAGCGTTGTGATGGCTATGGGGAGGGGAGGGAGGCTGCCTGCTTCCTGTTCAGAAGGAGAGCAGGACCCGGCCAGGAGCTGCAACGTCGCGCGACCCGGGAAGGTAAGTTTCTTTTTTTTAAATATTATTTAAACACCCCCCCACGCGGACCCCCCACCTGAACCCCCCACCCACCTCCCTACCCGCGAGTCATGCCGGCCGCGACTGCCTTCAAATGCCTACAAACCCAAACAGTTAAATAGAAACACACCCACAACTCCCGCATTAAGCACTAATAAAAGCTGAAAATGCCTCTCAGGAACAAAAATGCACCCAAAGAATATCATTACCAGTACCCAGACATGGATGCAATACACCTGATATCATCACAATGCCACCCACCTACTCCTACAGTGCAGTACAACCTCAAGGTGCACAACACTGTCTAGACTCCTCCAAAGCACAACCAGGCATTATCACAACATTCTCAGAAATTCTTACACATCCTCCAGGGACTATCACATAAGATTCATACTCATTCACAATGCTCTCTAGTTCCCTTACACACCACCTTGCACTCAACAAAAACCCCCAAACAGCCTCACATTTTGCTCAGACTTTCACAGTCCACCCAAACACCCTCATAGCACTCCAGGCAAGCTCATAAATCCCCTGAGACACATACAACACACCCCTGACTTTAGATGCGGGTTAAAGCCATACAGCGCAAAACACTTACACAACACACGCCAGCCAAACAGGTTATGTGCCCCAAATCATCCAGCACCTTTCATGACCCCAAAATAATTCTAGACCAAATGCCCTGTAGCTCACTGACAATGCATCCATGTACATTTGTAGCATCCCACACATGCTGCCTTCACTTGTCAAGACGTCATCAACACTCCACAGACACCCTAACACGCAAAACACTCTCACAGGGTGCGAACACAATCTCAGGACACCCAAACACACCCTCCTGGCACTCCTAGAACCCTCCATTTGCACCCATATTCCATCACAATAGTCACAGTCACTCTCCAAAAACCACAAGGAACCTTCACACTTCTACAAACATCTACTATGCTCAGTCTTACAGCACCAACCTCCTGCAAGCATACAAATCTCTCTAGTCACTAAACAACCAGAAAAGGAACACCCCAACAGCCATAGCACATGCCCTACAGAGCTACATATAGCTTCCTCAAGAACCTAAAAACATCGCACACAACCCTGCAATTTCACAATGCTCCATTTACTCTCAAATTACCTGTGAACCTAGAATGATCCAAGAGACAACACCACCACTCCTCATGCATGCTCACAGTACTGCCATTACACACATTGTACTCAACCCTCTCCAGACACCATAAATATACGACAGGCATAAAGCACCCTGCAAAGTTATATAATGCACATTAGGCAACCCCATAATGCCCCCAAAAATCGAAAAATATACTGATAAGCCAACGCTCCATATCTCGCCAAACCAGGATGATATACCTAGACACTTTCAAAATGCATCAAAGGCACCATCGCCACTTCTCTGGACACCCCAGTACTCCCCAGCTGCCCTCATACACACATATAAAGAAACAATTAGGGACAATCAAATACTCTTGCAATGTGTATAGCACCCTATCTACTCCTTCCTCCACCTGCTGGCTCATAGACCCCGGGCTCAGGACTCTCTCTCTCTCACCAAGCCGGAGAGCCCAGTGCCATCCCCAACTGATCCTCAACTAGGCCCTCCAATCTCAACTACCATAGGTGTTAGAGCCCCTGCTGAAACCCTACCCAGTAAGGCAAGGTTGATTTTGAAACCCCCTAATTAAGCTTTAACCGTATGCTATTAGTGACACTGGATAGGCAACCTATTATTCAGTCACCTCATCTTGGTAGACTAATTAGTTTTCCCATATCAAGAGCTCAAAGTTCCCCATGTCCATGTAAGATTAGTTAATCTAGTACGAATTCTATCTCCGCTTTCTGCTATCATAATCAAGAACTTACAATGGGATAAAAAACGACTACAAGTGCCAGAATGCAATCCAAAAGAAAAAAATCTGAGCTAGGTAACCATTTCAATTAGGAGATTTGGAAACAGGAGAGCACTGCACATCTACAATGAATGTATGAGAGGACTATTGTGCTTGCAAATAGGAGTGCCTAATCATACAGGCGGTGGAGATAGAATTCCTGAAACAGTGGTGTACAGTATGAGTTCAGGCAGCTGGGTGTCATCGTCTCGGCACGGTTCCAGATGGAGAGACCGCTTGAGGTTGAATCTGTTAGGTCACTTGACACCCGCAGGAGAAGAAGCAACAGCCTTCATGAGAGGATCCTCACCCCTAAGCATTATGGATAGCCCTTCACTGAAGCCTGTTGCTGGGGTAAATATACTGACAGAAAGGCCTCAACCCTAGACACGCCATGCCTCTGCTTACCCAGACTTTGGAAAGTTGCAACATACAAACTTCCCACCATGTCTGCAGTAGTTGCAGAGTTGTTATCCGGGCCGGACTGGCCGTAGCGGGCACCGGGAGTTTTCCCAGTGGGTCGGTAGGATGGGGGCTGGTTTCTAATCTGATGGGGCTGGTTTTGCAGCAGTGCTTTAATATCGGCCCCCTGTAACAAAAGTACTAAAGTCTGAAAGCGGCCAGCGGCAGCAGTGCTTCTCACTATCAAACCTCCCCCACCAGGCCCAGTCCAGCTGTATTGCCAGGGCTGGTTTATGTTCTGATTCCGGCTCTGGTTGTTGTGGTGCACATGCAGAGTAAACAAAAAAGGAGGGTGTGCCTATGCCTGGAATACGAGAATTATGCATACTGCAGAGTTAACTTTCCCCTCCTTGTGACTAACCATTTTGAGAGTATTGAAAGCATAAGAGGTGAAAGCAATGGAATGAGTAAAACAGACTTGAAGTGGAGGATTGCAGCTGGCTCGCAAGAGGTAAAAACGAAGCATAGCTGCACCTGCAGACATTACTTCCACAAATTTGACGGGCTAAAGTTTGGAACAGACATACTAACATGCTTGTATGTATTGTGATCGGGCGACAGGGCGCATCCAAGAACACACTGTAAACCAACATAATGTGAAAAAGGCCGCTTAATGAGACAGGTGCACAATTCTCAATCCAGCAATCCTTGGCACTAAGCCATAGATACTAAATATAACCTGGTATCACTATACACAATCATAACTACCCATCCGCCACGTCCTTCTCCTACGTTACCCCAAAAATCCCATCACAACTTTCCTCACTCAAACTTCATGTATTCAACCATCGTGCATGCACCACTTTTGTCTTCTTGTTGCTTTCAAACTCCCCCCACTTCCCTCCGCATCCACACCTGGGTCTCAACATGACCAACTTTTCTTACAATAAGTTAAAAGCATCTAAAGCAACCACCTAGGCACCTGTTGATTCTCAGCGACAAAACCCAAAATTCACAACTGCTCACCTGTCCCATCAAAACAAACCAACGCAACCACCATCAAAATCCAAAATCTGCCCAGGAAAAACAGGAAACCCAGTGCAACCACTCAAACCCAAAAACTACGGTGAAAACCAAAGAAAGAATCACTCCCCCACCCCCCCAGCAGTAGCTGCTATGGAGGGAGGGGTGGGAAAACGTGTAAATCTGTCCCTGCCAACCGGTTTGTTACTATTGGTGACAGAATGGCGCCACATGACCACAAGTCCCTGTCCTTGTAACCTAAGCTTCGCCCCTGCGTTACACTGACCAATGCCCTCCTCTTGTGCCCCTGGACCCTACAACCCACCCAAAGGTCCCGGGGAGCAGGGCATGCTGACCACCCCCCCCCAAAACCACCAGTTTCTGTGAGAACCTCCGACTGGGCTGTAGCAATAGTTTTCCTTACACATGCGCAATCGAGGGAGTTTGTCTCAAAGAGTGCAGCAGCTTGTGCATAGGTGTCTCAAATATGAGACAATTTTGGAGTGAGATTATTCTTAGAGACTGGAGCACTGTACATAAAACATTACAAATAACTCTAGCTGACTTTTGACAAAAAATAAAACGTCAGTACTAACAATGTTTTCACTATAGAAATGCGGCACAGCCTATTTACTTTCACTATCATATTTTTTGAATGTTCACAACCTTTGGGAGGGTGAGTTTAGACTTCTATTATTATTATTATTATTAGCTTTTGTAAAGCGTAGCTACCCGAAGGAGTCCCAGCGCTCGCATTTGGACCGAGGTTTATGACAGGCTTTATGCATCTGGTTGTTGGCAGAGCCAGGTCTTAAGAAGTTTCCGAAAGGGAAGCAGATGGGATTCAGCTCGAATGAAGGGGGGCATTGCGTTCCACAATCTGGCCACATTGTAGACGAATGATCTTCCTCCGCTTCTTGCCCTTTTTATTTTTGGGGTAACTGCCAAGTGAAGATGGGTGGAGCGGAGGCATTTTCGAGGGAGATAAGAGGTCTATTGATAGCTGGGCCACTACCCCAGAATGTCCTATGGGCTATGCAGAGCCTTAAATTTGACTCTGTCGGAGACAGGTAGCCAGTGTAGCGTTCTCAGAGCTGGTTTGGCTGACTTGTTTTTTGATACCCCCAGCAGTAATCTGGCCGCACAGTTCTGAGCAACTTGGAGATTCCTTAGTGTTGCAGCGGGTGATCCAAGATATAGGGAGCTTCCATAGTCCAAGCGTGATAGGACCAGGGCCTGTATCAGGATCCTCCTGGCACTTATTGGAAGGAGGGGGAGAATCTTGCGCAGAAGTCTCATAGTGCTGAAACATGCTCCTGTTACTCTTACTGCTTGGTCTTCGAATTTAAGGGAACTGACCAGCCAAACCCCCAGGCTTTTTATCTTGGTCTTTGGGGAAGGGACAGGTCCCAAGCAGTTAGGCCAGACTTGTTTGAGGTCCAGACCATAGGTGTTACCCAGAATCACTATCTCGGTCTTTCCCCCGTTCAGCTTAAGGCAGGAGTGTTCCATCCATGAAGCCACTTCTTCCAGGCAGGTTTCCAAGTCGGCGGAGTGGTTACGTGGGCCATTGAGGGAGATTACCAACTGGGTGTCATCTGCGTAGAAGATAATTTTTATCCCGTAAGGCAAGATGATATCCACCAGTGGCTGATGTGGGGATGGGTTAGAGGTTTTTTTGAGGCTTGGGTGGGAGAGACAAATAATTAGTAAGGGATACCCTGGGAAGAAGACTCCTCCTACTGGAAGCTGGCACTCTGTGTCGATCAGCTGGCCCTGAACACTTTCACTTTCAGCAGTGAGCCAATTAGATCAGCCTCTCGCACTTCTCACATTCTCTCTAAAGCACTATTGGTGCTCCCTTCCAGCCTCTGGTTCACAGGTTTTAAGCAGTCTCTCGTTAGAAGCCGAAGAGTGAATGGGTGATAAGTGGTGGGAATGTTGGCTCCCTCTTAAAGGAAAATATGATATTGCGGTAGGAGAAAAAGTGGAAACCAGCAAAGGAAACTTACCTTGTGGTACAAACAATGCCTCCCTGATGATGCCTCTGCCACAGCAGTTCAAGATTGAAGGCTTCCTTCCAACTGGAATCACAGTTTTCATCCTCTTTCACTTTCCGCTCCAAGGAGAAAGAAACTCTGGGGGCTCTCAGCTTCTCATCATCTACTGCACTGAGGTAGAAGATAGGAGACAGGGGGTGATGCTGGGTGGAGTGGGAGGATAACAGTCTCTCCCTTGGATTGCACCTCCAGCCATGACCCACATAAGAGGCCCCCAATGCACCTGCTTGCTTCCTTGCCTCCTCATCGTGTCTTTGCACTGAAGTCTTTGAAGGTAAGCCAGGGTTCCAACCAGAGGCTGTCCATTGTGTTGAATTGCATGTATCAAGCTGAACTGCACAAATACGGCCATGTTGGACAAATAGGGCTAACAATAACATTTAGGGCTGTACTTGTCTAGAGCTGCCCATTTTTGGGCCTAAGAGTTGCCACTTTTTAGGTCTGGCCTAAAGTCTGTTCAGCCTCATATTGTCCAAAATATTTATAAAAAAATACATATAGTGGAACTTTTAGTCAACTTGCTATATTCATTAGGCTATTAAAATGTCACTCGATAAATCTTTATTTCGATATAAAAAAAACATAAAAGATATACATTATCAAATTACACATCATAATAAAAACATTTCATATAATAACCTTTTCAAAAGGTGCCGCTAGACCAATGCATACGTGTTAGAAATCATATTTCCAATACGAGACCTTTCCTGTTTATTAAAAAATGAATATAATTAAAATTTTAAGATTTAAAAATTTAAAAAAAAACATTGAGGAGTTACAGCAAATCTCATTATAGGTTACCGTAGACTAGAAATTTCATATCTGGCATCCCTAAAATAGTCTTCCCGGTTTAGGAGTCTAATTAAAAATGTAAAATACTAATAATACAAAATATATACCTGATACATTATTCCAATTGTTTTTTTGTTAGAACAATGCAAAACTAATATAATAATAGTAATAATGTTCCACATGTACTGAATAAAGTGCAAATACAAAAACCAATATAGTTCAGGTATAATATACTAAAGTTTCAAACCTTCCTTTCTTCTTATTATACTTACATCAAATAGGTACCTTCTAACACTGAAAACCACCGTTTGAGATGTATCTGTTCTCAGTATTCTTTCTGCCTCATAACAGGATCTTGTACCCAATAGCCGACAGATGGGTTTGATCCATTTCCTTCTATACTTTATATAAGCTGGGCAGAAGAATAATAAATGTAGATCATTTTCTTTTGCACCCGTATGACATAGTACACAACACTCAGTACTTTCGTCCCCTTGTTTACGGACCCATTTTGATGTATTCAAATTTGTCTGTAATACACCGTATCGAAATTTCAAGTATAAGGATTTTGCTAACTGTGGCTGCACCTCGTCCAAAAATGGCTCGAAATTCCAAATTGGTTTCATTGAAAGGAACCGTATTGTTAGTGTACCTGTGGCTGAACTATGGGACAAGCTATCTTGGATATAAGCCCAAAAAGTTAGCTTTAGTATTTTCTTTGAAGCCATAGACAGCTGAACAGGTTCCTCCCAAAAGTGCTTCAATCCTAATTTATGAAACCAACCATAAACATGCTTCAGCCATGGCAAACCTATACCATTTATTATTTATTTATTCATTTGTAGAGCGCATGGTTACACCGCCCGGTGTGTCCCCGCGCTGAGACAAAGCTAATGAGACTACTGCTGCCCCCTGCAGGTCCGACAAGCTGTGTTTACACAGTTTTTGTGAACATCCAGGTCTTCAATTGTCTGCGAAAGATATTTTCGCTTGGTTCAGTTCTTATGTCAATTGGCATAGTGTTCCAAGTTTTTGCTGCCAGGTACCTGAAAGAGCGGGCCCCCATTCGTGCTCTGAATATTCTTGGCACTGTCATCAGTGCCTTCCCCGAGGATCTTAGACTGCGCCCTGGAATGTAGTTAGTCAATAATGGCTGAAGGTAGTTCGGACCCTTATTAGATAGAATGCGGTGGCAATAGCACATTGCTTTGAACATGACTCTCTTTTCCACTGGCAACCAGTGAAGGGTTGTCAGGGCCTTCTTCGTGTTCGCAGTCCTTGGGAGGCTGAGAACCAAGCGAGCAGCCGCATTTTGTACCCTCTGCAGTTTGGATAGGCCTTTTTTGGATGCGCCAAGGTATAATACATTCCCATAGTCCAATTGGGAAGTGATTACTGCATGTACTATGGTCTTTCTGGCCTTAGAAGGTAACAGGTCAATGACCTTCCTCAAGGTTTTCATTGCCCCATAGCATTTCCCGGCTACCTTCCGAATCTGGTTATCAAAAGTCAGTTTAGAGTCGAACCAGATTCCGAGGTTCTTCACCTCTGTTTTCGGGGTGGGGACTTGTCCCAGTGATTCTAGCCACCATGCGGATGTCCATATTGATGGCGTCTTGCCTACCACCAACACCTCCGTCTTATTCCCATTCAGCTTGAGGCAGTGGTTTGACATCCATTCCGCCACCTCTTCTAAGCAGTTGGAAAAACGTATAGCTGCCTGCTCCTTGTCTTGGGACAGCATTACGATTAGCTGCGTGTCATCTGCATAAGATACTATCGACACCTTATGCTTCTCCACACATTCTGCCAGTGGACCCACATACAGATTAAAAAGGGTGGGACTCAAAATTGATCCCTGTGGGACCCCTGAGGCAGAGGGAAGCTTTCGGACAGATACGTCTGTTGTACAACTTGGAAGCTCCGTTCAGAGAGAAACGAAGTCATCCACTTCAGGGCATTCCGCCTGATACCACAAGCCTCTAGTCTTTGAAGAAGCAGTTGGTGTGAGATAGTGTCAAACGCCGCACTGAGATCTAACAAGATCAGTGCGGCCGTTTGCCCTTCATCAGCATATTTTCTCAACATCTCAGTGGCCATCAGTAGAGCTGATTCTGTGGAATGCGCCATTCTAAAGCCTGACTGGGATGGATGTAATAAGTCATTAATATTAATGTGGTCAACCAACTGTTTATTTGTGATTTTTTCAGCGATCTTAGCCACAAATGGTAATAATGAGATTGGACGTAGATTCTCCAATACTGTATATTCTAACGATGCCTTTTTCCTGAGTGGTTTAACGATGGCCTGTTTCCATTTGGTTGGGACCACACCAGTTTGGAAGGAGCAGAGAATGAGTTCAGCAATATACGGCATGATCGTGTCTGCCCCTTCCATTACTCTTTCTGGTCGGGCAGGGTCTAAAGGGGAACCAGATTTTATTCCCCTTGCCAGGTCTATGAGTTCCTCAGTTTCTTGCATCTTGAATTCATCCAGAGTTATTCCTGAAAAATTCCCGTGACTTATTCCGCCTAGCTTGATGCCTTGTCGTGTTTCTATTGGGAAGGTCTCATATATTTTAGTCACTTTATTGGCAAAGAATTCTGCCACCTTGTTACAGCTCTCTTTAGAGGACGTTACGTCCTTAACCTCTTCATGAGTTTTAAGAGACTTCAGAATTGTGAACATTTCTTTATGGGAATTACTAGCGTTTTCTATTTTTTCCGTGTAAAATTCACATCTGATTCTTTTAATTACTGAATGATAGTCCTTCAGTTCCTTTTTATATTCTTCTTTAGCCCTATCACAGTAGTCCTTCCTCCAGGCTCGTTCTAATTTTTTTTTTACACTTGCTTTTGGCCATCCTTAATTTCTCATTGAACCATGGTGCTGTTTCTTTTTGTCTCTTCGGGATTCTGGTGCTCCATGGTGCCATCTTATCTAAGGCATCCGTGATCCATGTCTCCACCTGATTATTGGCTAAATTTATATTTTTTTTATCTAACGTAGGATTCTTCTCCCTAAGTGCTTGGGTGAAGGATGCGGGATTAAATTTATTCCACTTTCTAGTTGTGATTTCCTTCATTGGGTGTTGCGTCATCCTTCTCTGATATGGCACTGTGAAAGGGACTAGGTGGTGATCCGACCATGGGACTGGCCAAGGCACTCCTACCTCTATCTCACTAAAATTTGAGAAAATAGGGTCCAAAATACGTCCCCCTTGGTGAGTTTGTGACTCTACTTTTTGAGTTAAATTCAGTGTCAGCATGTCCTTGCATATAGCCCGTATTTCTCGGTTATGAGTGTCATCAAAATGTATATTTAGATCTCCTAGCACCAAAAATCTTTTATATCTTAGGGCTGGATGTACTATCTTTTCTTCTAGGCTTGCCATAAACTGCGTTATTGGGCCTGGTGGGCGGTAGATCAGAAAGCCAGTTATGTTGTTATCATCCGCCATAGATAGTGTGAATGAAAAAGCCTCACAATTATCTAGGCCAGCTTGTTTAATTACACACTTCATGTTATCTCTATATATTATTGCAATTCCCCCACCTATTTGGCCTTCCCTATCCTGCCTAACTAGCATATAATCGTTAGGGGTGGCATCTAGTACATCCGGGGAAGAGTCTTCGTTTAGCCATGTCTCGGTCAGGAATAGAGCATCCAGAGATCTTTCCCTCAATAAATCGTGGATCTCATACCTGTGTCTAGCCATTGACCTACAGTTTAGTAAGGCCAATTGTAGCTTGGTCTCCTTACTATTATGTGTTTTGGGCATAATTGCTATATTGCAGTGCCTGCATATTGGTGTCATGCTGTCCACATTCATTTTATACCTGCATGCAGTGTCTGTGGGCTTTGACAGTCCAAGTAGTTCCTCCTTTGAGTATTTAATCCTGTCCTGTAACCCCTGAGGGCCAGGATTTCTGGCCCCTGTGCCCGGTCGTGCGCGGACGGGCGCAGACGGGCTTGCCTTAGGCGCGCCTTCGGCGCGCCAGCGGCGCGCCCGCTGCGCACGCCCGCTGCGCGGTCGCGTGCACATTGGATATTTGTAGGTGGGATCAGGCGGGAGGCTCCGCCTCTGACCGCTAGACCGGAAGTGATGCTCTAGTGCCCTGTGACACGTTCTGCCCCGCCCTCCACACAACGGCACACAGCCTTAAAATTTCCTCTAACCCTTCTTTATAGTGGACGAGCTCTACTGTGGACCACAGTCGCACCCAGAACAATAATGGTCGTAAGATTGCCTGGTGATCTATACGGCGTATATTTAGGTCCATTACAATAGGTATTAGTGGTGTGCGCATTGGAAGGCATAATAATTTCCTAAAAAACTTATTTTCTCCCACCATGAAAGTATTATTACTTGTGGGCCCCCACAGTTCTGCCCCATATAGGGATGCCGATTGTGCCCTATACTTATATACCTCGAGGGCAGGGGATACCGCTTTAGACATACTGCTCTCATGTTTCTTTACTATTGGTAGAGAGTTTTGGAGTAAAATAGTCTTACTTTTCTCCAATTGCGGTTTCCAAGTCATTTTGGTATCCAAAGTAATACCTAAATAATAAAAATTATGCACATATTCTAGCTTCTGATTTTTAACAGTTAAGTTCTTTTTAAAAGATTTATGTGGATTAACTGCCATATATTTTGTTTTGCTAGAATTTATTTCCAGACCCTTAGTCTCACAATATACCCCAAAAGTGTCTATTAAACATTGTAAACCTTTAGGAGTTTGGGATATTAAGATGGTATCATCAAAAAATAAAAGCGCAGGTACTGGCACCCCCCTAGTTTGGGAGAATCACGTTCGCAACCCAATAGATATTCTGGAATATCATTTACGTATAATGAAATTAGGGTGGGTGCCAGCACACATCCCTACCTTACGCCCCTGTTTACCTGGATTGGTTCAGTAAGCTCACCCCTCGGACCCCATCTAACCCTTGCAAAATTGTCCTCGTGCAATCTTATTATTTGCAAGAGTATTTCACTGATTTTTACCCTTGATTTTTTAGGGATTTCCAAAGGAGATTTCTAGGGATGAGGTCGAAAGCGGCCTTTAAGTCAACAAAGGCGATATACAGATGACCCTTCTTAAATACTGTGTATTTCCAACTCATGCAAAGGAATCTAAACACCTGGTCGATTGTGCTAGTTTTGGCTCTAAAGCCAGCCTGATATTTTGATAAAATACTATTCTCCTCAATCCAGTCATTTAATTTTTTTTAAATTTGCTGTGCATATATTTTCTGTAAAACATCTATTAAACTAATCGGTCGATAATGCGACGGGTCTTGGCGGTTACCTTTTTTAAAAGTAGTTGTAATTTCAGCCCCTTTCCATGATTCCGGTACTAGTGCACCTGCGGCGACTGAGTTATATAAAAGATTAATATAAGGGCCCCAAACCTCTTTGTCATGTTTCAATAAATCTCCTGGTACCTTATCTGGTCCTGGTACCTTCCTCGGTTTTACTGCATCTATTGCTGCCAGTGTTTCTTCCAAACTAAAGTGTAAAGGAGCTATGTTTGGGATTACTACGTAATCTGGTAGACTGAACTCTATATCACTCGTGGATGTCGAATAAAGGCGGGAAAAATGGCTTACCCAAGTTTTAGCATCTAAAAAAAGGTCCTTGCTACATCTTCCCATTTTGTTACCTTTAGATATCAAACGCCAAAAGCCCGAGTGATCTTTGGCTTTGGCTGCACTAATTAGTTCAGTCCAAATATTATCATCCCAGTTTTTCTTAGTTTGAAGTAATAATCTCTTGCACTTATTCCTTTTCTCCCTTAAGGCCACTACATTTTTCGTGATTGGGATCTCTGAAGCAAACAAGTCTACATACAGGGAAATGGTCTCTGAAAAAATATCGTAAATCTGCTTCATGGCCACATCATTTCCCCCTATAGAAGGCCATTTTAAGGCTCTACGATTATTGCTTAGTAATGGTTCAGTAACACTAAAGTTGATGTCTCCATTCCTCAAAGTAGCTGGCTGAAAGAAGTGAGCCGCAAGTGTCAAACATAGGGGGTAGTGATCACTCTCAGATCTATCATCAACTACCAAATCATGTAGGGTTGGCCATAGGCCAATGGATACCAATATGTAATCAATGCAACTCTTAGAATTACTCCTGCTAAACGTGGCAGCATTCGGGCTGTCAGAAGGCAATCGGCCATTACAAGGTCGAAGTCCATGTCCCGAGACCAGTCTTATTAACTGCGCAACAGCAGATGTGCAGGGCACTACCGGACTACTTTCCAACATGGGAATATTATTAGCCATATCTTCTTCTTCGAAGATATTTTCAAATCCCGCCACAGGCTCGAATTTACGGTTAAAGTCGCCCCCACAATTACCATTGCCCTTGGGTTAATTGAGCATAAAAATTGGTCTAGCTGTTCTATAACCAAGGGTTCCTTACTCGCTAAGCTAGGTCTGCTATGGATATTTACTATATACAATTCGTTTTTGTCCGGTGTTCGGATCTTTACCCCCACTATATCCTGTGTTGAAAATTCCACCTGATTTATATCAATACCTAGGGTAACTTTTACCCAAATAACAAGACCTCCTGAAGGCCTCCCTCTAACCGAAGGAGTAGCATCAACACTATATGTTTTAAATCCTACTTTGTGGGGTGTTTCCAAAGCCCATGTTTCTTGTAATAAAATTATTTCACTTTGTCCGATATAGTCCTGCCACTCTACATCCCCTAGATTTCTTTTCAGCTCCGCAATATTCCAAGATGTCAATCTTATCTCTGTTTGACATTCCTCCCTCCTTTGCTTATTAAATACTCCTTCCATTTCATTTCTTACTCCTGAAACTTCCTGACATTCATCATCAAAATTATAATTATAATTGTAATTGGAAATTTCCCTTCCATTATTCTGCAGTGGATAAATAGCCTCAGCTATTGCCTCATTATTGCCAGATAAAGATACTGGCTGTGCATCTAGAATACCGCTAGTTGTAACCATATCTAAGTCATTTAAAATACATGTTTGATCCTGATGGCTGGTCCTCAAATATAATCCTCCTACATCCTCTTTCAAAGTACCTGAATCAATACCTACATTGGTCTTATCTGAAACAAATTTGACAACTTGACCATTGGCAAAAGAAGTAGATGCCATAACCTGAGCACTATCCACAGAGACCATTTCTTGTTGTAGTATGGGTAGTTGTCAGTCTTGGGCATCCAAGTCCGACAAGACCTGAAACCTATTAAACATAGAAATTGGAACAGGTTTATTTACAAGAGGCCCAACCGGAGGTTTATAAAAGTACCCCAAAGGGAGTGCACAGATACTAGTATTTTGAATAAAGGTTGACTCACAGTAATTTAATAAGGAGCAAACCATCTGTGGCTTGCGAAAATTAATCACAATGCAGCCGCCGTTAATACACTTAGGAGATTGGCCAGCCCATCCCACTCTACGGACCATTAAAATCTCCTTTGCATCCGAAGGGTGGAACCTTTTATGTTTTGTCAGCCAGTCTGTAGTTTTATTACGTAAGTCAACCCACGTCTCCCTCTGGTCCTCCCTAAGGGCAGGAACACCAGCCAAGATTAAAACATAAGGGTATGAAGCTGGAGGTAAGCTCCACACATCTACATTGGGCTTCAAATGATTACTAGTTAGATCAACTCTTGTATTCTTAATTAAGGTACTCGGTACAGTTCCTGGGACTGAGCATTCAGTATGAGTGTTTTGTGCACCTACACATTTCAAACCTTTAACCCGCTTGCTGCGTGCGTCGGCCAACGGCCGTCGCGAGCACTACCTCGGTAGTGCTGCGCACGTCCATTGGCCGACGCGGCCCCGCCCGTTTAATAGAACGTTCCGCACTGGCGCGGAATGTTCGGAGCAGCAAACGGGTTAAGTACATCCTGCGTTCTACCTTCCATACCATTTGGAGTATGATTCATCATATGGTTTTCCTTAGTTTTCCCATCTGGATTTACAGATAAATTACTATCTACCATTATTCGCAAATCTTTTCTTTCGGTTCCATTCGATTGCTTGATCCCATTATTGCTACTTACATTTTTTATAGCAGTATCCACTTGATTCAGTTTTTCCTATAGAAGGGCAAAATTCTTTTCGACCAAATCATGAACACAGGCTAACACAACTCCCAATACAGAGTCATCAGCAGTGGCGTAAGTTTCAGTCATAGCATCCACAATATTAACATCTCTTGGTACAGAAGGCAATGGGACCACATCGGTCTGTGTGCCAACAGAATTAGCTTTCAGTAAATCAAATTTTACATTATTAGCACAATTAGCCACCTGGGATCCCTTTGAATTGTTAGCCTTCTGTACACCAACCCCCCGTTTCCGTTTTGCTGGTAGTTCTGCCACCTTCCTTGCAACAGGATTTTTGGAAACCCGTGTCCTAGTAGCTCTACGGGATACTTCTGGTGCAACAAGTAGTGGAGAGTTTGAATCTGGCACAGAAGGGGTAAATGGCACATTTGTAGGTATTGTGGGCAGACATGTTTGTACAGAATCCCCCGATCTAGATCCGGAAGTACCCAATGATGATCGTCTCTGGAGAATAGATTTGTCCAGGGAAAGACGCTGTTCAGTTATTTCTATTTCATGCGTCAATAATAACTCTGCCCTAACTAAAAATGCGTCCAGAGTACCTACAACTCCCTTACGCTTATCCATATTAAGTTAAAAGCACTAGTTACCAAAAGAAAAGCTCACAAATAGCCAAACATAGATGGTAAATCACAGTAAGTGTACCACAATCCCTTCACACACTTATTTATAACCAAGTCGATATCCGGATAGGTCCAGAAATTCGAGAGATGGCCCAGCCCAGCCTCATCCGGGCTCAGACGGGCGCAGACGGGCCTGCCCTTGGCCTGGGCTCGCCCGCGCGCATCCCGCACTGCGGGAGCCCGCGCCCGCTTTTGGAGCACCTCCTGGCGCTCTTGATGACGTTTGTGGCCATGCGCCACGAAGGGAGTGCTGGGTGTTGCGTAGGCCTGGGCGGTAAATTCCCTTCCGCTCGTGGAATTTGCGGAATTTGGGTAATTTCGCGTTTCGCGGAGAACGCGGAATTACCAAAAATTCCGCGATCCGCGGCTTTGCGGAATTTTTTGCTTGTTCGTGCTTTCAAAATGTGTGTTCGTGAGACATTTCTCCCCAAGCACGCAAACAGCGTTCGCGAAGAGGAAAAAAGCATCGTGAACGGGCGGAACAAGCAATTCCGCGTGTTCGCGGAACTTTTGCGTGCTTGCAGAGATTTTTTACCGTTTTGCGGAGCTTTGCGTAGCGCGACTACGCAAATTCCGCCCACCCCTTGCGGCCCCTCGGACAGTTGCAGAAATTAAATGCGTGCAGGAGCAGCAAAATCAACCGTTGCGGTCCCCTTGGACCGGAGAAAGTAGCAGGTGAGCGGAGCAGCAAAACAGGCAGAAGAGAAAGCGGGACCCGCGCTGTGGAAGACCGCAGCCGCTTTTGGAGCACCTCCTGGCGCTCTTGATGACGTTTGTGGCCGTGCGCCACGAAGGGAGTGCTGGGTGTTGCGGTCCCCTCGGACTGTTGCAGAAATTAAATGCGGGCAGGAGCAGCAAAATCAACCGTTGCGGCCCCCTTGGACTGGAGAAAGCAGCAGGTGAGCAGAGCAGCAAAACAGGCAGAAGAGAAAGCGGGACCCGCGCTGCGGAAGCCCGCGGCCGCTTTTGGAGCGCCTCCTGGCGCTCTTGATGACGTTTGTGGCCGTGCGCCACGAAGGGAGTGCTGGGTGTTGCAGTCCCCTCGGACCGTTGCAGAAATTAAATGCGGGCAGGAGCAGCAAAATCAACCGTTGCGGCCCCCTTGGACCGGAGAAAGCAGCAGGTGAGCGGAGCAGCAAAACAGGCAGAAGAGAAAGCGGGACCCACTACAGCCATAGGAAGACTTTTGAATAGGTGACTGCATCTTGCTTCTACCAATGTGTGCGTCCACCTGAAAATTAGGCTCCCATCTTAGAAATTTGAAGGCACTTGATTCTACTGATAACTGTCTGTTAGTACCTATGTAGAGTAGGGTGTCATTACTGTAGTGTCGTGAGACTATGTGTGCTAGGACCAATGCTCCCTGTAAGGTGCACGCAGACCCTTCCTTCCCCCATTGCGCAGACACGAGTGCCAAGCGCGCACTTTTCTGCCACGTCCTTTCCTGCATCACGCTAGTGCAGTGGTCGAAGTGGGCGGGATCGGCAGGGCACGGTGTGCCCCATCATCTTTAATTTCATAGAGTCCATTCCCCTACTTTCTTATTTTAAGCATGCCTCCTGGACGGCAGAAATCACCAAGGCCGATAGTTAAGGCTCGGCTTTTGGGGACGGGCGGAACGGGCAGAGAAGGAAAAGGACTCTGTCTTTTCCTTCATGCCCAGAGAAGACAAGGACAGTGTCCAGTTCTCCTGCCGCTGGAAGCTGCCACCCCCTCCTCTCTTTGTTCCCCCTCTTCCCTCTCTTTCTGTATCGCTCCTCCTCATTTAGTGAAAACCAAGACTTCAAGAAACAGGTATTACCTTCTCTTTTTTCCTTTCGTTTATTTGCTCCCCTGTAAAATGGATCCAAAAAAGAAAAACACTTTTGCTGGAAACATCTTTTTCTGACATTTTTCAATTTCTAAGTGCAGCCTCGGGGTGGAGAAAAATAAAACATTCAAAATATGAAAAATAACTAACTAACTAACTAACTAAAGCAAGACAGAGTGGTTGCAAGGTGGCCAGATTGATTTATTCACACCTAAACACATTAGCGCCACTTTACAGAGTTTGCCAGTGAAGCCCTACTTTTGTTTTCTCGTCTCTCTTTGAACAACATTGTTTTCCCTGGGTGGGAAAGTGCACTATTCCTGGAGGTACTGAAATACCTGCTTGATGGGTGAATTGGAAAACAAAATGTGTACAGCGGCTGTGTGTTCACGAATGTGGTCTTTTTAAACCACACTGCTTATGTTTTGTAAGGATATAAGCATTGGACATTGAAAGGCGTCCCTTCCGGGCCCCGTAGTCATGTCCTTAACTTTTCAGGCAAAACCACTCACTAATTTCTGAATAATGAGTGTAAAAAGTAAAAGGTAACCTGTTGTGTTATACTTGGAACCCTCCAGCTAGGCTGGCCTGTGCTTTGCTGTGAGGTACATGGGTTCTAATGCATCGTAATGTGTTCTGGGGTGACGGTTGGGCAGTTGGCTTCCAGCTGCGTCTGGAGATGGGCTGCTCTTGCTGACTTGTGCCATTAAACTCCTTTGAAGTAAAGGTTGCCTCTGTGTTTATCTTGTAAGATATCACAACATAACCATGTGGTTCCTGCTTACATTTCACATGATTTACTTAATCTTGCATTCTTGAGTGTTTGCTTCTTCTAGGATGGTGTTAATTTTTTTTAGGCAGCATATTGCGTAATTTGAATTGAGTCACATCCAGGTGTTTATAGCGGGTCAGTGCAGTGCAAGTTTCTCTCAGTGGGGCAGTATGGTGTTCAGTGGGGGAGAGGATGTGGCACTATGGTCAGAGCTGCTGAATTTGGAACTGGGGAACAAGTTTCAGCCTTCATGACCAGTCCACCAGACCACTCTCACTGAGGGAGCACATTCCCATGCTAGACCTTAGAAGGCCCCGCAAGATCTTAAAAGCCCTGGTGTCTTATCACCAGCAGGTCGACCCTAGCAGTGGCAAGTGTGGGTTAACCTTGAAGGCCTGTCCGCCACAATTCATTCTGAAGTTCACCTCCAGTCTTGCAGGCAGGCCTATGAAGCAGCACACCATAGAGTGACAGTGACTCTGTCATTAAGGTCACAAGACCCTTGAGCAGGGTGGCTCTAGGGCAGTGCGACCGCACAAGGCGCTGACCAGCCGCGGTCTATGAAGGTAACAGCGGTGGGGCAGAGGGGCCGGGTAAGGGGGATTTCGAGGGACGATGCCGAGGGAAAATTAAATAAATAATTAATTTTCCTTCTGCATTGTTCCTCGAAATCCCCCCTTACCCGGCCCCACCGCTGTTACCTGCACGGACCGAGGCTGGCGCTGACTTCAGGTTGGGGCGTCGTGTTTTCAAGTATAATATGGTGTTAAAAGCACTTGCTGCCGCCTTCCTGGCCTCCAACAATTTTCGGCAACAATAAAAATGTCGTGATAACTCCAGTGATTAATGTTATTAGTAGAGAGAGATGGTATTTTGTCTATTGGACGTTTTGACTCATGGAAAGGAAGTGCAGAGGGTTAATGTGCCTGCTGCTAAGAACATGCACCATGCAGATCACAAAGTGCACATAATGTAAATAGGTCAGTGGGTTACTGCTTTTGTCAGAGAGATCCTTTTGTTACTTGCAGTTTATAAATTAAAATGCTAACTTAGAACAGTGAGCTATTAACTGCCATGTAAGAACTGCATGTAAACTGCAAGGTATAAATTAGAGCGTTATGGTTTTTTCCCCAGTCTTTGATTATCTTAATGTTGCAAGAAAGGGTTCATTTGGGTAGAAATCAATTCTGATTATTAAAGAGAACCCCCAACCATGGTATTACGTTTTAAATTCTAAGTTTGTGTTTCTCCAGACCAATCACTATTAAACTATGCTGCCTACTAGTATGATTGTCATGTGACTCCTACACCTTGTAGTCCTTTGTCTTATGTAACATTTCCTATACAGTGATTTACACATGTATGATTGATTGTCTCTGTGTAATATGTGTGATGTAAAGTGCTCTGACACCCTACACTGGTATGAGTGGTGCTGTAAATTTTTTTATACTTTATTATTTTGACATTTTTACACATGCTAACAGTCTCTGCAAAGATGTTTCCTTATTAGTACCAGTGGAACATACAACTGCAGCAGTGAGAAAGGTGACCAGTCAACCTTTGCAAAGGGCGCTCCACTTCACAGCAGCACAAGTCAAATTTTTTAGTAACTTTTGGTTCATTTGAGCTATAAACAATTTATTAGTTAAAATCGTCAGATTATGCAGCAGATGATGTATTATGTGGCAAATATGGCAGAGCCATAATAATGTGGAAAGCATTTGCAAACTAGGATATTTTGCCATTCATGTTTGAACTGCTCTTGTGGAAAAAGGGAAGAGAAGTGCTGATGACAGAAACTCCATGGCTGGGAGACAAATGGCTTGCGATTCCACTTTTAAGGATCTTTGGGACATTCTGTGATTGGAAACGTATCCCACTTTGTGAATGTATTTTAATATCAATAACTCATATTAAACCTTAAATAAACATGTGTATCCATTGGTTAAATTAAATAATGTAATAAGCCATAACCAGTTAGTAAAATGGGAAACAAATGCTAAAAATTGGGATATTTTGCTCTTTCTGCCACACCTCTGACTCCGCCCACTGACCTAATCCACAGGTTATTCCGACCCTCTGATTCTCCGCCCACAGTTCCCCTACTTTTTTCCCCCCACTTGTTCGTCAGTGATGCGTTTAAAAAACAAGCAGCGCAAAAACACAGTCACTCTCTTCGCAGCAGACCAGGCCAAGAAGCTGCAGTCCGTTCAGAGAAGAAATTACAGTGCACAAGAACACCACCAAATTGCATCAGGTTCATGTTTTTCCTGGGCCTCTGGGTTACAGCAGGCCACAGAGTTCAGCAGGCAGCTCCTTCTACATATGCCGCTTACTGTGTTAGAATATCTGATTAAAGGGTACTTGTGTGATCTCTGTTGAGGGGTGTTTGATTCTCCATCTCAGCGCCTTCTGCTACGGACGACACATTGTAGGACAGCAAGGGGCTATGTATTTGCTCCTGATGGAGAAATCTGGGTGGCTTACTGCTGTGCGCTTTGCCTGCTCGTAGTGTGGTTCTAAGGCGTGTAGTATTTGTGAGCCTACTATGTTTGAAAAACATTTGTTGGAGAAACTCATGTCTTAAGCTGTTGAGCGTGCCGCCTCCATCACTGCGCGCATGGTATGTTATCCCGACGATTGGTTTTTAGGTCGAGCCTAGACAGCGCATGCGCTGTCGCAAGACCTGTAGTAAATACAATATTGAGGGTAATTTCGCCTGCCGCTTGCCATTGGTTAACTGTGGCATTGCTTTTGTTAGCAGGCTTATTGTTGGCTGTGGATGCGATACGTCACTTCCGTTTTTGGAGGAAGCACCACCGACCAACTACAGTTAAGTTACGCTGCAGGGCTGTATCTTTTAATTTAGGGACTACTTCGTTGTTTTTTTGCCATGGCACCTGGTTTGCGCATTTGTTTAATATGCACGGCCGCTTTCCTCGGTGTTGCACGGCCGCTTTCCTCGGTGTTGTCACCCCCCACCACCACCCGCCCCTCGCGCCTTGTTTTCTTTGGTGTGGGCTTTTCTTCCTGTACGCGTTCACCCATTGCCAGTACGGAGCGGTTTTCTATCTAAGATGGGCGCTGCACTGGTAGCTCTCTCTTTCGTTTATATCCTAAGCGCTTAATGCACCATCTTTCGGTTCACAGCTCCAGCTTGTCTCTGGTTTATTTTGTTCTGTACGTGTGTTTAGAATGTCGACTGTACGGGTTCACCCTTCCGATTGCCTGTATTGCTAATAAACTTAAGGCATTTATTTACAGCTTTCGTCATTCTTTTATTTACATTTTTCAGATGGGCATGTCTTTGCGTTAATGTTTTTTTTGTATGCACGGGGCTGGCGCCGACTCGAACCCAGTTCCCCAATTCGAAAGTCGGCAGCTCTGAATAGTATACCACATCCTCTCTCTCTAAACAACCAGCATTTTTTAGGGTTGTTTGTCTTTGTATCGCTCACTGAGTTACCCTCCCACTATGCCCCCACCCTAAACCCCTTCCTCTCTTTTGTTTCCCTGAGCACCCCCACTGGAGTGTTGATGTGCTATTATTATCCGTTTGGGCAGCTTTGAGCGCTTTGAAGCCAAATGTTTGAGCTCTGTGTAGAATTTTACTGTCAAAACGAAACTATGACAAAGAGCCAGAAATTTAAAAAAATTAACTGTGTATTGAATACTGGAGGAGAAAGCTGTGAAAATGAGACACATGAGAGAGAAAACAAGCATTGGCATAGCCAATAGGTCTCGGTTTGGGGCCTTATAAGCGTTTAGCGAGAGCTATTGGCTTTGTTAACATTTTTAATATGTGTTGCAGAGCATTGTGAATGTTGTGTAGCATGTTTAAAAGTTATGTTATAATTAAAAAAGTGTTATAACCCTTTGTCACCTTATATATAACCTAGAAAACATTATATACAACTGAAGTATCCTAATAAAAACCAGAATTAACACCAAAAATGTGTTCTAGTTTTTTTGTTTATACAAGGAAGGGGGCAGTGGGGGAGGGGGAGTGGAGGTGCAGGGAGGGAGGGGGTGGGGTAGGGGTGGAGTGGAGGTGCAGGGAGGGAGGGGGTGGGGAGTGGAGATGCAGGAAGGGAGGGGGTGGGGGGAGTGGAGGTGGAGGTGGAGGGAGGGGGTGAGTGAGGGAGGTGGAGGGAGTGAGGGGGGAGTGAAGGTGGGAGAGTGGAGGTGGAGGGAGGAGGGAGTGGAGGTGGAGGGAGGTGGGAGTGGAAGTGGAAGGAAGGGGAGAGGAGGTGCAGGGAGGGAGGAGGGAGTGGAGGTGGAGGTGGGAGTAAAGGTGCAGGGAGGGAGGGGGCAGTGGAGGTGGAGGGGGAGTGGAGGTGGAGGTGGGAGTGGAGGTGGAGAGGGGGAGTGGAGGTGTAGGTGTAGGGAAGGGAAAGGGGAGTGGAGTGGAGGTGGAGGGGTAGAGGGAGGAGGGGGTGGAGGTGGGAGTGGAAGTGGAGTGAGGGGGAGAGGAGGTGTAGGGAGGGAGGAGGGAGTGGAGGTGGAGGTGGGAGTAAAGGTGCAGGGAGGGAGGGGGAGTGGAGCTGGTGGTGGGAGCGAAGTAGCCCACCCCCTTGGAAGCCACACTTCAGGGGGTGGGCTACTGAGCTCCGAGTGCCGAGAGAGGGGTCTCGCCATGTTGGGAGTGGGCAGAATGGTGCATCCTGGGATAGCCAGATACCACACTTCCCATTGGCTACCTACTGCATCCTACCATGAGGGAATTTTCTGAAGATAAAAAAGGGCACCCCTGTCACCCAGAACTCAGATCTCGAATGACTCGGAAGAAGGACTGCCTTGCTGCACCGAGAGACAAGCAAAGAGAGGCTTCACCGACGAGCCCTGCACCTGCTGGCTAGTGAAGAGAGGGACTGTGCCTGCCATGTCCTGCTCAGAGAGAAGCTGCCTCCAGAGCCCGGTCAAACCAAGAGAACTCCAAGGAGCAGCTGATTGGCCTCCTGTTCGTAGCGCAGGGACACAACAGCTGAAGAAGCATGATGGGGCACGTTGGTAACCCAAATTCTTCAAGCCGCTACCCCCGCTGCGATGCAGAAGCGAGGAGCAAGACCCAATGAACAAGTTGCACCCGAGTTCGAGGGGCTAGAGACTGCTATCGGAGAGTTGCCCGGCCTCTCAGACGGAACGTTATTGACCCAGAAAAGATAGGCCTGTGACCATGACAACGGGCGACTGGTAGTCCAGTGGTGACTGGACTTCAGCCAGATTGGAAAGGACTTTGTGGGACGTTGACCCTGCAACCAGGACCCCCTCAACATCTTCATGGAACGAGGACTCCCTGAAGGAAGACTTCCGTCGACCGCATCCACAGCATCTTTGTAGGACCTACTTGGCCCTCCAGACCAGCTCCCTGCCAGAGTAGGTTGCCCCAAGTACTTCTAACCAACTGTATTGACACTTAGCTAAGTTTTCTTTTTAAAAGTTTCTAAGTGTCCATTTTGTTGACTTTGCCAAGGCTTGTTTGTGGTTGAGTGAAAGTGCATTGATTTATTATTGCTTGCAAAATCTATATCTCCGGAAACCTCTAGAGGATCTTTTTCGTTCTAGTGTCTAAAATCTTATAAAAAGAGCTTCTATTTTTACAAATTGCAGTCGGATTTCTTGAGTGTTGATTTCTTCTTCAATTGTTTTGGTGCTGTTTAAACTATTAACACTTGTTCCTCAGTGTAAGCCTTGCTGCTCAGTGCCACAGCTACCCAGGGCAGAGCTGAGGGTTTTAAAGATGAAACCCACTGGACCTAAAAGGGTTGGAAAGTGTATTACACGGTGGGGTCGCACAAACCAACCTTATAATATACCCCTTTTCCTCACATCAGGCATGATGGGAAAGGGAAGAAAGAGGCAGAGGAGACAGCCTGCTACTCAAGCCTGCAGTTATGATTAGTGCAGGGGCCGAATGGTGAGAGGGACTCCCAGCACCCCATTTATGGGGGAGGTATTTTGGTGTCAATTACTGTTTTTATGTGATGCATTTGCTCTTTTACAAGTCTCAGAATTAGTGAGGATTATGTGCGACAGATAGAGCCCCTGCTCTTGCTCCCACAATCCTTGCCATAAAGTTTTGGAGGGGGGCCTGACTTCTAAACATTTTGCTCAAGAGGGCTCAGAACAGAAAAGCTTGAAGTCTTCTGACTTATATGGTCTCAAAGCATGGGATGGGCAGTGAATTCTTGAAGCAGACAGTAAGGATGCACAAAATGTGAGCTGCCACTCTACGACAGGTTACAATGTGCTTACGCAGGGTGCGGGCATCAGAGAGAGCAGACAACGATCCCACAGACGCCTGCACGTGCCTCCCGACATCGCATTCATAAAGTATCACTTTTTGAAGCATTGTCATCCCTGCTACAGTATCCTAGCTCTACAAATCTACTGATTGATTGAAGACAGAATAATGCAAATAATGGGACGGAGGTTTACTGTCCTACGGAGGCCTCCGTCGCAACATTGGCTACTGTGGATGCCGCCTATTAATATGAATGAAGCAGGAGTTTGGCGGTCACTGCAAGCTGTCCCCAGGGCCGGGGTGGCCATCCATGAATTTCCTGCTAGGCTGCAGGCGAGGGGCTCCTTTCAGAGCAGGATGGGCTGCTGTGACCCTACAACGACCCCAACCACCCCATAGTCTCGGCCTCTTGCAGTGGGGGTTAGCTTCAACATTTTGCCAGGGTGATTTTGTTTTCCAGTTTGGCCCTGTCAGTGCCTCTGCGCTGCAAAAAGCCATACCACTTGCACTGCAGCACAGCGCTGCGTGCAGCATCTCGGCGCTTCCTTCCTCCCAGCTCCTCGGGAGCGCCCTGCCAAGGATCATTCGGTGATTTCCATGAAAAGATCTGGATGGGTACGAATGATACCACAACAACAGCATCAGATCAGACTTTAAACATTCACGGATCAGTCAGATAGCGCCTGCTAGGGAAATCCCCACTTCTTGGACAAGGAACCGGGACACTCCCGATCAACACCACCTGGCCCAGGTCAGGCTGATCTAGCGCCTAATAGGGAGCAGAGCTAGCAGGTGAGCTGGCACCCCTGTGAGAATCCTTAAGATAGCGCATGTAGGCCCCCCCTCCTCCCCCATCACAGCGCGTATATATGTCCATAGCGTACATCGGCGGTGTTGTAAATACAGGCTAGGTGGGGCGAGCGGGGGGGGCTGCCCGTCCAGCTGTGGAGTAAATCACCTGCTAGGCAGGGCACCGCCCCCTCCACATCCTGCCAGGTTTATCCCCCTGCTAGACCCACGTGGGAGGCATACACACGGCTGATAGGAGCAGCCATTAAACCGGCTCGATAACTCTCTGCTCAAGGAACATTACAAAGCGCTCCCTAGCGCCAAGCGCAGCTGCCCGCGGGCGAGAAGCCGCCCAGCCCTAAATCACGCCACTGTGCTCTAGAATCCGATAAGAGGCAGATTAGGGGGAAATACACTACAAATGTTGGCAAAAATTACGGGCAGAACAAAACAAGCACTGAAACACAAGTGCGGCTCCGCGCAGCGAAAGTGAAACAGTACTCCGGGTTAAGAAGTGGGAGGGGTGGGGGTGCGATTCCTTGCGGGAGCATGCGGCGCCAGGAGCAATAATTGCTACCATATGGCGCCGCTCGCTCCACGCAAGTGAATGCCAAACGTGCACGCGTTGCCATTGAAGGCAATGGAACGCGTGCACGTTTTTGGCTGAAAAGCCGAAGCGATTCCAAAAGGTATTTTTGCCTATGCAGCGCATGCGCGCTGCGTAGGCGAGACCTAAAAAGCATAATGCTTTCAAAGCGAAGACAGTGAAACCGGCAAGGTGCTGGGTAGGAGCTAAGTGTGAAGAAAAAGCAGCGAAAGTGATGCAGGCAGCGATAAAAATGCACGCATAAGCGGAAAGCGTTCTCTTTGAAGTCAGCAAAACATATACAGGCCCACACAGACACTAGCGCACACACACACAGGGCTACGGGGATCACTTTACCTGCTCTCAGTGCACCCCTGATGATCTCTCTCAGCCTGTGACCTTGCGTCACAGGACGGGCCTAGGACCAGGCGCCATCAGTGTGCAGGAGGTAATCACCAGATTTGCTCCGTGGGTTCGTGTGCCTGTTGCAGAGATCTGCGTGTAATTTGAAGGTCAGAAGTTTGACTCTCTCAGCAGCGTCATCGTAGACTTTCATCCTTCCAAGGTCGACTCAATGAGTACTGTTGAATCGGGTCTTTTTGTAGCAACCGCTATCAGAGAGAGGTGCTTATGGAGCGAATTGGGATGTGAACCTCAAATTTCTTTTGACAAGAAAAACCTGAATTAGTGCACGTATGTTAAGTGTGTTTGTATAGCAGAATTTTGCCATTTGTATGGCTCATGGCACTTAACACTGTAGCAAGCGAAGTATGGACTAATTTATTAGGTAATGATGGTTTAAATGCAGGGCCACTGGAATTATGGTGCTCTGTGGCTGCGGTCTTTTCTGTGTCATTATCGAGTTTCCGCACGTGCCACATAATCTATCATCTTCCTCGTAATTTGCAAATTTAAACAAAAAAATGGTTCACACTTAAACAGATCTAAAGTCACTAAAACACTGCCACCCGAGTTGTCTATGTCACATAATTCCTGGGAAATTAAGTGATTTGCACAGACTCGCAGGATATTGAGGCGATGCCGATGCCAAGACTTAGTCTGGTTCCCCAGTTCCCATGTTGACAGCTCTGGCCATTATGCAACATTCTCTCACCAAAGCGGCAGTAGTGTAAGCAGGACTAGCCTCTGGCATTTTTGTTTAATATGGGAAAAATGCATGCGTCTTTATTAAGGGCAAGCAAACAGTTTTTGAGCCAATACCTTCCTGTAGGAGGACTAAAGCACCACAGCAGCAGTATGTTGCTTTTGGTTTTGCTACGGACAACCTAGCCACGGTAAGCTGCTTGTAGGCAAACGGCAGCCTTCCTCACCTTTAAGAAAGGCAGTTGTCTTTTAGAAATGGTAGGCCCTAGCTAACCTCTGAATTGTAAGGCATGTTGCAATGCAATAGGTCTCGCATTTGCGAGTGTTTGAGCTATTGGCATTGTAAATGACAATGTCTTTTATTTATTTGTTTTGAAAACCTGCAAGCAGTGCGTAAATACGCACTTTGTGCTTATAGTATTTGCTTACTAGAAGCAAGGCTGGCAGTAACTGCGCCTCTTTTACTGTCAGCCTTGCTTCTCGTAAGCAAGGACTATAAGTACAAAGTGCGTGTTTACACATCGCTTGCAGGTTTTCAAAACACATAACTAAAAGGCATTGTCATTTACAATGCCAATAGCTCAAACTCTCGCAAATGCGAGACCTATTGCATTGCAAATGCTTGTTATAAGCTTATGATCTTCATGAATGACAGGTAGACATCACCAACCTTCTCAAGGAAGCCAACGTGCTGGAGCATCACGGAGGAAGAATACATCCAGATAAATTGCTGTCCTGCAAGCCTGCAATGAAATTGACTATCAGAGCGTAATGTCTTCATTTTAGATGGAATGTTCCCAAAGGGAAGAGAGTCTCCGTTTTAGTGGTATCGTAGCTAGTGTGTCATGTGCCCTAGTGCAAGGAAGGATATGCCCCTCCCCAACTACCACGCCCCCCCACCCCCCGCTGTTAGAATTATAAAATACAGCAATAATCATGGTTCTGTGGGCCCCTGGGCCACTGCACCGGCTCCACCAATGAAACCTAGGTCCCTTGCCTCTCGGATATTTTGTGGATAAGGACTTCCTTCACAATGCTTTACAGAGTACAAATATACTAATCAACTTTTGTAGGAAGCTGGCTCTGTATGTACTATACCAAAGTAAGGTATAGGGTGCACAGAGTCCAGGGAGTCCCCAGAGTCCCCGGAGGTATAGCAGAGGCTAAATTAGGTACGTTCTAACAGCTCTCTTTATGGTAGTATGGGCGAGCAGTTAGGCTTATCCAGAGGGCGTGTTAAGCATTTATTGTATTCACTCAATCATGACTGATGGCACACACTCAGAGACTGAATCCAGACCAATTAGGTAAGTATAAAAAAGGTATACTTCTGTTTTATTTTTAGACCCAAGCAGGACTTGGCACAGGTGAGTAAAATACACTCTCAAATGCAAGACTGTTCAAGGAAATGCAGTTGTGGTTGAAATTGCAATCGTTACAGGTTTTATTTATGCTTTAGAAACAGTTTAAATTACATAGACATTACTTTTCATTACTCTTGGATTACTTTAGAGTTACTTTGAGTCCTTGAGGTGGTATGCCACGATACCATACACTAGGATTGGTCACTTACAGGTAAGTATGACAATTCCTAAGTTAAAGCAGAGTTACTTTCTTTTCATACAAACATCAGTTTAACACTTAACACTATGCTTGACTCTGACGATGCAGCAAATAACTTTGATGACTGGATCAGGTCTTCAATAGACCAGCTTGCTCCTGAAATAATCAGGCAGTCCAAAAGGTACCGAGTGTCAGCAACTTGGTATGGGGCGGAGCTTAGACCCATAAAGGCTAAATGCAGGCGTCTTGAGCGGCTTTGGTGGATGGACTACAGTGAAAAACATAAAAAGGGCTATAATCTGGCCCTGGAAGAATATAAGGCAGCCATAAAACAGGCAAAAGCGACCTACTTTACAACCAAAATCTACGAAGCCAAAAACTCCTCGAAGGAGCTCTTTAAAACAGTCACAGCCCTATCCAAACGTCCGCAGGACAGCCTCTTTAAACCGGACCAAAATGTTGTGGATAAAATTGCCACCTTCTTCCAAAATAAAGTACAGGCAGTATATGACGAACTGCAGAAATCAGTTCCACCGACAGTAGATAATAATGCAGATCCATTGGCGGACAACCCCCTCTCAGAGTAGTATGTCAGAGTTCTCTGTTTTAGCGGCAGAGAAAGTCAATGATATACTACTATTGACAAAATCAGGCTCGCCTCTGGATCCCTGTCCCCCATCAATATTGCACTTGGTATCTGAGCAAGTTAGTGTACAATTTACCCCTATGCTAAATAGGGTAATTAGCTCTGGTGGTTTTTCCTCAGCTATGGAAAAAGGCTTGCATTAGGCCAATTATCAAGAAAGCCACACTGGATCCCACTGAGACTAAAAATTACCACCCGATATCATGTTTGCCATTACCAGCTAAAATTATGGAAAAAGCAATTAATCTAGAACTCATGAACTATTTGGATGGTAATCTAATCCTTGATTCCACACAACATGGCTTCAGGTCAAGACATTCCACCGAATCCGCCTTGATAATGGCGACGGAAGAAATACGCAAACTGGTGGATGAAGGGGGCAGAGCCGTCCTCATCCTACTTGACCTATCAGCAGCATTTGACACCGTTAACCATGCGGTGCTGGTGCAGCAGCTGAAGGCAGTAGGCATTAGAGGGACGGCTCTAGCCCTCCTTTCTTCCTTCCTGGCATCCAGGGAACAAATGATCCACTGGGAGGGTCTTAAGTCTGAAAACCTGTGCCTCTCGTGTGGAGTCCCACAGGGGTCAGCTCTGTCGCCAACGCTATTCAACATCTATGTTACCCCTCTGGCCAGATTAATTAAACAGCACAGTTTTAATCTGGTCTCGTATGCGGACAACACCCAGATTGTGGTCTCGGTCTCACAGAGGGTGGACATCACAGAGACCCGGTTCCGTAACTGTCTTAATGCAGTTATGGCCTGGATGAGCACAAACTTCCTTAAACTCAATACTGAAAAGACCGAGGTCATTGAGTTTGGGAAGGGCCCCTCAGTTTGGAATCAACTATGGTGGCCTGCGGAGGCTGGGAGCTGTCCAGTTCCGGTGACCAAGGTTAAGAATTTAGGCTTCATGTTCGATAGTGAATTAAAGCTGGAGAAGCAAGTCAATCAAGTAACCTCCGCCTGCTTTTTCACTTTGAAAATTCTGCGCAAACTTTTGCCGTTCATCCCATTCACTTTAAGGAAAACGGTAATAGGAGCCCTTGTACTCTCCAGAATCGATTATGGGAATGCGCTATACTTAGGTATAGACAAAGGCCAAACTGCTGAACTACAAGCACTGCAGAATGCAGCTGCCCGAGTGCTGCTCACACTCCCCAAACATTACCCCACGTCTTCTAGTATCAGACAGCTTCATTGGCTTACCATCCCAGAAAGGACAAAATTCAAAGCCCTCTGCCTGGTGCATAAGGCGCTCTACGGTGGCGGTGCCATAGACATTCAAAGGCTATTTTCTTGGTACCAGCCTCTGTGTAGTCTGAGGTCTGCCAATACAGGATTGGTTCTGGTCCCCAGAATAAAAAAGGCCAGATGGGGTGTGAAGAGTTTTTCACATCAAGCTGCTAAATTGTGGAATTCTCTCCCCTCTCAGCTGCAACTGCAATCTAACAGGACTATCTTCAGGAAACAGCTAAAGACCTGGTTGTTTCCCAATGCTCTTAATTAGGAGGTCTTTGTGTTAGTATGAACTGTCCTCAGCGCCAAGACGCCTCAGCAATCGAGCGCTTTATAAATGCATCACTCAGTCAGTCAGAAATTTTTTAGGCCCAAAATCTCTTAACATGGGTCCCTCGGGGGAAAAAGTATTAGCGGTTTCTCAGGTAAGTACACAACTTACGAGTGGGAGTTTTGGGGGTTAAGACCAAGGTGCACTCAAGTTGCACCAACAGCGGCACTGGGGCGGCCGGGTACAGAGTGGAGGAGCCCAATGTTAGCCAATAGGGCTAAGGGGGCCTTCGTTAGTGACTGCTGACGAGCAGGCCACTCGGGTTTGGGAGCAAAGCTCCTGGGGTTAAGGTCAGCACTGCAGGGGCCAACGACCAGAACAGGAGATGCACCACCAGCGGCACTGGGGCGGTCGGGTTCAGGGTGCAAAGAGGACGTCGGGTACCCTGTGCTTTTCAGTGGAGAACTTCGGTTTTGCGAAGTTGCTGTAGCCTCAGGCAGGGAGACTTCCTGAAGGAGACCACTGGCTGGAGAGGTAAATTGGGATCTTGGGGGATGCATGGACACCATTGGTTGGACCACCCAAGGCGGTGGAGCGTCAGGTGCAGGGGTGTCTTCTGGTGTTGGGGTTTCTTACCAGCACTGATCATGGTCGGGGCACCCTTCAGGTTGAGGCTGCAGGTGTCATCTTGAGGCTTGAGGGAGTTCGGGGATCACAAGATCCCAGGTAAGAATCACTGGAAGACTTCCTTGTGGTGTTGGGCCACTCAAACTCAGGTCTTGGGCTTCGGTTGCAGAGTGGTGCAGAATCGCGGCGTCACCAGAATCCGGATTCTGGAGGTGAGTCTTCGCTTGAGCAAATCCAGTGCTCACGGGAGACAGAATCTGTAAGATGGTTGCAGGGCAGGTCCTCTGGGCTCTGGGGGTTGCTGGCTGCTGGACTTGCCGGGGTTCTTGCTGTAGGCAGGTCATAGATGGGACAGGCCGGTAGGGCTGAGGCCAAAGCAGTTGGTGTCCTCTTCTTCTTCCTGGGTCAGCAGGGAACTTTTGGTCCTTCTTCTTTCTTCCTCGAATCTGAGGAGCCAAGGTTCATGGTTGCCCCTAAATACTAAATTCAGGGGCGTTTAAGGGGTGTGCAAGTCAGGACCAATAGGTCCCTTCCTTGGGGTGGGTACACCCCCTATTATGCCACCCTCCAGTGGAAGGGGGCATGAGCCTCTCCCTAATTGGCTGAGTCCCCCCATCTTCAAGATGGAGGGGACTGAGATGTGTGCTTCTCCTCTCCCACCTAACGGGTGGGGTTGGCAAAGTGGGGGCCAGAAACGGTGGGAACCAGTTGCTGGGGGAAGCAAAAGGCAGGGACAGCTTATAAAGGCAGCAGGCGTTTGAAGCTTCCCCTTTCATGGACCCAGCCCATTCTGGGGGAGGAGGCATGACATCTCTGCCCAGGATGGGCTTTGTTTCTGGACCCAGAGAGCAGAGGTTCATGTTCCTCCTTCTCTTAGCTCTCATGGTCCTCCTCTTAGCCTTCATGGTTCTCCTCTTAGCACTCATGGTCCTCCTCTAAGCCCTCATGGTCCTCTTCTTAGTCCTCATGGATCTTCCTCTTAGCCCTCATGGTCCTCCTCCTCTTAGCTCTCATGGTCCTCCTCTTAGCCCTCATGGTCCTCCTCCTCTTAGCCCTCATGGTCCTCCTCTTAGCCCTCATGGTCCTCCTCTTAGTCCTCATGGCCCTTCTCTTAGCCCTCATAGTCCTCCTTTTAGCCCTCATTCTCCTCCTCCTCTTAGCCCTCATGGTCCTCCTCTTAACCCTCATGGTCCTCCTCTTAGCTCTCATGGTCCTCCTCTTAGCCCTCATGGCTCTCCTCCCCTTATGCCTCATGGTCCTCCTCTTAGCCCTCATGGCTCCAATTAGGCCTCACAGACAACTTTCTACTCTAGATTTCACAGTCAGTCCCATTTTAAACCACTATACCTCCAGCACTGCGACAGAGGGCCATCTACTTCCCATGCCCTTCCCTATTAACTGCAAATGTTCCTTCCGACTCTTTGGTAGCAATGATTCTGTAACCAGAAAAAATCACCTCTCCTCCAGATGGAGTTACTTTCTGTCCCCATCCTTGCTAGTTACTTTCCTCAGAAACAGCTCTAGCACAGTTTGAGATTTTTGAAGTTTCCGTCCCAGTAAAAGAAGGTATATTCCTTGCTGCCTGAATAAATGGAGCCAGTGATTCCCTAGTTTAAAGTGACCATAGCAACCATATCACCCTTGCTCGCTCCATTTACCTCTTGTCTGGCCCGCTTACTCTCACTGCCTTCTCAAGACCAGGGGGCCATTTTGAGTTTGGCAGAGCAGCAGCACTGTTGTAAATTGCTCGAGATCCTGTCCCACCAAACTCATGGGTCCCTCACTCTGGGAAGTACTGAGTATAGGTGAAGCATCAACTGGCTCCGCTGGCATGAACCTGTTTTGGGAGTTTGTTTAGAGAAAAGAAAAAAAATCTTGCCAAGCAAGCATATTAAACATGACTCTCACTTGGCTAAGGTCACTTCCTTCAACGGAGCCACCACACAGGTGGCTTCACTAAAGCTACACAGAAATGCCCCATGCCTACCTGGGATCTCTAAATATGGTGGGCAGTTTCTGTCAGGGTAGTAGAAACTATAGTCTTTCCTGACGTAGTGAAACAGTGGGCCACCCAACAGGTATTGCATGATTATAGCATTTTTATCAGTGGTTAATTTGTAAGTGCCAGGGCTGTCGTCAGGAGGCCGCTTACACCAGCCCATTTCTCCTGTTAGTGCTGCCTAAAACAGAACCAACTAATAACCATGAAAGTTGGGAGAGTATGTGGTGTAATGGCTAGAGCTGCCCACTTCGAAGTTGGAGTCTCGGCGTCGGCTCAACATCCTGTGATTGTGGGCAAATCACTTAATCTCCCCGTACATGAATGTGTCCTCAATTGGCGCTCATGAAAACCGTCGGCGTTGATGATTAAGTGCCAGTGCTGAGCACCGGAAACCACGGGCTGAAATTAAGCACTGGTTTTTATCAAGTAGCATAATATTCTCACCATAGTGGCTAATAAAGAAGTCAGGCAAAGGCGACTCTCATATCCCTCTCTTCAAATAACAATGGAAGTAAGTCACCCCGTACCACCTCTAGTTGTTTAAAGCTGAACAACCAACCTGCCCTGTCTTCTCTCCACAGATACAAGTTTCGTCCTCCTGAAGTGACATACAAAAGGTAGAGGACTCAAATGCAATTTGCTGGCTTTCTCTTTTGCAAAAAAATATATAAAAAAGAAGGTGAGCATTGGGGCTGCAGAGAGCAGGTGCAGGGATGGTAAAAGCAGCACACATGGTAGAGCAACAGACTGAGCTTATGTGGAAGAAAGCAACAAGGAGTCTGGGGACGGAGGCACTTTGGCAGAGGGAGACTCACACAAGGGAGAGCTTGCAACCTGAGGGAGACAGCAACACAGAGTGCAGGGGGAAGAAGCACACAAGGCAGAGTGCTGGAAAACACATGCATTCTAATGGAGTATTTAAGTAAAAAGAAAAAAAGTAGTACTCTAAATGCAAGCAGGGGAGAGGAGTTGGCCTAACGGCTAGGGCGGTCGACCTCGAATCTGGGGAACTGGGTTCGAGTCTCGGTAATGATGCTGAACATCCTGTGATTCTGGGCAAATCACTTAATCTCCCCGTGCCTAACAAAAATGAATGTGTCCTCATGTATCGCAACTGGTGCTATGTAAAGCGCTCTGATATCCGATTCGGGTCAAGTTTGCGCTATATAAAACTCTGTAAAAAAAAAAACAACAGTGGAAGGATAGAAGCCAGCCAGTCAGAGAGATGGTAAAGAGACTATGCTCCAAGGGAGGGATGAACATTAGATGGACAAGTTGGAACAAACAAAAGACAGCGAATAAGAATCAAGCAAATAATTGAAAATATAGCTAATCAGTGGTAAACAACAGGCTGGCTGTGCGCCCCTGTAAGTTCTTGGTAAGCCCACAATAAGACAACCTAAACAAAAAGTAATGGATGGAATACATGAATTAATCTCAGCCACTGCTAATGACTTGGGCCACATTTCAGTGTTAATTGTTTGCTCATCATGACGCACTACACAGAGACAACATATATGAACTTTGGTTTAGGTCCTGCTCCAATTGAAACAGTCCAGCCCAAGCTTCCAGGCCAGGTCCCTAACAAACGAGAACACAAGCAAACCTAGACGGTTACCATTTTGGACTGCAGTGCACCCGCTAGCATATCTTCATGCAAATTTAAAACCAAAATGTACCTTTTTAGGTCGAGCCTGGCAGCCTGCATGCGCTGTGGGCAAGACATGCTGTATTCACTAGAAGGACTGTGATCCCTCCTGCTGCTTACCATAGGTTGACTCCCGAGTTGCTTTTCTTTGTTGCCTCCTAATTGGTTCCCGACCGGATACATCACTTCTGTTTTGTTGCTGAGGAGCACTGCTGAACTACAGATTATTTCCCCTTACTTAGTGGCCGTCCGCTTTCATGCAGGTACTATTTCTGCTACCCCCTCCCATTCCCCCTGTCCTCCTTGTTTAGTTTCTGTTCAGGAACTTTTTTGTTTTAAATGGAAGGAGCCTTCCCTGGCTCAGCACAGCTCCCGCAAGGTCGTGTTACTCCAGGCATGCACAGCGCATCTTAGTGGCAACACAGTAAACTTTAAAGTGGGCGGGGGGTCGACTGTATCTGAGAGGGGCACGCTGTGCAACTACAGTGACTGTCATCTTGTTTTAGGAATGAACTTTGACCGCAGACATACACACACGAAAACACTTTTGTTAAGATTCCTCGATCGGACGGCACTTCTGTGAGAGATCCTATCTCCGTTCTACAGCACTGCACCGCTGCCGCTTCTCTAGGGCAGTGCAGGAGCAGTAAGCGGCTACTCTTTTGGTACATGTGGTATGAGTCTCAAAATGAAACGCAGTCCCACGAGTTTCACTGCCAAGTGGCCCTTTAGACTTGCACTAAAAAAGGCAGAAGTTTGTGAAACAGGAAGGGGTAGAAGCATGTTCTCCACCAGCTTGCTAAGGAAAACTTAAGGATTGGTGCAGGGCACGCTGCTGCCTCTGACTCCCTCTGCCCTGCTGTGCAAGGCCAGTGCTGGCATTTGAGAGCACTTCCTTTGGCGGAAGCATGCAGTTAGTGAGAGGGGCAGCATCCTAGTAAACCTTCTGCTGAGCTGTTGGAGTAACTTGAGCAGGGTCTGTTGTTTGCTGTGCCCGGGCCTCCCACCTTCAGAAACTCTTCCATACACTCGGGGTGGCAGTGCGCACCAGGGCACTCCTCCAGCTGTGCACATCGTTTGCCGATGCTCCTCTCTCTGGTCACTCCCAAGCTGCTGTGTGCACGACTCCCATGGCCACCCCTCAGCTACACTCATGTTTCATGGTTCCACCGAAGATCAATTGGGGACTAAGACTGCACTGTGCAGCCCTCCAGTTGCACACATAGTTTCACCGTAACTCCTCCGTACTCTCTTGGGCTGCAGTGTGCACAGCTGCATTCACTGAAGCTCCTCTGACTGCTACCTGTGCTGCAGTGTGTACAACCCCATGTCATTTCTCTGCTGCACACATGGTCCCTCCGAAGATTCTTTGGATGCTCCGAGGCTGCAGTATCTCAGGACGGCAGAGGTAAGTCCAACTTTGGGAAAACGTTTGGTTGTTTTGAGAGGATTGTCACCTCTTTGTGATCCACAAAGAAAGTAAATATGTTTTACTCTTCTGCCCACTTAAGCCACTGGCCTTCCATGCACTTCCCTTTATGCTTTCTGACTGTAACTCCGTCATTTCCACCCCTTGACAATGCTGTCCTTTGCCACCTACTCCCAGACCTCTGGCCCCATACTGTCTGGTGTTCTGCTCTGCACCCCTCTCCTGTCATTCTTTCTGTCTCTCTTGATCCCCCTCTGGATTGCGGTAACTTCCACCCCAACTTTTTTTTTTACCCTTGATGGTCAATGACTTGCCCAGTTATAAATACTAATTGACACCTTGTCCCCCACGCCATTTATTTGCCATCAATTTATGCACATTGAAGACTGCATCAGAATGACCTGATACAGCCAACTCAGCCCCGCCCAGTACAAAGATTCATGCAATTTCTATTCTGCTTTGCTGCTGACCCGAGTCCATATCACCAGAGACTCTGGCTTCTGAAGATTGTGCCCTCAGAACATCGCCGCAAAATATTCTGAATCAAACACTTATGTACAGCTGCTTGTTGCCAGTTGCCCACTTGGTGATTCCCCCAAATGTATGTTTTAAACGATACCTCTTTTGCATCAGATGGGGTACTTATAACTCATATGTCCATCCTTTGCTTGAATTACCAGGCAAAGGCAAAGACCCTGGGAACTCAGTATTGGTTAGAAGGTGGCATGGGGAGAGCTAGCTGCAGGGCTCTTACTCACTGTCTAAATGAAATGTACTTCCTAAATCCATTATGTCACTTCTATATTCATACTGGAACAGCTACTCAACTGTCTCCTATACCATCAGTGCAGTAGCACCACCATTTTTCAGCAGGACCGCTAGAATCATGATGTCCAGTGTAGCCCCTTTCAGAAGTGTTGCTGTACTCGTAATGGGCAGCAGTAGCCTTCCCAGTATGGCTCGAATCTTCATAATAATATTGTGGTTCAATATTGCGCAATATATCACAATCTTTGCTGTCATAATGCTACTATTCAATGTAATGGTACTGAATTTAACGACGTGGGAAGGATGAAAGGCGGAGTTGGCATTGCTGAGAATAAAACTCGGGACTTGCAGGCTGCACAAATTTCAGCAGCTGGTGGCTAACTTGCTGAGCTTTTTTTTATGGACGGATATCAGTACTTACCATCAAGGCTGCCATAATTTCAGCGGGATGGTACCTATATGTCTTCTGTACTGCCATATTTAGAATGGACAGTCATAACACTTGTCTGCAGTATTTTCGTACTTTAAATGCGATTGTACCAGTACCTTTCTGCAGGAAGCAGATGTTTAGTGGCTATGTAAATACATATGCCACCTATTTCTACACCTAGAATAGTCAGACACAAATATGACAAACCTTAAAATGTTGCTTATCACGAATCATTGAATGTAAGCAGAAGACACGAATTGTAGAAAATACCTTTGTATTTATTAATACTTTATACTGTGCCGATAGCTTGCCAAAATACAGGAATTTACAGTCCAGCCCTACATTTCCATCACCCTCACTCACTCAGTGCCCTTTAATGAAATATTGTGTCTCATTTTATGTAACATTGTCCGTTTTTAGTGTGTCTTCATCACCCAGCTGGTGCACGACGCTGAACATTCCACCTTCTAACTCCTCGCACATAAAGGTGTCGCGAACGCTTATTAAGGAGTTAGTGACACACATAAATTGACCAAGGAGTCTTGGGATGCTATTTCTCCTACCCTGCCCACTGTGAACATGAGGTGTAGGGATGCCAGTGTGGTTGTTGGTATTTGTGGCTGCATAAAATATGTGAAAATATGGCCATGACACACAAAATGTGGTTACCAAGCATATAGTATAGTAGTGTGTACTCTGTAACCTTTCTGTCTATGGTGATCGTTTTTGATGTGATTTTCTCCTTTCTTGCCCCCTTGTTTTAAAAAAATAATTTTACTATACTACCAATTCTTATTTTGTTCTCTTTATATTCATCTTCTCTTCCACCTTGCCTTTTTTTCAATATATTGTTTTCTTTTTCTGCAAGTCCAGTGATGTTTACTTTAGTGCACTCCCCCATGCCAATGTCAATGCACTAGCCAATAACTAATAAACATTGACAAATACAATCGCTTTCACATTGCCAAGACCTATTGGGATGTATGGGATAAAGTACCCCCATTTCCCGTCGAGCTATATCACCGGCATTTGGTTTTCTGGGACACGTTATCATCCTTTAGCATTCCGCCGTTTCAGTCAGAGTTCCCGCATTTCATCAGTAAGTTCGGTTCACTTTGCCATACGTCTTTTACCCTCGGGGGCATGGTTCATGCACTGGCACTAACGTTAGTACTTTTACCGTTTTGCAGATACATAAATCCACAACACAAAATGCCATTCCTCATAATTACACTCTGACACACAATCCCACTAAACATAATTCCAGTACACTTAATACCACATAATTACTATACACATATTTCCACTGCACACCATGCCACATAATTCCAGTGCACAAATCCACCCCACTCCACACCACACAATTAAACCACACACAATTCCACAACTAACAATTGTACCCCAACCCACATAATTCCACTCCACACCACATACATCACTCCACTCCAACCCAAAACACATGGGTAAAAGACATTTTCACTTACAACGCAGGTACCTCTAACTCTCACAAATGCGAGACCTATTGCATTGCAAATGCTTGTTAAGATTGGGGTCTGGTTGGGTTGCAAAAATGAAGCACTGTGCTATGTGGTTCTGCCTCGCTTTACCGTTTGGCAGTATCATGGTGAAACACTGCCGTTTTTCAAAGAGAAACGTGCACATTTTAATTTTTTTCCAACTGCCTTTCCCTTTTCTGTACACAGTTTCTTCGTTTCTACCAATTCCTCTGAATTTCTAAATAGCATTTCTCAGATTTCCCTTATCTTTACCGTTTCATCGTCCCTCACCATTCCGCTGTTCTGCCCCCGTGGATTGGTCAACTCAGTGCCCAGCAGTTGACTGCTGCTCTCATACCCCATAATGTTATGCAAGTACTCTCTCTCTCCCTCACATATACGTTCCCACAGCTTTTCTGGGTGCCATGTTAGCAAGTATATTAAAGCACCTGCGGCTGGTCTTCAGCAATTTTCAGGCAACAATGAAAATGTCAAGATAATTCCGGGGATTAAAGCTCTTCCTGGAGAGAGAGATGGAGTTTTGTCTAGTGGAAGTTTTGACTCATCTTAAGGTAGCGCAGGGGGTTAATATGCCTGCTGCAAAGAATGTGTACCATGCAGATCACAAAGTAATGTAAATAGTTCAGTGGGTTACTGCTTTTGTCAAAGAGATCCTTTTGTTACTTGCAGTTTATTTAAGTTAAAATCCTTATATAGTACAGTAATCTAATCAGTTTCATCAAAGAGCTGCAAGCAAATTACAAGGTATAGATTAAGGCGTTATGATTTTTCCCAGTCTTTCATTATACCAATGTTGCAAAAAGGGTTCATTTGAGAAGAAATCAATTATTATTAAAGAGAATCTCCAACCATGGTGTGGCATTTTAAATTCAGAGTTTGTGCTTCTCCAGACGAAGCATTCTTAAACTATACAGCATTCTTAAACTATACTGCCTACCGGTATGGATGACATATGACTCCTTTACTGTGTAGGCCTCTGTCTTATGTGCCATTTCCTATATACTGATTTACACACGTATCATATATTGTCTCTGTTGAATGTGTGTGTGATGTAAAGTGCTCTGACACCCTACACTGGTATGAGTGGCACTATAAAACAAATTAAATGCATCTTAGAGACAGTGGTTATGGAGACTTAAGGGGCACTGTTAAAGTATGGTAGTGAGCGAATCAGTGGTGGAAGTGGTTATTGCGAGGCACCAACAAACATTGTCGCACCTGCCGCCACCAGCATTAAAGCCGGCCCTGATAATAAATGCAAATAAAAATAAGGGCTCGCAGTTTACTCTAGGGATGGAAAGATGCTTTTGGCAATTGAATTTTCATAGATTTTCTTAGAGAAGTTTGCACAACTAATCTCTAGAATAAAGTAAGCAGCAAATTGTAAGAAAACATAAGTTGGCATGGACTTCTGTTTTTGAACCCACAGCAAATGTGACAAGATAAAAACAAGATTTAAATGCGCCTTTATTGCTCATTCACATTCTGAAGGAATAGAGCACCTGGCTTTTGTCAGCTCTCCAGAACAGGTCAGTAGGCCCTAAAATAGCTCACCCAGATAAAAATCTGATTAGTCATAGCGAGTGGGCGAGCCGATCTCTCGAGGCCTGTAAAGGCTGCATAACAGAAGGTCTGATGTATGATGTAACAATGTTTGCAAAACTTTTCCTTTTTTGCTTCAGTTGTAAATCAAAAGTATGGAGTGGTAAATGCCACTGATCCTGGTAGTTGTGTGGCTGCACTCATGTGAATGGTCAGTTTCTTGGTGCACATACTCTTGGCTGCAGTGCACAGAGACCTTACACTAGAGGGAACATTGGCTAGGGCCTTTGTGGTTCTGGGCGGACTCAGTAGAGGAAGTAAGTAACTGGTTTGGAGGTGTTACAGTGTGGTTATTAACGGTTATGTATGTAATCAGAGAACAGAGTGAGATTGTATGCTGAGGAATAAAAACATACAATCCAGAGCTCTTTGTGTGGCATATTGATTATTCGTGCTCCCAGGCTGGAAAGGACACTACAACTGGCGATGAGTGCGAGATCTGTGCCCCGAAGAAATGAGACTGCTCTACCTAGAAGTTTGCAAAGCTATAGCAAACTCCTTGTGTGTGCCATGTGTGCCTAATTCGAGGAGAAGCAGATCAAAGTTGGTGTGTGTGGAATCGAAGCCCCGCCCTAAGTCACACACAGGTCTTGAAGAAGTTGAAAACCCTGCAGAGGAGCACATTCGAAAGCCCACCAGAAGCTCACTGGTAAGGCCAAGAAGAGATACTGTGCCACAGCCTAACACAGAGTCATCATCGATACAAAATGAAAGGCTAGAAGCAGCCACAACCAGGTGTAATGCAAAAAGCTGAAAGCAGTAATGAAGAAGTATGAGAGACGGAACTGCTGCTTACCGTCAAGAAAGAGGATGGCGCCTTACGAACTCCAATGGGGCATGACAACCCAAGTACAAGCATACAGCCTCTGCTTGCAAGAGGTACCGGCCCAGAAGAACAGCTGTCATCCCTTGAACAGCATATACTTTCAATGGCAGTAGAAAAGAGAACGAAGTACGGTGCAGCTGCATTTCTGAAACCACCACTGCCATTTGACACCACCAAGAAGCAGAATATTGGCACCAGATGTACTGCATGGGTCGAGACATTCGATAATTTCATAGGTGCTCTAAAAGAGGTAAATGATAAGAAAATCATTAAATACCTAAAGAACCTCGTTGATGACAGAGTTAAAGAAGTGCTGAAAAAAATATCACAAGCTACCGAAATATCGTACCGTCAAGTCAAGGAAACTTTGGAAGTCAAATTCAATCCGATGCCGAATATCGACTATGAAAGGTACATTTTCAATCATGCATGACAGCAAGCTCATGAAACGATGGACGAGTTTGTTGAAAGACTTGATGTGCTTGTCAAACATTGCAAATTTTAATTTAGTGAATTTAATGATAAAGAAGCCATACATCAGACTCCTTCAGAAGGCGCATGTTGAGAGAGACACTCAGCCTATAGAAAGTACTAATGGCCGCCAGGGCCGAAAAAAGAGTGGATCGACAAGCCGCTGACCTAGAAGCAGGAACAGAGAAAAATCAATCAGCATTGACCATGAAGAGTAAGGACAAACACTGAGTAGACACATGCAAGTCGCCGTCTACAAAGAAAAAATTGGGGTTCCGATGTGGGTTTTCATATCCACATGAAGACAAATGTCCAGCCATAGGGCAGACTTGCAAAGGCTGCGTTAAGGAGAACCACTTCATAATGGTTTGCAAAGTGAAAGAGAAACTAACTGCATCACAGCGAGAAGAGAAATTGGACACCAGAAAGTTACAGAAGTCTTCTCGCCATGCACAGAAAACAAAAAGGCGGCATCAGTTACGATAAGAAGAAACCAGACGAAGTTGATCATCATCAGGTTTGTCCTACAGAGGCTCCGTAATGTCATAATCAAGTGCCAGTGAAGAAAATGGATGTGCGCTGATGGCATCGGCCAATAAATGATGAGCAGATGTAGGGATGGCTGCTAGCAAGAAAGTACCAATGATAAGAACAAACCACCAACAAAACAACAAAACTCATTTGGACATTGCTCCAAGATTACATTAAAGGTCAACGGCTGCCTCATAACTTTCATTGTAGACAGTGGTGCGCCAATTAACATCATGCCAGTTGAAAAGTTCAACAGCTTATCTCCTGTGCCACGTCACCACCCATCAAATACAAACGTACACACTTGGGCAGCTTCTAAACCATTGCAGAGCCAAGGGTCATTCACAACGACTTTGAGACATAAAGCAGTATCAGTGCAAGCGTCAATTCATGTTGTTCAACGAGCTTTGTCCAGTGTTTGCCTGCTCAGCTTTGCCACCTCTGCTGACATGGGATTGATATCCATCAATCACAACCTCCACACTCAATCTGAGGTTGTGAGTTAGCTCCCATTGCTATTTCATGGCCTGTGCAGGCTCAAGACAATGTAAGTGTGACTTCAGTGAGGACCTTAGCCTTGTAGCCCAATGGCACATCAGAGCCGCTTACCACTTGCACGAAGCAGTTGAGAAAGAACTAGAAACACAGTTGAAGCATGAAATCATTGAGCGCTCCACTGGTCCTACGCCTTGGGTGTCACCCATAGTGGTGGTAAAAAAAAGGACAGTGAGTGAGCAGTAAGCATCTGTGTTGGTTCGCCAGGTCAACAAAGCAATCCAGAGAGAAAGACATCCTAGTCCACACATAGCGGATATGATCATGCAACTGAACAGTGCCAAAGTTTTCTCCGATCTTGAACTGAACAAGGGATATCATCAACTTGAGTTGGAAGAGAATTGCACGTACATCACTACTTTTTCAACTGATGTTTGTTTGTTCAGATACAAAAGGTTGAATTTTGGAGTGTCGTCACCTGCAGAAATATTTCAGGATGTTATACGTCGAATAATTCAACCTGTCACAAATGCTTTTAATTACAGTGATGACAAACTGGTATTTGGAGCGACCCGAAAGGAACATGGAAAAGCTCTTACGCAAGTTTGCTAATTACTTACTAATACAGGTCTCACTCTTAATGCAGCAAAGTGTGAGTTTCACAAGACCAAACTCAAATTCTTTGGACACATATTTTCTGATGGAGGAATGACTCTTAACCCTGATAAAGTCAAAGCACTGTCAGCTACTTACCCCCTGCAAGTTGTCACCATGCTGCGATCCTTTCTAGGTATGGCCAATTATTGCTCAAGGTTCATTTGTGATTTTGCTACTGAAAGTGTTCCATAGAGAGAGTTTGGCAAAATGAAATAACCTATTCCAATGGTCTGTTGAAAGTGATCAAAGTTTCAAACGAATAAAACATGCAACTAAGTATTGTTAGAAATGGGGGTCTCTAGTTGGCAGAGGTAGGTACCTTTGTCAAAATAGGGAACCTTGCTTCTAGTCAGGGTAAGGGGGATACACACTTTAGATAACCCCTGCTCAACCCCTGGGTAGCTTGGCATGAGCAGACAGACTCATCCCAAAGGCAATGTGTAAAGTATTTGTACTCAAAACACACAGTAATACAGTCATAACACCACAAATGGACACCACACCAGTTTAGGAAAAATAAAGTATCTTTATCTAAACTTCAACAAGACCTAAACGACAAAAATCCAACATGTAATATGAATATGAAGTATTGACTTAAGAGTAGGGTTTTGAATGTGCCAGGAAGTGTGGCGCCTTGCTGTGTGTGCGTAATGTCTGTGTGTTGAAATGTAACACGGTGCAACCAGGTAAGGGGAATTACCCTATAACCCCTTTATGTGTGTGGGTAGAACCCGCACAAATTTCAGAAAAGCAAAAGTCCTGGGCACACGTTACAGGGTGAAAACAATGGTTAATGAAGTCTCATGTATCTGGAGAGTTCTCATATAAGGTCCACGCAAGTCGTTTAGGAATTCTTCAGTTATTTAATTTTTATCATTAAAAGACACAACCAGCCAACAAGTGTTTTGTCACAATGGGAAGTATCCCGTGACTTCTTCTGGGCTGTATGGGAAAGCGAACTGCAGGCACTGGTTCACCTCTGTTCCAGAAATGGACCATTTCCGGAACAGAGGTGAACCAGTGCCTGCAGTTCGCGTAGCACACACGCTACAGTTTTGTTGTAGCGGCGGACCTGCCACTCAACTCGATTGCAGGTACTTACTTTCGGGGATCTCCGTCACATCGGAGCTTCCCTGTTTCTTTTATACTTCCAAGGATTAGTCCATTATCTTTACCAGACCGTCCGGGTCGGAATTATCACCGGCGGAGTGATTTCTCAAAGATTTTTACGCTTTCCCATACAGCCCTGAAGAAGTCACTGGATACTTCCCATTGTGACGAAACACGTGTTGGCTGGTTGTGTCTTTTAATGATGTAATTTGAATATGACTTTAGAAAGGTTTCAAACAACTTGGTCCATAGAAAACTATGGATGCGTAATTTCTCACAAAGTACCTGTAGATGTGCCAAAATTCACAAGGCCATATGCCACAGAGAGTTTCGAAAAACAAAGAGATGCGTCAGTTCGTGAGACCATGGGGAGGAGATGTGACAGTTCTGCTGCACGCAGAAGAAGTGATGCGTTGAATCCGCTCTGTGGGGGAAGTGATGCGTCGACTTTAAGACGATTCTGGTCCACGGGTGATGCGTCGGGAAAACTTGCCGCACAGGTACAATGTGTGGAAATCAGGGATGCATCAGCGATCGATGCAGAAGCATCGAGCGGCGCTGCGTCAGTTTCTTCAGCGACGATCCCTTGATGCATTGGTTCTTGCAGCAGTGACAGGTGCTGCGTCGGTTTCAGCAGCGGCGCGGCGATGCGTGGAGATTCTTCTCGCACAGCGGTGCTGCGTCGGAAAAACAGCCGCAAGAAGAGCGATGCATCGATTTCTTCAGTTTTTGGGTTTTTTCCAGCTCCCAGCCGCAAGCACAACCTCCAGAGGCCCAGACCTGGAACAGGCACCTCTTGGCAGGTCTGAACTCTCAGCAGCAGAGTTCAGGGGAGCTGGGGGTTGAAGTATCTGTGTGCCTGAGACTTCAGAACAGGAGACCAGCACACACAGGCCCTTTGAGATCTTCTTCAAGCAGGTTCAAAGCAAAGTTCCAGTCTTCGTCCTCTCCTTGGCAGAAACAACAACTGCAGGCCAATCCCACACAGCACACAGCAAAGGGGCAGTACTCCTCCTCAAAACTCTTCGGCTCTTCTCCTTGGCAAAGGTTCCTCTTGAGTCCAGAAGTGATCTAAAGTACTGTGGTTTAAGGTCTACTACTTATACCCCATTTTGACTTTGTTCTCTTTGTGCAAGGGTCTCTGAGCCCAGTTCAAACCAGTTCTGTCCTCCCTGGTGCAGTATGACCACAGGGGATGAAGACAGCATTGTGCAAGGGAGACAGGCCCTATTCAGCTGCAAAGAAAACTCCTCCCACTACTCTAAATGCAGCCAAGCCCCATTCAGCTCGGCTCTGAGTCATCCAGGAAGGACCAGGCGCACCTCAACCCCACCAGTGGCTGTCTACAGTGAATGCACGTCCCCAGCCCAGGTCACTCCAAAACCAGACAGTAATCCACAAACAGACAGAGGCACACAGAATGGTTAAACAAGAAAATGCCTACTTTCTAAAAGTGGCATTTTCAAACACCTAATTTAAAAACCATCATTACTAAAAGATGTGTTAGTAAATTCTGAGTAAACTTTATTTCTCTATCATGTTCCAATGGGAAGTTATACTTGTAAGATGTTATAAAGTATTTCCCATTTTATCCTATGGGTCAGATAGCATTTCAATAGTGAAAAACGAAATTGGCAGTATTTCACTATCAGGACATGTCACACACACCAGTACATTTACTGCCTTTTACATACACTGCACCCTGCCAATGGTGGTACCTTGGGCCTACAATAGGGGTGCCTTACATATAAGAAAAGGGAAGGTTAGGGCCTGGCAAGTGGGTGCACTTGCCAAGTCGACCTGGCAGTTTAAAACTGCGCGCAGACACTGCATTGGCAGGTCTGAGATACCATTTCAGGGCTACTCATGTGGATGGCACAATCAGTGCTGCAGGCCCACTAGTAGTATTGGATTTACAAGCCCTGGCGACTGAGTGCACTTTACTAGGGACTTGCCTGTAAATCAAATATCCAATCACGGAAACACCAATCCATATACACAATTTACCCAGAGGGCATATGCACTTTAGCACTGATCAGCAGTGGTAAAGTGCCCAGAGTTCTATAGCCAACAAACACAGGTCAGGAAAGAATAGGAGGGAGAAGCAAAACGTTTGAGGATAACCCTGCAAAAAGGCAGCCGCGGTCGGTACAGGTAAGAGCGGTGGGGCCAGGTGAGGGGAGATTTCGACGGACGATGACCAGGGTAAATTATTTATTTAATTTTCCCTGCTCATCGTCCATTGAAATCCGCCCTGACCCGGCCCCACTGCTCTTACCTGTACTGGCCGCAGCTACGAAAAGGACCAAGTCCAACAAGTATGCAACCGAGATGGCACACTTTGACCCCAAACAACACACATTAGGTTTTATATTATTTCAACACCTAGGTATGCCATCACATTTGTATTGGTTTCTTTAACTTAAGCTAAGATATTATTAAAATGAATAGATAGATAGATAGATAGATAGATAGATAGAAACAGGTTAAAATGATGTTATATTTGGGAATTGTAATAATATGTTACTTTACATTAAAGAAAACCTAAGAAATTCACTGAAAAAAGTAAAGGTTAAAGACACAATCAAGTGAAAAAAGGATAAATACAAAATAGGAAACGTAGGACTGAGGGTAAAAAAGGGCCTCTTTTTGCTCTTTTTCCCAGGACAAGGGGCAGAGCCTTAAGGCCCCCCCAGTCCGAGTCGGCTCCCCGCCTTCAGCGGGAACCGGCATTGCTGATGCACGGAGTGAGCTACGGAAAAGGCATCTCCCTTTGTGCAGGAGCAATCGTTTCATATCTTCCCTGCCCACATGTCCGCGGGCAAGGAAAAAGATGAAACCTCCGCTGGAACCAGAGTGTTTGCTTTAGCGTAGCGCAAACTGTCACAGCTCCCGCCAAGCAAAGGCAACAGCTATGTTTAAGGACTGGGCACTCATGGGCATAGCAGGAGCTGAAGCGGAGGGGGGTGGCGGTCCCCAGGGCCTTGTACGGCTGGCTCCAGGAGGGGTTCATCTATTTGAATGGGCTTCCCCAGGAAGGTGGTGTTCCTCGGTGCTGTATGTGGCCTGGGGGGGTTGCCGCGCGGCCCCCTCCTTCATTTAAAAAAACAATTTGGCCCTGGGGAGGTCATGGTCGCAGTGGCCAAGGGGAAGTTGCGTGGCCGCCACTTATTTTTAACTTAAACCCCGGGGAGGTAGTGGTACCCGGGTCAATTTTTTAAAAAGAGAAATATCCGTCGGACCAGGCCCACCTTGGGGCTTTTTACAAAACAAGCGCAGGAGTTCACACTTGTTTTTATTTTTGCCACAGATTTGTGGCTCTGTAGCGTTTCCGCAGGAATTGTATTTTCAAAAGAGTGCTTTTTGGCCCTGTTGGGGTCACAGGGGGACCCCAGGAGCACAGTTAAGGGGTCAGGGTATTCCTGCCCTGCCCACTTTTCTTTTTTTAAAATGCTTTTTGTGCGACTCAGCTGCCAACACTTTGTGGTTGAAGTGTTGGCAGCCAATCATATTTCAGCACAGGGACTGTCGGATCCTCAGAGGATTTGTGTCCCTATACATACAAATTTGGTTTTCCCTTAATATTTCCAAAACTACTGAACAGATTTACACCAATTTACAAAAAGTCACTTTGAGGACCAACAGCTATCTTTCTACCAAATTGGGTGTAATTCCGTTCAGTGGTTCGGGCTTTAGCTGTGTCTAAAATCACTATGGGAAATTGCACGGGAAAAATGCATTTTGGGACCACCCCCTTTTTCTCAGCCCCCACGTGACAAATCACCCCGAAACTTTCAAGACAGCAGCTGAAGTAAATGGCAAACTAGTTTTGAAAGTTTTGCAAGGATTCGTCAAATGGCACCAAAGTTATTAGCAAATCAAAAAACGCTTCTCCTATGGAATCTAGGTCCTTACTGTGACTATCTACTGGCGAGCTATTGGCAATCATCAGTAGGTAGTTCAAATTAGGCTAACCTTTCCCATAGACTATCCTTTTTAGGTCTCGCTTAGGCAGCGCATGCGCTGTCTCTTCGAGACATGCAGTATATGCTTTAGTGAGGGAGGCTCCGCCCCCGTTTTCCGATTTGTTTTTGGAGTGTGTCTTTCAAAATCTTGTACTGCTATTGGGTAACCATGCTTTATGTCCCTCCTTTTTCCCAGTTGGGCACGCCTATGGCTATTGGCCCCTTTACTGGTATTAGTGCTTTTACTTGGGTCTGTTGGTTAACGGGGATCTATTTTTTTAGATGTGCCTTGCTTTTTATTTTTTACTTTGAGGCAGGCGGTGACGAGTGGATGCGTGTGTGTGCGCGCGCGGCATACTGAAGCTGCAGAAGTGGACAGATGGCGGATTTCACGCTCGCCACCAGCAGCCCATCACTTGTTTATTTAAGCAGCAGACTGCTTGGGGGCTGGGGTCTAAGCTGCCTTACTTTCGCTTTCACTAGCCGTGGGCTGCCTCCCGTGACGCGAGCGGGCAGCAGCTGAATTTTTAACTTTGAAGAGACTATAATATTTTACGTCATGTTTGTTGTATGGTTTACGTGGCAAATATTTTCAGGAATGAGCTCATAACCAGGCTAGAAGAGCAAAGCAAGACCCTTGGCTCGCCCTGTTAATTTATAGGCTCGCCCATCTGTATGTAAATGTCGGACATCGGCAATCTGAAACTTGACCTTGCCAATGCTTGTTATCTTTGCTCCGGAACCCCTGACGTATCCTTAGATGCCCCTCCTCGAGCTGTAAACCGCAAATGTTTCCTAGTAAAACAGGACATAGCACAGCGCTGTCATTGGCAGTGGACATCAAACACGGACGAGTGTACGTTCCTTGTGCATCTCCCAACACACAAACAGCGTAACCAACTTTAAAGACGTTTCGCTGAAGATGCCGCACTTAAAACAGAGTTCACTAAATTTGAACTAAGAATAAAATCAATAGTGCAAAATAAAAAAATCAACTTCAGATTGACGTAGTCTAACAATTTTTTCCTTATACTAAAACGGTATTCAGGTATTCAACAAATATAAATAGAAAAAAGTATCTGATTCTGTAAAGCACCTTCAAGAGAAGGGAACATGAATCATTCCAAGATGGCAGCGGAGGTTGTGAGCCTCGCCTTGAATACTGTTCACTCTTTTTCCGGGTCCGCTGTTTTCGTGTGCAGCAAACAAAAAGAGCTCATTCGACTACCCTTTATTATATTTAACTTTGGGTGCTTCTCATTTAGATTGGCTATTTCTCATGGTCGATAGTCATTGCTTTCCGTTTGTTCAGACTGCTCTTCCCTTCCCCAGCTGCAGAATGGTGAGTGAGGAAACACACACAGCTACGCTATTCGTGTTAATTTTTGCAACAAACTGTTTCTGCTTCGTTTTAACCCAGAGATCGTTATGCGCTTGATTGTTACCGAAAAGCTGTAATTCACTATATTCTCCTCTTCTGCTTTATCTATAGCTGCCAAGTGGTCTTGTGCAATTTTTGTTACGTTCAACCAGATTTGGCTTTTTAGCCCACGCTTATAATAGGAAATGTTACCTTCAGGTTCCACAATGCAAAGTGTTGTTGGCGACAGAGCCCGCATAGTTGCCATGTTTTCAGATTGCTTATGTGCAACAGTTTCAATGATCTCAGTTTCTGTAAATGTGACATTCTGCTGCGAAATGTGTGACACCTTTAGTGATACTTTCTAGCGAGTAAAACCAAGCAATGTAAATATTTAAATAATGGATATTACCCCATTTTAAACATTGAGAAACTCTAAAAATGTAATTGAAAGTACTGCAGCACCTGTGAAATGAAAAGGCACTAACTAACCTATTGAAACTGATAGTACTGTAGTGACTTCCAGAAAGAGCATGACCCCTGGTTGATGACTAGTGTAAATATTACCTGATCCCTTTGGGAGAACTTTTCAGGCTCGTTTTTTGCAGTAACTAGAAGGGACTACACAAACTTCCCAGCAGGTACTAAGAAAGAGGGTAAAAACGCATACACCACCCAGCCATCATTAGGGTTGCCAGCTGACCAGTATTGTATGGGCCTTTGTAGTAGTAAAGAAGACCATAGTTGGGGAGACTTGTGTGAGGTAACAGGAACACGTTTGTTCACGGTAAAAGTAGCCCCTACAACTGCCAGCTCCAGTCATCACAGAACGTTGTCAACATTCCAGAAGTGCATGGGGCAAAACACAACAGGGAAGAGGGACGATAATGACAAATAACACATACAAGCTTAATACAACTGCATGGGAATAATCACAATACAAAATACAGCATACTACATCAGTTACCATCTTTAAAGAAGTTGTTGAGTCCATCACAAAGTCTTTGAACCTGGAAGGACATGTAGGGTGACCAACTGTCTGTAAATTTCACGGACCGTCCGTAATTTGGACCTCACGTCCGTTGTCCGTGATGATACCTTTTAAGGGCGCCTTTTGTCCGTAATTTTGGGCCTTGCAGGGAGCAGAGCTGTTCCCCTGTGAGAGGCCTCCGCTCCCTGATGGGGCCGCCTCGCACTCATCCTCGGAGCACAAGAGCAGCCCCACCCCGACTATTGTCATTCTGTATTCTGGCAGATTGCCACATACAGAATGACAATGGGCCAGTTTGGGGTGTTACAGCATGTTATGGTCCTCCTCCTAGGGCAGGGCATTCTGTTAGGGTTGGATGGAAGAAATGTACAAAACAAACGTACAAAGTTAAAAAGAAGAGGTTATAGTTCTTACACAGTCTCAACATTTCAGAGCTGAAGCATTTTTATTATTATATAAAACGAAGCCATAGTTGCTGTCTTTATATTTATTTTATGCAACTAACATCCATTGACAAAGCCAATAGTCATGGCTTGTTTTTATTGTTTCGACTTCTAAGGTAGGAGTCGTTTTTTTAAAATTTAAATAATGGAGTACTGTTTGTTACGGCTGTTGTGGTGCGTTGCATTATAGGCCAGGTTTCCCTCTCCTGAAGGTGTTTTCAGTTTGCTTTTACTTTACGCCATGCAATGCAGAGGCCCGTGTGTTCTGTGTATTTATAAGCAGTTGCAGCCAGTGCTGGGACCACTTACTTTTAATTTGCTGGTTCCGCCTGTGAGTGAGTGTGACATAGGAATCTCCCCTTTTAACTACGGCGATATGGGGCCGCCTCCCGCCTCAGGTGCTGTATTTTCACAAATAAAAACCACCTTATGCCGATTCTTGTGTATCCAGGAGTTTTCTGGCAACAATTAAAATCATGCCAACATAACTCTGTGAATAATGTTCCTGCTGGACCAAGATCGGCGTTTTGTATACTGGCAGTTTTCACCCATCCTGAAGCAGGAGAGAGGGTTAATATGCCTGCTGCAAAGAACGTGTACATGCAGATCACTAAACTGCATTTTATGTGGGTAGCTCAGTGGGTTACTGATTTTATCACAGAGATCCTTTTCTTAATCACACTTCATAAATTACAATCCTAATATAGCACAATTACTTATGAACTACACCGAAGGGTCTGTATTCAAACTGCGTGTTATAAGTTAGAGCTGAGCGCTATTTTTTCCCTCAGACTTTCATTATCCTAATGTTGCTAAACGGTTTAATTTGGGTAGAAATATATTGTTTTACGTAAAACCAAACACCGTGGTACCTTTTAAATCATGAGTTCGTGCTTCTCCAGACTAAACACTCTTAACATATACTGCTTACTAGTATGGATGAAATGTGATTCTACAACTTGTAATCCTCACTGTTTTATGTAACATATCATTTAGACTGATTTACACATGTATCATTAATTGTCTCTCTATAATCTGTGCATGATGTCAAGTACTCGGACACCCTACACTGGTACGAGGAGCGCTATAAAATAAATAAAAACATGAAAGAGAGCGATTAGTGCCCTTCTATTTCAGGTGCTTTGTAGCAGTTTTAAGATCCTCTTACAGTTTCTCGCTGCTCATATGGGTGTAACTTCTGATATTTATCCATCAACATTGACGTCACTGATTAATTTTACTCGCGAGAAAGTGTCATTCTTAAGTGTCACACATTGGTCATTGAATGTCACTCATAAGTACACTGAAACTATCAAAATGTCACACATAAGCAATCCCAAACCTTGGCAGCTATGTATCACATCTCTTTAAGCTTTGCCTCGGTTCCGTTTTCTTCACAGGTTCGCTTCCGGGTTGCTTTCATTAAACCTTTGTTGCTTAATAAGCGCAGCACAGTGCTTTATTTGTATTATTATTTTAATAAATGTGGGCAAACAATTGGTACCAATCCTCTTCTAAAGTGGCTGCCCGTCTCCCCCTTATTCCTTCGCTACTGGTCATAATTCACATAAGTGATTTGGCAACAGACGTTGTACGCACGTTTTCCTTCATTCATGAGTTGCCTTGGTTGTCATATTCCATTGTCCCCTCTTTCATGTTTTCATATGGTGCGGTTGGGCACATGTGGGGCCTCATCATTCCAAATAAGAAATCATAAATTCCGACTAATACCGAATTGCAGTTTGTGATTTATTATTTGGAATTTATTATAATGGATTTCGGTAGAAGTAGTTGCAGATTGAGCACCGACTTCTACCGAAGGCATTGAAATTTTACGAGCCAACCTATGTATTAATAGGTTAGTTTACAAATACTAAATCGTATTCAGTCGCAATTTGATCTACCTCATTTATATACTTGAGGTAGGTTGCAAATTGCAACCCACTACGATTGGCTAGATTCACAGGCATAACCTTCTTGATAGAAAACGACCAGCAGAGGTCAGTAAAATACTAGAATCACTTTAGCATTCTCTAGATTCCAGTCCATACCACCGAGGGCCCTGATTTTATATTAAAAACAGAGCTTTGGACTATACCATTTCCAGCTGAAAGGCAATATTTCTCTCCATGTGTTCCCATACCTGGTGTGTCACGCAGTTTGGTGCTTACTTTCCCTCCATGTTAAAGAGCAGTAGATGTTTCAGCTCCCAGGCTAATGTGCTGCACAGCTAAATACATATAAGGTCCCAAAGGCGAGACCGATTGCATTGCAAATGCTTGTTTGCTTTGCTATAACTTTGGTGCCGTTTGACGAACCTTCACGAACGTTTCAAATAATATGTGTTCTAGTTCTGCATGGAAAGTTTCGGGGTGATTGGTCAAGCGGAGGCCAAGAAAACGGGGGGGGGCGTCCCAAATGATTTTTCCCCATGCAATGTCTATGGGATTTTGCAATTTTTATACACGGCTACAAGCCGAACCGCTGAACGGATTTACACCAAATTTGGCTGAAAGCTAGTTCTTGGTCTAGAACGAGCCCTTTTCGTAATTTGTTATAAATCTGTTCATTAATTTTGGAGTTATTAAAAAAATAAAACTTTGCATGTCCTGGGACATGGATCCAATAATATATTACTTTACGTAAAAAAAAAAAGCAAATTCATGGAAAAACTAAGATTACAGGGACGTTATACTTAGGTTCACATCTTGCCCACACAAAACCATAGAAGTTTAGCAGTTATTGTTATATTTATAGTTATACTAATCTGAAGAAACTATAACTCACGCTGTTAAGTAACTTTTGGCCATGATTTTTAGTTTCTTAACATATATATATATATATATGTATATATATATAAATATATATAAATATATATACATATATATATATATCCTCTCACACTGCTTCAATGCTTTCACCAATCCTGGAAACGGAAAGCAGGCACAGACCACGTTTCTGTGCAAAAGATGTTTATTTTCAGTCGGCCTATATATATATAGAGAGAGAGAGAGAGAGAGTCACTGAAAGAAAACTTTAAAGCAACGTTCTAGTTAGGTGAAATGTTAACTAACAATGTAACGTTTTGAACTCTAAAAACAATTGAAATTCACCAGTTATAGTAATAGTTATCTCAACTAACTCTAACTCGTGCCCTAAGATAACTATAACTCGTGCCTCCGCCATACACAGTTTTCTCATCAATAATGTCATTGCATATATTGCAGTGATAATATCAGTGATGACATAGAAGAGGTCATGCGTGATGTAATATGTGGGGTAATTAGCAGTGCATTGCGAGGGTGCAAGTTATAGTTACCTTAGGGTACGAGTTATAATTACTTGAGATAACTATAACTTTTTTAGAGTTTAAAATGTTACGTTGTTACTGAACATTTCACTTAACTATAACATTACTTTAATCTTTGTTTTTTTCAGCGAATTTCATTTTTTTTTAGCACAAAGTAAAATTAAATTACCATACGTAAATCCATCCTGGCCCTGCAGCCAACCCTCCACATGCAGCCAACCTCACATGCGCATGGCCTTTGGCCATGCACAGTGGGGGTTTGGCCACAAGGCTTGCCTGCGGACAGACCCTGTGGCCAACCCCCCTGAAGGCTGCCAATACCAAACTGTGCTAGGCTTTTGGTTTAAAAAGAGATCCTGGGGATGGGGCCCCCAGGACCAGGCACTGCGGCGAACACTACTCATGCAGCCAACCCCCCGAAGGCAGCCAACTCCACGTTGCACATGGCCTTCGGCAGTGCGCAGCAGAGGATTGGCAACAGGGTCTGTGCGCCCGATCCCCCAGGGCCTTTTTTATTTGAAAAGGGAAGGGGTCCGCGTGGCCCTCCCTCGCCAAGCCTCATTTGGCCCTGGGGACCACTTCCTCCTAGGCATTATTTATTCTAAATGTGTAGGGGGCTGCGTGGCCCCTCTCCCTGAGCATTATTTGGGCCTGGGGACCCCATCCCCGAGGGACGTTTATTTTTTTAAACGGCAGGGTGGCCTGAGCCAATTATGGCTCTGTGATCCCATCCCACAGGGCCATATTTATCTTAAAGGGGAAGGAGGGCCATATGGGCCCCCTTCCCAAGCCTTGTTCGGGCCTGGGGACCCCATCCCCAAGGGCCACTACTTGCAATAAAAGGGAAGGGGCTGCACAGCCCCCTTCCCAAGCTGTTTTCAGCCCCGGGGACCCCTTCCTTCAAAACATAATTCAGGCCCCTGGGCCTGGCCCACCCCAAGGGGGGGGTTAAAAGAAGCACAGTAGTCCCTATTTTTTTTTTTTTTTTTTACATTTTCCCATGGGTCCTGAACAAATTTGTGATACTTTTAAAAAAAAACGTTTTTGTCCCCAGGCAGGGTCCCTCTGGGACCCCATCACTAGGCCTAAGAGGTCAGGATATTCCTACCCTGCCCCTATGTGTCTTTTTTTTTAAACGTTTTTTATGCCTCTGTACTGAGTACCAAGTCTTAAAATGGCTGCCACCACTTCCTGGTTGAGGTGGTGGCAGACAATCATATCTCACTTTGAAATCTGTCGGCTCATCGGATCCTCCGCTGCGTGAAATATACAAATTTTTTTAATCTTAACTGCACCAAAACTACTGAACTGATAAACACTAAATCACAAAAATTACTCTTCCTGAACCAAGATCTAGCTTTTTGTCAAATTTGGTATAAACCCATTCAGCGGTTTGGCCTGTAGTGGGTCTAAAGTCTAATGATACTTGTATATATTTGAATGCAATCATTGAGTTCCATTGTATCAAGACATTTTTTAGGTCGAGCCCTGAGCCAGTGCGCAAGCGCTGCTCTGGGGTTGATCTGGGGTAGTTGAGTATGGGAGAGAAGCCACGCCCACTCCCCCACCCATATTTTTCATTGGCTTGTGTCTTTGTCCTTTCTAAATGCTGCCTTCCAAATGGTTTATCGGCTTGTTAGTCCCTCCTTATGACGGCCATGTCGTCATTTGTATCCTTCCATGGCTACTGGCCCCTTTACTTTGAGTGTTGCACGGTATGTGTTATTTAGATTGTGAGCACTATTTTCTTCCTGTGCCTTCTCCCCCCGCAGTCCATGCCTTCTCGACCCCCCACCCCTCCCCCCGCCTGCACCCCGTTGTTGGTGCCTTCTCACCCCCTGCCGCCCGTCCGCCCGCATTCCTGTTTGCAATGCAATCGGTCTTGCGTAAATGCGAGTCCTAGTGCATTGCAAATGCTTGTTTGCTTGACACTTGGATTTTTTACAGTCCCTATGAGTCTACGGTCACCCATGCCAATGTATTTCAAGCACGTGCGCTGACATTCGTGTATTTTAATGTACCCGTTTGCCGAAAATACAGCATTGTTCACAAACACTTTCCCCAAACATTCGAGCACTGCACTTAGACTAGCACATCATCGACGCTGCCTCGAATACTTGGGGGTACTGTGCCTCTCCGACGAGTTCCAGTGGAAGCATAGGAATCCATGCACTTCTGAGAGGCATAGACGGCGGAGCTTGATTGGGACGGCTAGAACACCAGATCAATATGTCAGCATGCTGTAGGAAGATATCGCTGACAGGCCTGTTTCTTTTCATTCAATTTCTATCTATGAAATATTTTTACAAGTGTATGACTCATCGGTGCTGCCTAGTCCTTCCTCGGTTTTGCTGCTTGGTGCGAAGAGTGGGGAGTGGGAGGACCCGGGTGTGGCCTTACATTCCTGGCATCCTCACTCCGAGCCCCGCTGAAGCAGCAGCTGTTCCGCCCCAGCTGTGCTCCTCGTCGCGGATCCCGCCGGTGAGTAGGGGAGACGTCGGTAAATGGCTGTGATTACATGTGCCGAGGGAGCTAGAAAAATAAGGTGGGCAATGGAAGAGGCGCTGTGATGGGGCCCAGGGAGGGGGCAGTTCAGGACTGCGGTAGCAAGGAGATATGTCTGCAGCAGGAAGTGGGGACTGTGTTACGATGGTGGTGGCGAGGGTGCTGTGGGGGCTATTAGCAGCTTCTGTGCTGCACGGCCTTTATGGGGACTGTGGGGTCTGCAGGGAGTAGTTTCAATGGGACATTTCTGCAAGGATCATCTTTAGTGGTATAAGTCACAAGAGTGGTCCTATGGGGGTAACATGTTGGGGTGGGTGGGTCCTTCGAACTTAGGGAGTGGGGCTGTGGTGGGGGCTTTAAGAAAGAGGAGTGATAATTGTGAGTTTGGTCAAACAGGAAGAATGTCTTATGGACTGTAATACTTTTGCGCCTCAGGATACTTGCAGAGGGAAATATGTTACTGTGTAGACAGGCATGAGCTCTTGCCTTCTTAATTAGTCTAATTATAGATTTTTTTTCATTGGTAATATCGCTTGGTGCTATTAAATAATAATGCCTGGTTAAATTTAAAAGAGTTACGTATGTAAAGTTAAAGCAAAGGCCAGACTGTTCGAACATACCGCAGGCATATTAAAATACACCTTGTGCAGAGCCTGGGTCTTGCAGGCTGTTTGACTATAGAAGTCTTAAGGTCTTGTGTATTGAATGGATTGCTGTATCTAGATTTTTTTGTTAAGCTTCCACAAAAGCAGATTATTGTGTTTTGTGTATCTAGCGTGCTATATACATTCTTTCGAGTGCTTTTCCGTAGTTTTATTTTTAAAATCTGTGTCAGTGGAAGATTAAGTATCAAAGACCAGAGTGCTCACCTTAAGAAGAGTTCGCCATGTGTGTGAAGGATTATGGGGCATATTAGCAAGAACGGCGTTAAAATTATCGCCGCTTTAGCGGCAGGAAACTGCCGCTAAAGCGTTGATAATGGGCTTGATAATATGCCCTTGAGAATACCAATAGAAGCCCATGTTCTGCTGTGATCCTGGGCTTCTATTGGAATTCTCAAGGGCATATTATCAAACCCATTATCGCCGCTTTAGCGGCAGTTTCCTGCCGCTAAAGCGGCGATAATTTTAACGCCGTTCTTGCTAATATGCCCCAATATGTGCTGCAGTGAAACATTAGCTCTCTCTACAGTCATTGGGGCATATTAGCAAGAACAGCGTTAAAATTAAAGCGGCGGGAAACTGCCGCTAAAGCGGTGATAATGGGCTTGATAATATGCCCTTGAGAATTCCAATAGAAGCCCAGGATCACAGCAGAACATGGGCTTCTATTGGTATTCTCAAGGGCATATTATCAAGCCCATTATCGCCGCTTTAGCGGCAGTTTCCTCCCGCTAAAGCGGCAATCATTTTAATGCCGTTCTTGCTAATATGCCCCGTAAACTTTTAGAATAACGAGTGTGAGCTAAACGGGAACGTGTTTTAGCACGCGGACGGAGGTTTTCCTCTAAAACGCATACGAAGGGGCAGATTTACAAGCCCCTTGCGCCACTTTTGCGTCACTTTTCCCATGTTAAAAATGACGCAAAAGTGGCGCAAGGGCCTTGTAAATAAGCCCCGTAGTGCTTTACCTCTAGGCGCTTGGGAGAAGTCAGTGTGTGTTATCGATCGATATATCTGTCCTTAAGTGCCGGATCAAAAGAATTAGAGCCCAAGTTTTTGCAACTGGTATTTATAGAACGTTAGCCTGGCTGAGGCTTAAAAGCAAAACAGTGGTGCGCAGGAGGAGGTGGGGAGTTGAATGATAAAAGGGCCATAACAATAGTTGGGATAACACCGGAAAAGGTGATTCTAGAGAGGTTGGGAGTTAGTTTGAAGGGGCGTCAGGAGGGATATATTGCCTAACATGACTGAAGGCGTGCAGACAACGTATTCGGGCTCGGAAGAACACTAGTCAATCACTGTGTGTATTTATTTATGTGTGTATTTAATTGTGTTCTAGTGTGCTACATGTAAGTTTTCGTGAAACTGTGTAAAGAGAATATGCCTACCATCAAAATGTCAACAAACGTTTTGCAAATTGAAAATATATATTTTTTTGGGATGTACATTAGAAATATGTTTATTTCTGTATACGATCAGTTTGAGTCAAGCTCTTATTGAAACCTAAAGTTTGTGAAAGGGAGACTCCTTTTCCTTAGAACATCTCCTGGGTCTTTATAATTTTCTGTGCCGAAGATAGAAACGCACTTAAACTAATATCCGAGTTGAGAAGCCTCTGTTGTTATACAAGTTCAAGTCTGAAGCAATTTAACAGTAACTAATAATGCTATTTCCAAGAATGCCTTTTGAATGTTTGCATCGGGTCCACCACATCGCATGTAACGACGGAAGTGTTGCATTTGTAATGCAATAGGTCTCGCATTTTAGAACCTTTGACCTATTGGTATAGTAAATGACAATACCTTTTATTATTGCAGGTTTTTTTAAACACATAAATAAAAGGCATTGTCATTTACAATGCCAATAGCTCAAAATCTCGCAATTGCGAGACCTATTGCATTGCAAATGATTGTTTAAAGTTGCAATTTTGAATCATCGTTATAAACCAGTTTTTGGTATATTTATTTGTCCCCTGTAGAAAACAAGCAGAAAGCATTAGCATAACAAACGTATATAAGCACATTTATATATTGAAGTAAGACAGCCTCAGCTGTGTGAAGGACATTTCAAACAATTGCATCAAACTTGAAATAGACATGTAGTAAAGACTTGAGGTACTGCAGCTTTGTGAATACTTCAAGCATTTGGATCTGACTCATGAGAAACATGACAATGTCTGGTGGTACTACAGCCTTGTTAAAGAATTTTCAAGCAGTTTCTTTAGACTTGAGGGGGAATATCTAGTAATGGCTTGAGGTACGACAGCTTTGTGAAAGACTACTTTGTGAAAGGTACTGCAGGTATGCCAATGGCCAGACCTAAGTGAAGAAATTCTGAATGTTTAGGGTTTGGGTCATATTTGTGGGAGTTTCAGTGTTGGGCTATTAGCAATAGTACGTAATCATCCACAAACTCTTATGTGTCAGGGTATTCAATTATTGAAAGCTGGAGGCTCCTCACCCAGGGCGAGGGCAGGAGTGTGTGCGTTTCATGGATAGAACTGAGAAGAGAACTCCCCCAAAGTGAATGGGAGTGGCTGAAAAAGAGGTCACGCTCACAGGAATACATTTTTCACATACAGAAATATAAACAACAATAAACGGGCAAACTAACATTTGAGTCAGATTTATATATTTAGAATTTCTATGTTGTTGAAAACAAGCAACAAACAGATGGATGATAACACGTTAATCACTTGGAATTAATTAGGTAACATTAAATTAGCTCATCTCTGTCATTACAAAGAGGAAAAACCATATGCAAATCACCCTAACTCCTGTCCCCAAAAGAGCAGATCTGCCTGAGCTTTTAGGCCGCCTCATCTCTCAATATGTTTCTTTTAAAATTGATCCTGCAAATTCTCATGGCAGCTCTTGATTGGCATCCCTTGTCAGATATTTCCAAAGACAACTTGGTAAAACTAAGGATAACTCATCCAGTCATAACTTATCTTCATATAACAAACCAGGCACCTTTAGCTCAAGCCATAATATTATCCTGGCTGCTGGAGTAGGCCCTGCCAGGTGTAGTACACCCATTGAGAAGTGATAACCATGTTTTATTTAATTTGCTCAATTATCAACATGTCGTTTCATCTTATGCTTCAGTTACTTCAACATATCAGGCAACTTTCACTCAAAGCTTCCTTGCCGATCAAAAGGCTCTGCTTATTACTATCCTGTAGCCACTGACAGGTGATCAGGTGGTCAAGGAGCCTCTTGGGAATCATGGGGAGCACAACATTTAGATGTATATAATTGTAGGGCTTTAGTTCAAACAATAATAGAGTTAAGAGATATGAATAGAAATAAAATACAGATCCAAGAGTAATTTGTATGAACAAAATGATAGAATAACATAGAAAATCAATAGCGGAGACCAAAATATTAAAAACAAGTATTGGAAAATCCAATAGGTCTCGCCTATGCAAGCTATTTTCTTGGATGAAAGTTTAAAAAAAGTGATATTGCACTTAGTTTAAAATTGCTGCAGGAGGCATCTTGAGGAGAGGGCGAGCATAGAGGGATGGACAGTGTAGATGCCTCAGGCCAGAATTTCTTTTAAGCGTTATGACGCGTACAGCACTTTTTTAAAAATTTACTTTCAGCCATGCTGCACAGCATGGCACAGGAAGCAACAAAGCAGGCATGTAACAATGTGGGATGGCAGCCAAGTGGTATAGGAGGGGGAAGCAACAATGTGGGCAAACAATGCGGGTTGAGAGGGAGCAAGCAACAACGTGGACTGGAGGGGGAAAGCAAAACAACGCCAGACAGGATGGTAGTAGGTGAGGAGACAAGCAACAACACAAAGCAGGATGGTAGGCAGGTGGGAGATGGCATGCAAACACATGCTCACTTATGGAGTGCTGCAACTCAAAGAAAAAAGTAGCTCCAAAAGGGTGAGCGGTGGAAGGACAGTGGGCAAGGAAGCAGTACATGGGCCTTGCTCCAGAGAAGGGCCAAACACAGAAAAAAGAAGTGAAGCAGGCATACGCGACCAAAGAGAAACAAGGGAATGAGAGTGACAATTAAGCCAACCAATGTTAAGCTATGGGCGGTCTCTAAGCCCCTTGCAAGTAAAGAAAATGTCTAGGAAGTGATAACTTATCCGTTGTCTCAGGCGAGACGCAAAAGCCCATTCAAACATATATGATGCTTTTAAAATAACCACCCCAATAGTATTCAATAGGAGAAGGTAAAAATATCAGAAAAAAATGACATTGCAGGACTTGACCAAGACCTGGGGATCAGATAAGGCTAACTCTTAAGTGAATATGATTGGCCAAAGCTCAAGACTAGGACCAGTCAATGATTTACCTTTGCTTTGAATGTAGACTTCCAAATAGAATCGACATCTGTCCAGCAGTGCAAGATTGAAGGCCATATCTGAATACATTTCTACAGCTCTGGTATAAGGTGTTACCATCAATTCATCTTTGGAAAGAGCGCTCAGCAAAGAGATGAATGCTGTTAGAAAAATGAGAACTCAGACACTGCTGCGCCCTTCCCTAAACACTTTGGTCTAGAGTTTGGGCTGCCAAGTGGAACAAAAAGAATAACAATATACAGAATGATCTCTACAGAGCCAGTTTTGGCAACCCATGTTGAAACACTTTGCTAATTTGGATATTTTCCCAGGGAATGCAGGGTATTTTCTAAATCCAGGGTAGTTAGGTCTTTCCCAGATGGATGTTGCCAGGTTCCTTTAATTCTCTAACAGGTCCCATCTAATGAGTTCTCCAGCAACACAGTTCACCATTTTACGGTGCTTCTGCAGTAGCACCAATACTAGGTTGATTATATTTGGCACTTCTGGACAGCTAACAGTAACTTTAAACTTGGATTTTGTGAAGAGCCAAAAGTGGTAAACGTACTCAAAAGTGTATGACTAAATTACACATGTAAATTACTCAAAAGTGCAAGTTACTTTTGTCAACAGCCCCTGCAGTTTCTGAATAGTCCCAGGCCTCCACTTTGGTGGAAAGATGTAAGTTATACCTTTGGAATAAATTAAAACTCGGATTTTGTGAATAGCCAAAATGTAGTAAACTTACTCATGTGTAAATTACTCAAAAGTGTAAGTTACCTTTGTGACTCAGTCCCGCAGAGACTGGGGCATTCTGCAGGCCTCAGCCCCCGGAAGAGGTAAGGAATCTAGAGGCTCAGAAAAGCAAACTATCTTGGGATACTGTAAGGCAGTTGGTGTTTCTTATTCCCTTTCTTTCAACAAACGACCAGGGAACTAAAATGCTAACGTTTTCAAAACATTTTCATTGAATTGATGCACCTTTTCTTGTTTCGTATAGTAATCCAGTTTTTTCTCAAGCAACTTAGGCCCCCATAACGAGTGCCCCATTAATTTGGTTGGTCTCAGTATTACGTTCCCGGGCCCACCGGGCCTATCTGAAGTAGAGCTTCAGCAGGACCACCACAGACGATTTTCAGGGATGTGGAGGCCTCTGATTCCTGCATGTTATTCCCCTGACTGTACTGCACACTGGTGCTCTAAGGAGCTGTCCTGTGTGCTCTGCTAGTGGTGAGAATACAGCCACCAGCATGATTCCAGTAATACATATCTTGCGAAGAAAACACGAAGAACATGCTTAACCAAGCTTATATGGCTGCAATAAACCGTGCTCCCACTATCAGCAGAGGCATCGGAGGACAGAGAGGGAGCAAGCGATAGCAGAATATCTTAAATCCCCTCACTGTGCCACACAGGTCAATGGGGCATTACAGTTCAATAAACACTCAACAGTAGATGTTCTCATTTCCAGCACAATGTATGGTGCCCCTGAAAGTTTTCCACATACAGAATTAGTTCCAAAGAAATCATTCATTTTCCAAATTGGCCCCTGAGCTTACATGCTGACTCTGACCGGCATCTGATAAAATTCGTGTTCGCCCTTCGTCTGTAATTATAACACAGGACCAGGACAATAGCTGTTCCCGGGGTCCTTGAGGGGTGGGGCATGGTGAGGTAATTAATTGCACAGAACATTATTGCCAATTAGGCAGTAGCTTGCATTTTTCGTAGACTCTTGGCCCACATTGTAGCTTTGTGTGATCTGCAGATCTCGTGCGCCTAGAGGCAGTGCGTTCTGGACAATGGGAGGTATGTTCACTCTTCCAATGTGAAGAAGTGACAGAGCAGTGGCTCCCACGCCCATGTAGTTGGGTACACATGTCAACATGGAACCCCAGACAGCACTTTGTCATGTTTTCTATGGCTGCAGTTTGTTGCTGAGGGAATAAAGTAAAGTTGCTATTAATTTAATAAACAGGCTGTACACGAATGAGTGGACATGCGCACATTGTGTAAATGAAGTCGGGTATGGCTGACGTGCACCTGAGAAGTGCTTCCTGCAAATAAACAGCAGGCGGGAAGGGTGGTCTTGTTTTCCAGAGAACGGATCTGCAGCAGGCAGAGGTGCATTGGTGAGCACAAGGCTTGCACTGCGCCGTCAGCGGTCAGCACTGGTGCTCGAACCTTTATTCCTCAATGGACTGAAAGAGCAAAGCGACTTTTTGAGTCAATTGACAAAAATAACATGGTAGGTCTGACCAGGCTCACGTATTCCAAAATAGGGAACTATAATAATGAATACAGAAATGTTAACTTTCGCAGCCCAGTCAGTCAGCAATAGCTGCTTGCTTATGTGCAGGAAACGCCAACCTGCTTTCACAGCACAATGCACTTTCTCCAAATGCCTCCAAGAGGCACGGAATGTGTCTGAAATGACAGACCGGTATACAGAAGAGATGAGCCAACACCCCAGCAGTTACATGTCTAACCTCAGCAGTACATAAATACAACGTAGGGCATTGGCTGCTGAATTGATTTGATTCATATGAACAGAAAATGATTACACAGTAAGGCACCCCAGCCACTTGCTGATGGCACCTATTATTTCACCTGCAGGAGTGCGGGAATTGCATAAAATAAGATCTCAGTTTATATCTGAATAAAGCACCAAAATCATGGGCTTGTTATCAATCATAACATATCTCAAAACCACTCTAATACTTTTTATTGTTTGTGTGATTGCTGGGTGTTTATAGCACTCTAAACCAATGCTGACCTCTAGTTGTTGATTCCACATTTAAGAAAATGCCACTTTTTGCATAATCCCCCTATTTTTAGGTCGAGCCTAGACAGCGCATGCGCTTTCTGGAAGACATGCTGTATTCAGTATGTGGGCTTTCATTCCGCCCCTCGCTGCTGATTGGTTAAACAAACGCAAGAAGAAACCAGGAATGATGGACGGAGAGCAAGAGTCGCTGCTAAAAAAGGTATAAGCGGGGATCCGTAAATTAAATAAAAGATGCAGAGAAATTGCTGAGTGATTAACATCAGTTGAAACACAGACCGAGGTATTGGAAGCTGAGGTTGAAGCCCCAAAGTCACAAAGTACTACTCAAGGCGCAGCTATGTCCGACATTATGTTCAATCTCGAAGATCAAGAAAATCACCAGGGAAGACACAACTTGAGCTTTTTAGGGATTCCGGAAGGACTGAAAGGTAGCAACCGTAGAGCCTACATGGTGAACCTACTGAAAGGTGCATTCCCTGACCAAGTGAACTGGGACTGGGAATCTGTAATCCTACAAGCTCATCGATTTCCGTTAACCCTGAAAAAACATCCACAAAATATGCTGGTATTTTTCAGCAATTGTCTATTGAGGCAACTCGTTTACGATCAAGCCCACCCTAATGCTACGAAGTCTTGTGATGGTGTATCTTTCTTTGTCAAGCCTGACTTTGCTCACGCTACAGTAAAAAGACGATGGCGCCTACGGCAACTGCATCCTCCATTTCTAAAAAAAGGGGCTGAGGTCTCGCTCCAGAATCCAGCCAGACTTAAGATTAAGTTTAAAGGAGCTATACGTAGCTTCACCTCAGAGGTCCAAGCACTGGAGTATCTAGAGGAAATCAAGAGAAAGGAGGAAGGGAGAGACCCTCCCAAATGAACGGATGGTTGTTAAATTGCATACCTTTGGGTGCAATGATGATTAATGGGATTGAGCAATCGAATGCAGATTGTGTACCCGCAAGGGGAACAGAGGGACGGTGGGGCAGTGGGTCAAACGTTTATCTCTCAGCCCATGCCTTATTGCCTGCTTGTTTGAGGGGGGTGGTGAGTGGATAGGGAGGGTGGATTACACAAAGGGGGGTGTGGAGGGTCAAAGAAAAGCAACGCTTTTTGTGGGGCTCGTTTTTTGTTGTTTTTTTTTGTTTTGGTGTGCTTGCTTATGCAGTGGAGGATCAATTCATGTTGCGGGTTACGGAGACCACAAAGATGGAGAGATTACGGATAGCTATGGTAAATATCTGTGGTTTAAATGATGTTAGAAAAAGACAGATGGTGTCACAAGGGCTGCAACTGTTGCAGGCAGACATTGTCTGCTTGCAAGAAACCCACTTAGAGGATACACGAAATTTCTCTTAAAGAATCTTGGTTATAGCATAGTGGGGGCCACGACCTAAGGGACTCGCACACGCGGGGTTGCAATTTTAACCCGTAACAAATCTATACAATTTACCCAAGTCCAGGTGGATGCACTAGGGCAATGGGTTTTTGTTGGCTGCAGAGCCCCAGGGATCCCCACACTTATGCTCACTGTATTGTAGCAACGTAGAAGATCCTTCCTTATTTGAGTGGGCATCTAATGAATTAGCACACTGGCCGCTCCCTATTACATTATGCCATGTGACTGAGGGCCAGGGCAGAAGTATACGGGGAGGGAGCCTAAAGTAATCCAAGCACTTCTTAACTTATGCCAGACACATGGACTGTGCGATGCATGGTCCAAAACAAGACCACTGGAACACAGGTTTACCTTTTACTCTGCCCCACATCAAAAACATGTTAGGTTGTGTTAGAACTGGGGGTCTCTAGTTGGCAGAGGTAGGTACCTTTGTCCAAATAGGGACCCTTGCTTATAGTCAGGGTAAGGGGGATACACTCCTAAAATAACCCCTGCTCACCCCCTTGGTAGCTTGGCACGAGCAGACAGGCTTATCTCAGAGGCAGTGTGTAAAGCATTTGTGAACACATACAGTAATCAAGTGACAACACTACAGATGGACACCACACCAGTTGTATATTAAAAATAAGTATCTTTTATATAGATTTAACACAAGACCACAAACGACAAAAACCCACAATACTGTACTTCAAAAATGGTAGAATTAGCTCAGTTCTCTTGAGATGTAAAATGCGACAATTTGAGTTCAATGTACCATAGGACGCTATACAACGAAAGTGTTGCAGGGAAGGTGATGCATTGGTTCCTTACACGCAAGAACAGTGATGCGTCGGGTCCCTACTGATGCATAGGGGATGCGTCGGTTCTTCTCGGCGTGGGGAGGTGATGCGTCGGTTTCTTACTGCGCTTCCGTGGCGATGCGACCAGCAACGCTGTGATGCGATGAAGATCCGGTGCAATGAAACAAAGATGGCGTCTTCTTCTTGATGCGACATGATGCGTGCACGCCCGACGGCCGTGCGGCGACTTAACGATTTTTCTGAGCCGCGACAGGCCCTACGACACGCTTCCGGGTGATGCGGCGGCGTCTGATGCGACGTCGATCCTCTTCTCCGGCGATGCGAGGCGCTTCGGCAACGATGCGACGGCCGTGCGGCGACTCAACGATTCTTCTGAGCCGCAACAGTCCCTGCAACACGCTTCCCAGTGATGCGGCGGCATCTGATGCGACGTCGGTCCTCTTCTCCGGCGATGCGAGGCGCTTCGGCAACGATGCAACAGCGGCGGCGACACTCTTCTCCGTTGATGCGGCGGCGTCTGATGCAACGTGGATCCTTTTCTTCGGCGATGCGAGGCGCTTCGGCTGCGGCGCTTCTCCTTCGTGAGTCACGCTTCCAGCTCCTTGCGACACGCAGTCCCTCAGAAAGTCCAGCACAGCAGCAGGCACTTTCCAGAAAGACTCTTGGGGAGCTGGTTGGTGAAGTCTGTTGTCCCTGAGACTTCAGCAGGAGGCAAGCTCTTCTCTCAAGCCCTTGGAGATCTTTTACAAGTTGATGAAAGTACACACAAAGTTCCTTTCTCCTTTCTTTGGCAGTCAGGCAACCACTGCAGGCCAATCCCCCAAACAGCACTCAGCTTAGGGATAGTCTCCTCCTCAGTTTCTCTGGTTCCTCTCCTCAGCAAAGGTTCTTCTTGTTTCCCAAAGTGATCTAAAGTTCAGGGGTCTGGGTCCCCTCTTTTATACTCATTTATCTTTGTTCTCTGAAGGCAGAGAGGCATTTGCCTAGTCCAAACCAGTTCTGGTCAGTCCTGGAGCACTTTGTTGACAAGACTCCTTATTCATTTCACAGTGTAGGCCAGGGACATCAGACACACCACAGGAGGTGGAGCCAGCATTGTGGAGGGAAGGCACAGCCCTATTCAGGCCCCAGGTGCAACTCCTCCCACCCATCTCCATGCAGATCTCTCTATTCAGCCCTGTGCTGACTCACCCTGTCTCCTGGAATCCCCCAGCCCCTGTCACTCAAACTCCAGACAAGGAATATACAACCTAGCAGAGGCAGGCTTGGAAAGTAGGCAAGAAAATACCTACCTTCTAAAAGTGGTATTTTATGTTAAAACCAACTTCACTAAAAGATGTATTTTATCATTCTGAGTTCAGGCATACTAAATTCGTTTTTCTATCATGTTCCCTGGGTCAGTTAGGATTATAAGATGTAATAATCAAACTGCCCATTCTGGCCTATGGGGAACAGGTAGCCTTGCAATAGTGAAAACCGAAAATGGCTGTAATTCACTATTAGGACATGCCACACACACCAGGGCATGTCCTACCTTATACTTACAATGCACCCTGCCCTTGGGCCTACCATAGGGGTGACTAATATGCAGAAAAGGGAAGGTTTAGGGACTGGCAAGTGGGTGCACTTGCCCAGTCAACATGGCAGTACCAGACTGCACAGGCTCTGCAATGGCAGACCTGAGACACATTTTTTACAGGCTGCTTCTGTGGGTGGCACAACCAGTGCTGCAAGCCCACCAGCAGAATTTGGTTTACAAGCCCTGGGCACACTCAGTGCACTGTACTAGGGTCTGACAAGTAAACCAAACCAACCAATCATGGAGTCACTAATCCATACATCAATGTATAACAGAGAGCATATGCACTTTAGCACTGATCAGCAGTGGTAAAGTGCCCAGAGTCATAAAACCAACAAAAACAGGTCTGAAAAAGTACAGGAGGAAGGCAAAAAGTTCAGGGATGACCCTGCAAACAGGGCCAAGTCCAACACAACACCCTTCCAGCCAAAACGCAGGGTAGACCAATCACTACCTTGATGGGCTTCCCAGCTTTGGGCGATAGAACCTGGACCTGGCCCGCAACAGCAGGGGCATACTCCAGTTCTACGCCAATCTGAACCTATTGGAATCCCTCTGTCCATACTCTCAGGGCCCACCAAGCTAATCCATGGGGAACCCTTCTCCTCACCTGTGGACACCACCTGTGCAGCACCTAACCTTAACTTGCTCACAGGTGTGTCCCAACAGACAGTCAGCAAGCCACAGTGGCCACTGACAGTGGTCAGGGATGAGACCCAGGCCTTATGCCTCTCAGGCCTCTCAACCCTCTGTGGCATCAGAGAGCGGGGGCAGTAGCCCCTGGTGCTTGGCACCCTTTGTCCACTCTCCCTCCTGTCAGGTCAGGTATGACATCCTGACACTGACCTACCAGCCCCAGGCCTGTACCAGGCGGCTGGACTGGAGACTGGGCTGGGCTTTCCCACACCCGGTCCTCCTCCTCCTTGTTGGGGCTCTGTACCCTCCCACCTGGAGTGGTACCCCCTTCCAGAATTGCCAGGGCACCTGTGGCAGGTGTCCTGCTCAATTTGCCCACCAGTTCAGGTGTGCTATCCTGCAACTGGGCGTCCAGGTCAGGGGGGACACCCTGAACCTGGTCCTCCAATCTAGGGACTAAACCCTCCAGTTGAACCGGGGTCAGAGGCGAGGACTCCCTCCCTCTGCACCCCCTTCCAGAGTACTGCCCCCTCCCATTGGGAGCGGTACCCCGAGAAGACAAACCGGTCAGGACACTGTGTACAGTTGTCCCACCCTCCAGGTCAGACAACACCTGAACCTGGCTTCCCAACCCAGGGACTAAACCCTGCATCTGAGCACCCGCCTGGCACACTAGGACTTCCTTGGGAGCACGCATGCCCCCCCTGAGGGTGACACATAACTCATGTGTCATGTGACAGTCTGCCTGGCGCAGATCTCCCGACCCCTGTCCCTCTGACAGTTCGTGAAGATCCCCCAGGACAGAAGTGGTGTCACCATGGTCCTTCACCGGTGACTCAGCCCTTCTGGCTGGCCCCTGACCCACTGGTTCTTCCACTGGGGACTCCTTCCCCTTCTCACCCCTCAGTCTGGACTTCTGCACCCTCCACTTAGGAGTGGTACTGCCAGACACCAGAACTGAGGGAGGCCTGCTTACCGACACTCCCAGTTCACCAGACACTAGGGGATCCCCCTCAACAGGCTGCCCATCAGGACAGACTAGGCTCCCCACCCGGTGTTCCCTTAAAGAACCATCCAGGCTCTGAGACTGGGTTTCGGGCACCTTGGGACACGCAGCCCCACCCTCACTCCGTCCCCAATGAGGGAGGATGTGAGCCCCTACGCCCCTCCCACTACACCGGGACCTAGCTGGGTTACTCTGCACCTCTTCCACCACTCTGGGTTGGAAGATACCTGAGCCACTCCTCTTAGGATCACTCCCCAATGCCTCTCCAGACCCTCTGGAATCCACCAAAAGGTCTGTCTCCAATGTGAGCTCCCTGGGGTCAGAGAACTCACTCTCCAACAGGTGTTGGCATAGCTCTGGAAAACAGGGACTTACAATATGCTCTCCCACGATTGGATCACAGAGCCCCCTACAAGGGTTAACCAAACTATCCTTCACCTCACCATCCAGTGCCTCGCACACGTACCCCACACCACTCTCCTGAGATTGGCAAGACAGTATCTGACTGTCTCTGTCACACAACCCACACTCTTCTGGGCGGTCTTCACACTCACACACCAGGACTTCAACCCTGGGGGAACCCCTCTCCCTGCACCTCTCATCTAGAGTCAGTAGAGTGTCCCTCCCACCACTAGGACCATGAACCCCTGGGCCAGTTCCCCAATCCACCTCAGGGACACTGCGCACCACTGGAGCTACCTCATATCCTTGAACCTCCTGGTGTATATCAACCCCCTCTAAGTCAGGCGCCACATCTCTGGGTGTGTGTACTACTCCCTCAGCACTAGATAACTCAATATTGCTGCCACCATCTGAGCTGGATTCCACCTCCAACTCAGCAAAGCTCACTCTCTGAGCTACACACATTTCTTGTTGCTGGGCTGAGACACTCATGGCCTCCAGCCTCTCGAGCTCTAAATCAAGCTCCCTCATTCTCAACTCTTGCTCCATTTGCATCCTTTTTTCCTCTAGGGCCAATTTCCTATTCTCCAACTCCATCTGCCCACCCAATTTGAGCTTGGCAAGCTCCAATTCATGCATCCTGTTTTCCTTCCTGTCCGCCAACTCCTCTAGGGACAGGCCTTTGGCAGAAACACTGCTACCTACTGGGGAAGTTGCTCTCCTCCCCTCTGGACACAATGGCCCCTCCAGCTGCTCATCTGCATTCTCAGCCCCTTCCTCATTCTCAGGGGTATTCCTTGCTTCGACCCAGGCCCTCTGCGCCTTTTTGAACTCATCCTTCTTGGTGAGACCGGTCATAGCAACTTTAAATTTCCTGCAGAAGTGCTTTAGCTGTCTCACATTGTAGCATTCTAGTTTCTCCTCTTCCCAATCAAAATCAACAGATGCTATGGATGCTGTTTTATACATGGTGGTTAAACTTGGCAAAAATAGAAAATCCCAGGAAAAACAATCTACCAAAAGTATGTGGTCGCGTTTTGGTCTGCACTCACTAGTAGTGTTCACCAATCACTGTACATGAGTCACAAATGCAAGTCCAGAATCCTCACCGCTGACCACCAATGTTAGATTTGGGGGTCTCTAGTTGGCAGAGGTAGGTACCTTTGTCCAAATAGGGACCCTTGTGTCTAGTCAGGGTAAGGGGGATACACTACTAAAATAACCCCTGCTCACCCCCTTGGTAGCTTGGCATGAGCAGACAGGCTTATCTCAGAGGTAGTGTGTAAAGCATTTGTGAACACATACAGTAATCAAGTGACAACACTACAGATGGACACCACACCAGTTGTATATTAAAAATAAGTATCTTTTATATAGATTTAACACAAGACCACAAATGACAAAAATCCACAATACTGTACTTCAAAAATGGTAGAATTAGCTCAGTTCTCTTAAGATGTAAAATGCGACACTTTGAGTTCAATGTACCTTAGGATGCGTAACGCTATACAACGAAAGTGTTGCAGGGAAGGTGATGCGTTGGTTCCTTACACGCAAGAACGGTGATGCGTCGGGTCCCTACTGATGCGTAGGGGATGCGTCGGTTCTTCTCGGCGTGGGTAGGTGATGCGTCAGTTTCTTACTGCGCTCTCGTGGCGATGCGACCAGCAACGCCGTGATGCGATGAAGATCCGGTGCAATGAAACAAAGATGGCGTCTTCTTCTTGATGCGACACGATGCGTGCACGCCCGTCGGCCGTGCGGCGACTCAACGATTCTTCTGAGCCGCGACAGGCCCTGCGACACGCTTCCCGGTGATGCGGCGGCGTCTGATGCGACGTCGATCCTCTTCTCCGGCGATGCGAGGCACTTAGGCAACGATGCAACAGCGGCAGCGGCGGCGACACTCTTCTCCGTTGATTCGGCGGCGTCTGATGCGACGTCGATCCTTTTCTTCGGCGATGCGAGGCGCTTCGGCTGCAGTGGCGACGCTTCTCCTTCGTGAGTCGCGCTTCCAGCTCCTTGCGACACGCGGTCCCTCAGAAAGTCCAGCACAGCAGCAGGCACTTTCCAGAAAGACTCTTGGGGAGCTGGTTGGTGAAGTCTGTTGTCCCTGAGACTTCAGCAGGAGGCAAGCTTTTCTCTCAAGACCTTGGAGATCTTTTACAAGTTGATGAAAGTACACACAAAGTTCCTTTCTCCTTTCTTTGGCAGTCAGGCAACCACTGCAGGCCAATCCCCAAAACAGCACTCAGCTTAGGGATAGTCTCCTCCTCAGTTTCTCTGGTTCCTCTCCTCAGCAAAGGTTCTTCTTGTTTCCCAAAGTGATCTAAAGTTCTGGGTCCCCTCTTTTATACTCATTTTCCCTTTGTTCTCTGAAGGCAGAGATGCCTTTGCCTAGTCCAAACCAGTTCTGGTCAGTCCTGGAGCACTTTGTTGACAAGACTCCTTCTTTCCTTTCACAGTGTAGGCCAGGGACATCAGACACACCACAGGAGGTGGAGCCAGCATTGTGGAGGGAAGGCACAGCCCTATTCAGGTCCCAGGTGCCAGGTCCCAGGACCTATTCAGGTCCCAGGTGCAACTCCTCCCACCCATCTCCATGCAGATCTCTCTATTCAGCCCTGTGCTGACTCACCCTGTCTCCTGGAATCCCCCAGCCCCTGTCACTCAAACTCCAGACAAGGAATACACAACCTAGCAGAGGCAGGCTTGGATAGTTAGGCAAGAAAATACCTACTTTCTAAAAGTGGTATTTTCAAACACCGAATGTTAAAACCAACTTCACTAAAAGATGTATTTTATCATTCTGAGTTCAGGCATACTAAATTAGTTGTTCTACCATGTTCCCTGGGTCAGTTAGGATTATGAGATGTAATAATCAAACTGCCCATTCTGGCCTATGGGGAACAGGTAGCCTTGCAATAGTGAAAAACGAAAATGGCTGTAATTCACTATTATGACATGCCACACACACCAGGGCATGTCCTACCTTATACTTACAATGCACCCTGCCCTTGGGCCTACCATAGGGGTGACTAATATGCGGAAAAGGGAAGGTTTAGGGACTGGCAAGTGGGTGCACTTGCCCAGTCAACATGGCAGTACCAGACTGCACACAGGCTTGCAATGGCAGACCTGAGACACACTTTTACAGGCTGCTTCTGTGGGTGGCACAACCAGTGCTGCAAGCCCACCAGCAGCATTTGGTTTACAAGCCCTGGGCACACTCAGTGCACTGTACTAGGGTCCGACAAGTAAACCAAACCAACCAATCATGGAGTCACTAATCCATACATCAATTTATAACAGAGAGCATATGCACTTTAGCACTGATCAGCAGTGGTAAAGTGCCCAGAGTCATAAAACCAACAAAAACAGGTCAGAAAATGTACAGGAGGAAGGCAAAAAGTTCAGGGATGAACCTGCAAACAGGGCCAAGTCCAACAGGTTGGATTACTTTTTTTGTTTCATCTACGTTAATCCATGAGAGCAGAATCAAATGTTTTCCAAGATTTTTATCAGGCCATAATCCATTAGTTTTAAAATTGGTTGGGCGGGGCCCTCCTGAAAGAGCGTCTTCCTGGACATTTGAGAGGGCGTTTTTACTGGACGAGGCCTATATAGGACACATGAAGGAGTGGATACCAGAATTTTTGCAGTGGAACCGGGGAACGTCTCTGCTGGGTATAGTTTGGGACACCTTAAAAGCAGGCATCCAGGGAGAAACAATCCAATTTTCGATAAAAAAGGGGAATAAGGAAAGGGATTGTCTGCGGAATAATTAACAAAATCTGGCTCGGGCAGAAGGAAATCTAATTACCGCCTTGCAGCAGAGGAAAGGGGTGGAGGAAGCCCAAGCTGAAGTGACTCGCACTAAAGCAGCAATTGGGGAAAGGTTATTGAAGAAGACAATAAATAAATCAGCAGGTAATCGAGAGAAGATGTATGAGTGTAGCGAAAAAGTGAGTCACCTATTAGCAGTAAGAACTAAGCAGGAATTTACACACAGTGAAATTAATATGGTGAGAGATCCTTTACTTGGGCTGGTATCCGAACCATGTAAAATCCAAGCAGCCTTTTATAAATTCTATCAGGCTCTATATACCGAAGATTCAGAAGATCTGGGGGGTCAACTTGAGGACCTAATACATAAGTATCTGGATTCCTCTGTAACAGAGGTATTGACACAGGACGAGAGGGAGCAATTAGACAATCCATTGACTTGGGATGAGATCTTGGAAGCACTGCCGAATCTACCCAGAGGGAAAGCGGCTGGTCCCGATTTAATCCCCACAGAATTCTTTACGATCTTTGGGGATCAGTTAACGGAAGTTATGACAACTTTGTTTCTACAGATTTCAGAAGGAGTTGCCCCGCTGAACTCCTGGGCTATTGCAAAGATCATAGTCTTCCCGAAGAAAAAAAAAAACAGCACTGGAGCTTGGCTCCTACCGTCTAATAACATTAATTAATAGGGACGGAAAACTATATTCAAAAATATTAGCCTCTCATTTATCACAGCTAATTCATAGGCTTGTATCCATGGGGCAGCATGGCTTTATCCCCGGCAGGGCAACAATAGAGCATATTAGAAGGATCATTACCTTGTTTGATGTGTCAGGAGACCCTACGGCGGCAATTCTGCTTGATGCGGAAAAAGCATTCGATAGGGTCTCCTGGCAGTTTCTTTGGATTACGATGTGAAGGAAAGGGATAGGAACAAACTTTATTGGGGGGGTTAAAGCTCTATACAAGGATCCTGTGGCTAGTGTTTTTATAAATGGGGTGATGACGGAGCCCACCAAAATCACAAGAGGGACGCGACAAAGGTGTCCCTGTTCACCACTCCGTTTTGCATTGTACATCGACCCTTTTTTAAAGCACCTGGAATTAGCTCTGGATATTCCCCCTATAGTTTTGTATGAGTATGAGAGCAAGGTGTTGCTTATGCCGACGATATAGCTTTACTCACCTCTCATCCCAAACAGGCTATTGGGGCAACAGAAGAAGAAGCTCGGAGATATGGTACATTATCAGGATATGCCCTGAACAAGGATAAGACACAGATTGTCACTTACAAATTTCACTCCTTTGATGATTACAGGATAGTAAAAAAAGCATTATATCTAGGGGTTATGATAAGCTCTGATCTTGATGAGGGGGTAAATGTAAATCTGGGGCCGTGCATAGAAGAAACCAAAAAGGCACTGAAAAGGGTTGATAATTTACATTTAACACTGATTGGCAGAAGTAATTTAATCAAGATGGTATTTTTTCCTAAAATACTGTATTTCTTTAGAGAAATCCCCCTTGCCTTTCCGAATTACTGGCTGGAGAAATTTGAAAGCATATTTGCACAATTTATCTTGGCATACTCAAGACAAAGAAGATCGTACAAATTTCTGTCAGTACCCAGGGAACTTGGTGGATTGGCCCTTCCTAACCTTAAGCTATATTGGTGGGCGGCCTCATTGGTAAATTATACAACACTCTTGAGGGAAGACCCTAGCAGTGGGAGACCAAGGTACCCTTCCCTGTTTGAATTATTGATTGGCCCCGAAGCCTGGGGATGTTTATGGTGCCAGCTGGATTACGTTTACTATAAAAAGGTGTGTTTTAAGACACTGATCACTGCTTTTAAAGTATGGACACCTGTACAATAGTTAAGTTAACTTTTCAATGCGCATTACAATCTGACCTTGTGGCTCTTCACACAAATGTTTGTGTATTTCTCTTCAACAGCACTGCGCCCGCTTCACGGATGCCGCATTTCACCTTTCGGCATGGGGCACTTCAAGAGGCCGTGCCCTTTTCCTAATTTATGCATGGCAGGAGTGGAGGGCTAGCGGCTCTTGTGGCTCAAGAGGGGCTTTTGAGTTTGGACACACGCCACATGTTCAGTTACTGTGGAGCTTCCACTATTGCATTGACAATAAAATGTTGTTGTCATTGGAGCTGAACCACGCCTCGCTGGGCCAGCATGGTAAGTGCAGACACCAACTCAACTATTACGGAGGAGACTGGCAGAATACAAATTGCAAGCACTCCGGGCCACCATGTCCGAGACCTCTGGCACGCAGCCACCTCAAACTGCGCATGTGTAAGAGCATAGTATCCTATGTTAGGGTTGGCTCCAGTGTCGATTTGTGTGGGAGAAAAGGATGGAGGCTGCACTTCCAATTACATGAAGCAGTGAACTCGACAATCCTTAACATGGGCGCTGTGCCTAGATGATGAAACACCCACCAGCACAATCATGAGTGTTTTAGGTGTGTGTTTTAGGCACGGGAGGGGTAGGGTGACCATTTTTGTTGGGGGCAACAAGCAGGCTGGATAAGATGCCCAAGTTGGCCTCTCGCTGCATGTTCTGCTCAGCTGCTTCCTGGACCCTAATGAGTGATCTGCGCGTGGCGGGGCTCGCTCCACACGCTGTGAGAGCAGGATCTGTTCCTAGTGCCATCATGTAACCAGAGGCAGCTGCAGGGCTAGGTCCGCCTTCATCCCAGCTCTCCTCCTTCCTTTAAAACCCCCATAGCCTCCAACCATCCCTCAGCCTCCTCCCCTGGCCTCCTTTGCCCCACTTTCATCTCTTCCTGTGCTGCAGGCAAAACATCCCGCTCCTGTTCTTTTTCTTGTTCTTAAACTCTCTGGGTGCTACAAAGACTACAGTTCACCAAGAAAGCTTCAATAAATGTTCTGTACTTGGCTCATAATGCTTCAAATCACCTTCCAAATAGTAAAGTCTTTCGCCCTATCTGCTTGGCCACTTCATGGATTTTTGGTATATTTACTCTAAAGAAAGTAAAGCGTGCTTTATTTATCTATGCTGTAGAGAACAAAATGGAGGAGGCAGGATAACGTCAAAGAAATACAGATTACATATACCGCAAAGCCTTTTAATCGAGTGTCTCTCACATGTACTGCAAGAGAGCTCTGCACAGGCAAAGCTATCTACATAGTTCCATGCCATACAATTCAACTCCACACATTTAAACACAAAGCCACATAATTTAACTCAACAACACAATTCCACAACACACCACATACATCCAATCCTCACCACAAAATTCCATATCATGCCACAAAATGCAACATCACACCACATAATTAAACTCTAGTACAAACCACTCCGCAGCACAAAATACCATTCCACATAATTACACTCCATAGCACACAATTCCAAATACACTCAACACCACTTAATTACTATCCACAAAATTTAACTGCACACCATGCCACATAATTCCACTACACAAATCCACTCCACACCGCACAATTTACAACTAACAATTCCAATGCAACCCACATAATTCCACTCCACACCGCATACATCCACTCCAAAATAAAACAAAGCACATGGGTAAAAGACATTGTCATTTACAAGACCAATAGCTCTAACTCTCACACATGCAAGACCAATTGCAGTGCAAACACAAATGCTTGTTTTAACTGATGCTATTGGTTTTTGGACTTTGTACACTGCAACCGTGCTGACCAGGCCCCAGTGCATGTACGAAGTCATTGGTATTTCATACCCAGTGTACCCAGGGCTTGAAACGTAAATGTCACTAGTGGACTGCAGCACCTATTGTACCAAACTAAAGTGAAAATGCAAAGCATGTCTTAAAGCCAGTTCCTGCAGCTTGAGTGTGCAGTTTTAGAACTGAAAATTCGACCTGGCATAATAAACCTTTTGCCAAGGCTAAACATGCCTTTCTTGTACCTATAAGTCACCCATAAGGTAGACCCTAAACACCCATAGAGTAGGGTATTTTAAAAGTGGAATATGTGTACTTACGGTTTACATGATCTAGCAGTGAAAAATCTCCAAAGTTGTTTTTCACTGTGGCAAGGCTTGCTCTCCCATAGAATAGAGCTGGGTTACATTATAACACCTTATAATGCATAATTTCAGTTTGAGAATTGCTCAAACCAATATGAAAGGATTCCAATTAATAATAATTTAATATCACACCTAATGATCAAGTCAGATTTTAAATTACTATTTTGAAAATGGCGATTTTAGAAAATTTGCATTTTCCTGCCTAGAGCCTCTAGTAACCTTTTTAGATTTAATCCCTTACTGTCACCTAGAAACCTGCTCGGAGGTGCGAATGGTTCCCAGGAAAGGGAGCAAAAGGACCTTGGCTGTGAGGACGTGTTATCTACTCCTGACAGGATGACTTGGGGGATGTGCCCACCAAATATATAACCTTCAAAGGGGCATCCCCTGTCACAGGAAGATGTATCTCACACCTAGGCCTGGCCCTGATATTGTCCAAGTAGCCAGAGTGGCACCAATCCCAGTAGGGGGAACCTGTTCCAGAACAGGTTTGCAGGGGGATTTTCTGATTTTCCTAGAAAAATCTCAGAGGTATGCCCAGGGCTCTGAACAACGGATTACAGGTTCTCCTTATTAGTTTTAGGTAGAGATGGGTTCTGTGGGATATTTTACAGTAAAACACAAAGCAAGTGCTGCAAAAGTGGGTACGGACACCCCTGGGAACTTTTACCCCATTGATTAGGGAGAGGCTAGGAGTCCCCCACCCACAGGCTGGCAATGGGCATAACATTGGCATCCTCAGTACCCTCCTCAGAACACCTCCGGACCTGTTGAAGACAGAAGAAGGACAGCACCTGCTGTTGAACCTGTGGAGAGAAACCTGCTCCCAATTTATACCCTCGCCCAAAGAACAAACTCCAAGCGCTAGCTGGCTAGCCTCCTGTTCAGCTCCAGGGACTCAAAAGCTGGGATAAGCCCACATTTCTGCTGAGTCCAGTTGACCAGTTCCAACTGGATTTGCCCTGGACCCTGCTGGTGGCTTCTGGGAGAGTGAGTCCTAACCCCAAAGTGGTGCCTAAAAGGTATTATGACACTTAACTGGTGTTAGAGTGTGCTCTTTACCCCTTTAAAAATTCCAAGATTATGCTCCCCTCTTCAAAAATTAGACGACTGGACACCTAGAAACTTTTTCTGAATTTTTCAACAAAATACCTAAGGCTACCACCGGCCAGTCAAACTGTCGGTCGTACTCAAATTGCTGATTTATCCCGCTGAAAGGATTCTGACTTCCAGAAAAATTTCTAAGGCTGAATGTAAAGGACTTCACTGGGACCAATGCCCAGCAGAACCCCAACAAAGATAACAACACCATCCTCTGACTTCAGACTTTGCCCTCCTGGAACTTTCCCACCTTCGATGTCGAGAGCCTCAAACTTCACACTGGAACCACTTAGTCTGAAGGAAAACCTTCCACCAGGACAGACTTGGTAAAAACTCCCACCAGGGCGGACCTGGTATCTCTAGCAAACCTGCGCTTCATCGCGGTGAGCTGCAACTTTTGACTTTGCAGTTGGCGCTTTGTGCTTTTTGGTGATAGAATTATTTAAAACTTTCATAAATCTAATCTCCAGTTCCCTCATACAATTTTTGTTGTTTTGGTGTCTATTTGTTTATTAAACTTTACTCGATTTTTATAAATTGCAGTGGGATTTTTTTTGTTTGTATTTTCCACTTTTTAACTTTTTTGATACGGATAAATGCTTTATACATTTCTCCTTAGTTAAGCCTGTCTGATCTGCGCTACGGTTACCAAGGGTTGAGCTCAGGTTTAAATTATTGAGAAATAGCTGGCCCTAGAAAGACATAGTGCCAATATCACTTGAAGGGGATTACAATCCACTTCAGTTAATAATCCACTTTCTCACACACATCAAACAGTAATTTTGCCACAACACATGTTTTATTTTGAAAGGAGAGCTTAAGTTATCATTAATTTTGGTATTTGAGTGTGAGGTCAGTGTTCTCCCATGATTCTTAACATCCAGCTTCAAGTGATTGCCTTTTGTATGTACTTGTTTCAGTGAAGATAACTTTTCTCACTGATTGAGCTTACTGATTGATTACAATCAGTTTGATTACACATCAATGCTAGTGCCTCTAGAAACACTCAGATAGGAGGCAGGCACATGCCCACTCTCAAGGAATGTGCAGCATTAACAGCACCCTGCACATCTAGGCAGTAGCCTTTCCCCTGCTCACCGCCCCAACAGTACCTCTAGCCTGACGGACAAGGTGAATATTTATTTGAAAATCAAAACATGCATGAATTAGTCCTAACACAGGTGGTATTCATGCAAGATGTTATGAGCCAACATATAATACAGATGGAATAGTGTCAGAAAAAAATAGCTAAGAATAAAAATCTATAAATATGAAAATAGTTTAGCAATGTTGGCAAAAATATTGTAAGAGAAATATATTTGAAGAGCAGATTGTAAAACATATTTAGTCACAGAAACTGGCAAGGGGGGTTTTAAAAATAATAAGGAAATAATAAAGTTTATAATAAATGTGCAGCTTTAACGTGTAAATTTTGATGAAAATAATAAATTTTAAAATGCATAAAAGCTGTAAGCTAAACTATTTAGTCATACTAGTCCTCAAATGGCTAAAGCAATGCTGCTTGAAAAGTTAACTTGACTAGAAATGCTAAATATGCATAAAATGTTTAATTCTTGACCTATTCTGGGGGGGCTGCATCAGATATGAAGCGCATGAGTCAAGTAGCAACTCTGATTAGTTGTCACATCACCAGTGGATCATGGGAAGCACATTTGAATAGTATCTATTCTGCCACTCAGGCTTGAAATGATTTCCCTACGGGGACCAATTTTAGGGAAAGCTAGATAACCCTGAGTTAGGTAGAAAATGCCACAGGCCTGAGCATGGAGGTAAGGCTCCTGGCCCAGAAGGAATACCAGTCAATCTTATAAAGTACAGTCCTGAGTTGTGGGCATCTCTACTGGTGAATGTTTTTAACGGTCTCGTCAACTGCCCACTACCCAGCTCGTGGACTACCTCCATTATAGTACCCATTTTTAAAAAGGGCAATCGTTCACAGCCGGGCTGTTACAGGCTGTTACAGGCCCATTTCTTTAATCAACACCACGGTAAAGATTCTTGGAAGGGTCATATACAATACGATAAGGGAGTGGGCAGAGGAGATAGCTATTTTGCACCCTTGCCAATATGGATTCAGGAATCAAGTTAGTACTATTGAGCAATGTTTAAACGTGGGCCTGAATATTGGGAAATATACCATATCTAAACAATCTCCCTTATATTTAGCCTAAATGGATTTTACCTCAGCATTTGATTGCATCAATCGCTCAAAGCTGTGGTGGAGGATAGTGCCTCTTTTGACATGGGGTTGTTGCCTGGTGTATGATGTGACTTCGAATTGAAAGTGCAACCAGTTTCCCAGTGCCAGAACTCTTTCCTAAAACTGTACCACGATTGACAGTTCTTCAGCAACCCCGGTAAGTCCCTAGTAAGTACTGAAGAGGGTCCTCTGGGGATGCAGCACCAATTGAGCCCCCCCCAGAGACCCCTCACCAAAACCATGCAACCTGCCATTGCAGGCTGCATGTCTTGGTGCAGAAAAAACTGAAGAGTCAACATGGCACACAGCCCTGTGTGCCATGCCCCCATGCACTGCAAGAGGTATAGGTAAGTCACCCCTATTGCAGGCTTTACAGCTCTAAGGTAGGGTGCATTATATCCCATGTGTGGACATATCTGCATGAGCAGATTTGACCCTATAATATCTAAGTCCATTCTTGCATATTGTAAGTGCACAGGGAAGCCATAAAGAGTACATGGGATGGATGCCTGTCATCACGAGTTTCCTAGCTCCATGGTGGCTTCACTATACCCTAAGATGTTTGGTACCAAACATCTCATCTTAATAAATCCTCACTGATGACATGGTTGGATTTAACAATAAATGCAAGCAGGAGATCCTTTCGAGGGGTTCCCTGAAAACCTACCAAGCAGTGGTGTGGTAGCTGACTAGTCTTAGCCAGCCTGCCACCACCAGACATGTTTCTGACCTCATAGGGTGAGAGCAAGTGCTCTCAAAGGCCAGGAACAAAGCCTGCTTCATACCTCTTCAGGCCAGGGCAGGAAGTTTCAAAGGTGATGCCGTCTTTGAAATGCAACCCAGGCATCTCCGTATAGTGGAGGATGCCATCCCCCCTTTCCTGCTCCACATTTGGTGGGAGGACAGGCAGAAAAATTCGTTACATTTGGAGGTGGGTGCACATTCAGCCAGCACCACCCCCAAGGTGAGGCAGGTGATGTGGAGCCCACTTTTCATTTGCCGCCATCTTGGTTTGTGAGGGAATTAGCCAATTAGGGTCAGGGTAGTGCCCCTTCCCACAGGAAGTGGCCACTTAGAGGGTGTAAACACCCTAACGGTAGGTAGCCCATTAGCTACTACCTGTCACCTCCTTTAACACCCCTAAATGTAGTATTTAGGTGGTATCCCTGGACCCTAAACTCAGTATTGATGGATAAAAAGAAGAAAAGGACAAAGAAGAGCTGCTGACCAAAGGATTGAAGCTGTGCTGCAGAAAATTGGCACCAAACCCTGCCTGTTGCCTTTAGGACTCAAGAATCGAGGTGTGCTGTCTCATCCTGCAATTGTGAGGCCTTCAAGACCCCAAGAGCTCTTCCAGCCTTCTACAAATCACTAAAGAACTGCCTTGGAGTGGAGGTACCGCTCCCCTGCAGCCACAGGCACTAAACTGCAGAATTCGGTTTTACCCACTTGCTGCTCCCCAGCGACTCAGACGCAGCACCCAAACCAAAAGTGGTACACCAGCTCCGGAGGATCAACTCTGTGTCCTTAACTAGTATGCAGACACCAGAACCTACTGGAACCGTGCCGCCTCTCTAAGCTGCCTGCTCCTGACCGCGAGAACATCTTGACACGTGCTGCCCGGCTGAACCCCCTTCTTCATAGTGCACCAGCTACCAACAACCTTAACACCCTGCTCCCGGCCGAATTCGACACTCTCCTGAGAACCCACTGGTGGAACATTGGGCCTGGCCTTGCTACTTACCTAAATCCTGTAGGTGAACCTTGAGATCCAACTGCGTGATTTTATATGATTTTTCTTATTCTTCCCATTGCTTTCAATGGTGCGTAATTGCACACAAAAGTAATTCATTTTGCGAACTTTACAAATTTATATCTTAAAAAGTACTTACTGTAGAACAAAGTTCTTGGTCTGAAAAATTATATAAAAATCGGTGTTATTCTTATAACTTCGTCTCAGATTTATTCTTGAGTGTGTGTCTCATTTATTGCCTCTGTGAGTACAACAAATGCTTTGCACTGTCCTCTGATAAGCCTTACTGCTCACCCACACTACCTCAAATAGAGCAAAAGTATTATCTACTATCTACTTTTGCCTCTATATACTAATATGGGTCTCCCGGACTCTCTACAGAGTGTACTTTGTTTTAATGCACTATATAGAGAGCCAGCTTCCTACAGGTGGTCAACTCTTTTAGCTTACGGGATGGATGAAGCACTTGTGCACCATCTAGTATATTTGTAAATGGATATAAAGGCCCGAGTTAGAATAAACTCAGATGAGGGCGTCACAAAAGACACAGGAGTTTTTTACGGAGTGAGACAAGGATGTGTTTTAGCCCCACTTTTATTTATTTTACATATTATCAATTGACATCCTTTTTTAACAAATATCACACCAGATGTCCCAAAAATTAAAGGCTCCATGCTACCCTCACTCCTGTTTGCTGATGACACTATGCTAATGGCATGGACACCAACAGTCCTGGCCTCCTAGTCCATGGTTATGTGGATTTTACGGCTGCATTAGATTTGTAGACCAATTTTACAAAATCTTACATGATGGCCTGCAGCCCAAAGAAATATCGGTTGTCTACCCTTACAGTTGGCAATAATAGCCTGAAATGCACCATCACTTTTTCATATCTAGGTTTAACTTTTGCTGCTACTGGATCTTGGGTGCCGCACATTACACACTTTAGGACCAAATTAACAAAGGATACTGGCACCTTATTTAGCTTACCACAACCTAAGGGGTGGGGGGTGCACTTACGCCTCTTTTTCAAATCTATAAATCACAGTGTACTCCAATAGCAACATATGGAGCAGAGGTATGGGACATCTATAAATGTGACACCATCGAGTCCAAAGAAAATAGGTTCTGTAGAAAGGTCCTGACAGCTCCCATCTCTTTCTCACACTTAGGGGGTGATTATGATGTCGGTCGGAAAGCCTCCGACCACAGGTCTCACAATTTTTTTCACCACTTATTGCAAGGGCACAAACCTCACAGTTTTGGTTTAAGGCTCGTTTACTATATGAATCTCATTCTTTCTATTCACGTGATCTTGAAGTCTTTCCTCTGCTGGTGCGTACTCTCTTTGGTATTACACTAATACATTTGTCTTGTTCATTCACTTGACCTTCGATTTCCAATTAATTTCTTCTCTATTAGATTGTCATAAAACTTTATAATTATACATCACAATTCCAAGGCTCTGTAATGTGGACTCATTATTAATTATGCAAGTATGTATAATTGCTAGACTTCCATTAGGGTAGTGTCACTGTGACATTTTGTTGAGACAATAATTTCTTTTTTTCAGAAATATAACGATTAAAGGTGGTTCTCCTGAGGAAGGCAGTTTTTCTGCCGAAACGCGCGTTGAGACATCTTGGACACCACCCTACAATCATATTAATCCATGAGATTGTATTAATCATATGTACTGTAATGTTGGTTGTCAGACTATGAATCAATTTACTATGCTGACAACATGTACAAAATAATAGAGTGAGGTATGTGTGAATGAATGGATGAATGACAACAGGTAGTATGTTGTACATGATTTTCAACAAAATGTATATGAAATTTAGAAACTTTTTTAATGCATTTACTTTATAATAAATATTTTTATATTTTTCTATCTCTAGTGTCACTACCATTATTAATATAACTATGTTCTAGCTTTGTTGTTCTGAAGTAGCCCTAGAATATCCATTTCTACATAGACCATTGTTTAGAGACTTGATATTAGAAAGTTAGGGATTTAGTAAATAAGTGAGTAATTAGACCTGATTGAGACAATACCCATATGAACTCATAATCATTATAATTTATTTGCAAACGTAACATTGATTTCTGTGGAGTTTTGTATTCCTGTGAGAAGACGAGGAGTGATCCTGCTCACAGCACAGCATCGAACACTGATTGGCAGATAGGAGACAGAAGGCGGAACATGATGCAAAACTTCTGAATGTGATGTCTGTTATAGTGCGTATTCCTAGAGTAGGTGACCGATTTTTCTCCTTACCCCGTTCCAGACCCATTTACCCAGACTTTATGTCACATTGCTTTGAGACTCTAGTGAGTTTCTTGAACCTCTTTTTATGTAAAGTTCTGCTTCGATCTATTTTTAATCTATTTGAGCTTACTTTAATGCTAAAGTTTCATGCGTTTCTCACTCTCTCGAACTAGAACTCCTTATGGGTTCTGACTAACTGCATTTTCACCCGATTCTTAGACTAGGGATTCTTTTCTTTATGGAACACGCTTTAATGCATTTATTATATTATCTGATTAGCCAATATTGATTTTATATTTCTGTCATATGTTGATAATTGAGATTAATTCTCATTTAACTTGTGATTAGCAATAAAGAAGATCTACTAAAAGATTGATTAATAAAACCCTTTAAATCATACCAAACTCTCATTATTGACTGAAAATAGATTAGTGATTGTGATTATAATTTATGTGATGTTCAGCCCCTTCTTCTCTAACACAAAGACAAAGATCCATTGCATTGGAAGTGAGTGGTGGAGGGGTTAGCCCTGATGCTGGTAAACCGTGATTTTAAATCCCTCTGCTTTTATGCTGCAGCAGGACTCAGTAATGTATCGTTCCTGTCATCTGTATGACCAACAGGTCACAAGTACGAATCACGACAGGCCCAACATGGCCATACATCTTTCCAAAGCCGGTAACCCAGCCGCATGAAATTGATAGTACTAATCAAAGTTATTTACAGTGATATGGAACATCAAGTCAGCAACAACATGCACTAATGAGAATATGCAGATGGATACATGCTTGAAAATATTGCTATGCATGACATAACTATTACAGATAGAAGTGAAATAAATTAACTGTTGCAATATAAGCTGATCACATACAATGAGTATTAGAAACACTGTGAATGCATGTGTTTGAGTATACCTATATAATTACATGTACACACAATGTTTATTTGTATACACAAATTGACTTCAGCTTTCTGTTGAAGATATTCCCAAATAATGCTACAGAGCAACTTACTGCACTAGCACTGCTTCAATGGTCGGTCATTTGCCTCCGCCTTCTTTCCTTGCAATGTGATTACTATAAAACAGCAATAAACATACATTGACAAAACCAATGGGTAGCACACTAAAGGCAGACACATTGGCTTTGCCAAGGCTTGTTTCATGTACGACATCAGTAATTATGCTCAGTTGTTGACCAAAGCCTGCTAAAAAGGCAAAACCCAGCCAGATCCTGTTGAGATTCAGACTACCAAAAAGTTTTCAATGGCTGGTAACCAACCTGTTTCTGCCTCTATTGTAATCCATCAACTGATTATAGTGCAGTTGAGGCCTGTGTCAGAGCTCATTGGCATGATGCACACTCCTATGCAAATGCATACAGCCACAAGTGACGGGACATCGGCATTAAAACACAGTCAACAGAACAGGTTCCATTTTAGCCAGACCTTCAGTAGCATGCAGCCCTGCCAAGTACCATGCATCAGAGGTTAGATTACCGCATTTTAGTGCTGTGTCCACACACCGCACGAAAATGCATTAGTCTAGCATCCAGAGCTCACTAACATATAATGGGGATCATGAGGGGCTTTTGAAAAAAAGCCTTGCAAGCGGTGCTTAATCTGTGCACTATGTGCTTGTCATCCAATTTAGCTCACCGTGACCTTGGGAAACGGTGCTATGAATAGATTGTTTTGCCTAAACTGTGCTCCCTCTGGTGGCTTCTGGTGGCCTCTCTGAGATCCATGTGAGTCATCCGGTTCGGGCAGTGTGTGGTGCTAAGTTGTGAGTCCATGAGGAGTGGTGTTTCCTCTGGTCTCAGGCATTACTTGGTTGATTTGTACTGGTATCCCTTCTGATGGATGAAAAGAGAGAGCCTCACAGCACAGTTTCTCCCTGGTCCACCGCAGTCATTAGCGGGCTGTTTGAGTGGAGGGAGAGTCACTTCCTGTGGGCCGTGCCTCTTCCGCCATTTTGGGTGGAGGCGGTCTAGTTGATCTGAATTGGACCAGCATGGCGATTCAAAAGGAGGCGAGGGCGCGGAAGCGCAGCGGACGCGCGCAGCGGGAGTGCCGGCGGCGCGCCAAAGGCGCGCCAAAAGCAAACCCGCCTGCGCCCGTCCGCGCCAGGTCACCGCCAGACGCCAGAGATGCTGCCGATTCCGCTGGAGGGATGCAGACTTTATTCCCGCAGAGATATGCTAGCGGTCAGGAAACTAGTGAGCACTTGCAGTCACCCTTTCTGTGGTCTGCCGGAGGGCCCATTCTGCTGCAAAAACTGCGGTTTTGATTCCTGGGCAACGACGCAACCTCACTTTCCCTCTTCTTGCTCTGGGAACACTATAAAATTCCTCAGCCTTAATTGCCGCTCCCTAGCAAAACATTTTTCGGATGTTCACGATTTGTTGCAAGATGAATCTCTTGATATCCTTTTTTTAACTGAGACATGGCTCTCTGATATTATGGTTGCTGAGCCTGGTCTAGCACTCCCTCAGGGCTATAGCATCCTGACCCTTAATAGAGAGTCAAGAGGAGGTGGCATTGCCGTTATTTTTAAATCTTGTTATACCTGCACATTTGTGAAGGAGACTGTGGCTGACTGCGAGTGTGCGCGGTTTGGGGTCTCCTTCAACCCTAATTACACCATGTCGGGTTTGTTGGTGTACAGGCCACCAGGGCCGTCCAAAAAGTTTAGAGCACCACTGATTGAAGCAGTCAGTTCCTTGGCTATGAATGCGGCCAATTTTAGCGTTATCGGGGATCTGAATTTGCATCTAGATAGCCCTTTGGACGCGGAAATGGCTAACTTCGTTGTTGACCTTGCGGCATGTCAGTTAATCCAACTGGTTTCAGGTCCCACCCACTCTGCGGGCCATTTGTTGGACCCTGTCTTTTCTAACATTCCTTCCCTCACAGTCCACACTCCTGTCCCAGTGTGTTGGTCGGATCATTATCTAGTCTCCATGTCATTACGGGGTGTAGCACCCTCTCGGAAGGTTGACCAGAAGTCCTCCTTTAAGCGCCCTTGGCGCAAATTGAATTGGGATCAATTCCATGCTCTTCTCTGTACAAACATTGCCAGTCTGCCTGTTGACCCGGAGGATGCTAATATAGCACTATGGGACTGGATTGTCCAGCCCCTGGATACACTTATTACTGCCAAGTGGTCTAAGAATCATAATTCTAAATCTAACCCTTGGTATAATGACAAGTTAGCAACCATGCGCAAGGCATGTAAAAGGCTGGAGCGGGCTTGGAGATGGGACTATGACCCAGTTGCAAAGGGATGCTATCAGACGGCTATTAAAAACTACCATAGGTCTATTCAATTAGAACGGGCTGCCTTCTATGCTAAGGAAATAAGGGAGAGCTGTAATCCGGCCAAAAGTATTTTTTCAATAATTAAAAACCTTACATCACGGAAGACTTCAACAGCCCCTCTGATCAAGTCAAATCAGCAGTGTGAGGACCTTGCCACCTTCTTTGTTAGGAAGATGGAAGACATCTATCTGTCCTTCCCGCCGGTTCCAGCATACTTAAGTATGGCACCTAGACCTCTTACTACCGGTACCCTGGCGGTTTTTCCACCTATCTCTCAGGATCAGTTGCACTTGCTTTGCAATAAAATTAAATCTGGCTCCCCTGCTGACCCTCTCAAGCCCGACCAATTTAGGAACATTTTGCCGGTTCTCCTGGCACCTTTGTGCCAGCTGATCAATAGGTCCCTCTCCATGGCGACTGTTCCTAGGGCGTGGAAGCAAGCAAGGGTGGTCCCTCTGCTTAAAAAATCTACTCTGGATCCAGCTAAACCAGAGAACTTCCGCCCTATTTCTCTCCTGCCTTGGGCGTCCAAAATCACTGAGGCCTATATTAACTCCCTCTTAACTGAATTCCTGAATAAAAACAATGTTTTGGATCCTTCTCAGAATGGTTTTCGCCCAGGCCACAGCACGGAGTCGGCACTCCTAGCTGTGACGAACATCTGCGGGCAGCACTAGATGTAGGACGTACTTCACACTGATATTATTAGACCTCAGTGCCGCATTTGACACGGTCTCCCATTCCATTCTGTTGCAACGTCTGGAGGAGGCAGGCATAGTGGGCTCTGCCCTAGAATGGCTCTCTTCCTTTCTTTCTGAGAGGACATTTCAGGTGACAGCCCCCCCCTTTCACCTCTGGAGTTCACACCATTAAACAGTGTGTGCAACAGGGCTCATCTCTGAGCCCACTGTTATTTAATCTATACGTCCAACCTCTGGCCGCCATTGCTAGGAACAGAGGGCTGACCATTGTCTCCTATGCCGACGACATACAGTTGGTAGTGGCACTCTCGGACGACTCTACGCAGGACGCTCCCAAGTTTCGGAGCGACCTTGCGGCTGTCGCTGAGTGGATGACTGCCAACTGTCTCCAGCTTAACGCCAGCAAGTCGGAGGTGTTGTTGGTCGGGAAAGACGCTGGGTTATGGAGTGAGCGGTGGTGGCCTGCTGCCCTCGGCAGCGTCCCCCCCCCCAAACAGGTGGTAAAAAATCTGGGGGTATGGATGGACTCGGCCCTTAGTTTTCAGATCAAACAAAAAAGGTGGCAGGGACATGTTTCGGGCTACTGCGGGGGCTCAGACCTTTATTGGGTTTCTTTGACCCGTTGACCCGGCAAGTTATTGTCCAGTCCGCAGTTCTGTCAAGACTGGACTACGCCAGCTCGCTCTATCTGGGAACAAATAAGGCAGAAATTCTGAGACTACAAAGGGTCCAAAATTTGGCTGCCAGGACCCTTCTCGGCCTCCCTAGAGCCTGCTCCGTGGCAGATTCCATCCGCCGGCTTCACTGGTTGCCGGTGGCCAGGCGGTTAGAGTTTAAAGCTCTCTGTATGGCCTTTAAGATTCTGAAATCGGCCTCCCCAGAGATCCTGGCTAACCTGCTTTTGCCCTATGTACCTACCCGCCAACTCCGCTCTCTGGGGCAGCACCTATTGGTAGTCCCCCGGGTGAGGAAGATGCACGCGGGGGGTCGCTCCTTTCGCACCATGGCGGCAAAACTTTGGAATTCACTCCCGTTACAGATACGCAGCTTGAGCAACTATCTAACATTCCGGAAGGCAATTAAAACATACCTCTTTCCTTTGCCGTAGGCTCTAGTTTCCACCTGGGTCTTGGTTCTTTCACTGCTGTCAGCGCCGGGACGCCTCTTTGCTGGGGCAGCTGTGCGCTATACAAAAATGTATAACATAACATAACAGCCTCATTGATAATGCAGTGTAGGAACAGCCAGGTAATGGGCACCGAAAAGCCAGCCTTCCATAGGTCCTCCCTCCCTCACAAGCGTGCTCCCGTAGCAGATTCTGCCTTTAAAGCCACGTGTCAGATCCGGATCTCTGCTTATCTGATTGGTTTGATTAAATAATGATTCCTTTTAGTGGTGGTTGCTGTAAAATAAAAGAAGAAAAAAAATATAAAATAGCACTTACCTGGTGGCGGCCGCTTCGGTGCTCTTCTGTTCATCTGCTCCTCTCAACTCCCGGCACTCCATGCACAGGCTCCCAGACTCCCTACACCAATCCAGACTCTGCTCTCATGCTGGTAATACCCAGCATGAGAGTAGCGCCGGGATTGGTCTGAGCGGTCTGGTTTGATGCTCAGTCATGCCCTGGGACCCTGTGTCTGTTCTCCAGCTCTGGTGGAGAATTCTAAGTGTGCATGTCACTTTGGCCATCTTAAGATTGCCGGGCAAATCGCCATGCACACTTGCAGCCGTGCCTACCACTCCTCCTCTCTGCTGCTGATGTCCATAAGGATGGCCCCGCCCCGCTCTAGACTCAGCTCAGTGAGCAAATAAAATGATAATAAGCTGTTTTATTATCATTTTATTTTCCATGCTTTCACTGCTGAGAGAGCAGTGGGGCGATGCTCCTTCGCCTTAACAGAGGAGCTGCCGCTGATTCCTTTTAGTGTTTGCTAGCTTACAGTTATCATTGTTTTGCAGGCAGTCCATTTCTACACACTGTTGGTGTGGCTGTGCATGTTATTTACTAAATGACTACGTGCTGGCTAATGTTGTGTTTGCAGGCATTTCGTACCTGTATTCTGATTATTTTGATAGACATCCCTCTTCAAAAACCATGTTTAACTTCAGCCTGCATGCGCAAGAGCTATAAATATTTGCTGCTACCTGTCTGTCAGGCCCCCAGTGCACCTGCATTGATGAGCCCCCCAGTGCTACCACAGACTATGTCAGTGGCAAATTCCTGGAGAATCAAACCACTGAAAAAGTATATGCATGACCAACAGCTCAGGGGGTGCGTGTGCAGCCTGCAGGTGTGTGTGTGTTCATGCTGCAGGGTACTGTAAAGATCTGTGTTTTTGTTGGGGAGGGGAGAGTCTTTGTGAAACTGCAAGTTACAGGTCTAACTACTGCAGTGCACAGGACTCCTGTGCCGCTGCATAAATAAATGTGTGTACATCTTACAGGGCATGCAGGGTTGCGAGCCTTGGTGAAAGAGTAGGGCGGATTAGAATATCTCCTGGAAAGACCTGTGTATAACTGCAACTTACAGGTTTGATTCCTTGGATGATAACTGAGTGGGTTCATGTTTGGTCCCATGTAAAAGTTTGAGTAGGTCCAAGTGCCTGGTGTAGCGCTTGATCTCATGACATAACAATAGTACTGTTGCCGTAAGTATGGCAATGTAGCAGTCATATTATCATAGAACAAGACTTTATGATCTCACAGCTGTGTTGCTTGTTATCATACCCTCAGCACCCTCTCTAAAATAAATATCCTATTAAAAACCTTTGCAGTTTCCAAAGTCCTGCTTCCGAAGTCCCTCATGCCTTTTTCCCCCTGTGCACATTCACTTATAGAGTTCCAAATTAGGGGCCCCAGGATACACTACGCTCCTCCTTTACCTCCTTTGAGCTGGCGTAGACAGTGGCATAAAATCACTCCTGACCACTTTCAGGATTTAATCCCTATATCTTGGAACATCGAAGCAGAGAATGTAGAGGACGGCCTAGTCCGCTATAACTCTACTATTAAAACTGCCATTGATCTCTTGGCCCCTTTAAAGCAAAGCACTTACTCAGCCAGGCGTACTCAGACAGCATGGTTTTCTTCCAACCTCAAGACAGAAAAGAGTTTTTGCAAAAAACTGGAACGGCGCTGGCGCCTTTCCCATAATGCACTAGATAAAGCAAACTATAAAACTGCTCTGACTAAATATCATAAAAACATAAAAAAACGCCTGCAAAGCCCATATCGCACTGCAACTAGAACAGGCTGGGAATGCCCCCAAAACCCTCTATCAGATTCTTAAAACTTTCACTCATCCAAAAGCATGCAATAATGAGGAGGCTCCATCTCTAGATATATGTGACAAAATAGCAACTCACTTTACAAAGAAAATCGACTTAATCTTTGAGAAAATCACCTCTGATGGAAGTTTTCAACAGGTTCCCATAACCGACCACTCCCCCGCCCTGCATAACGTGCAGAAGCTACAAAACTTCCCCATGCTCATGCCCAGTGAAGTAGAGTCTTTACTCAACACTGTAAAATCAGGCTCCCCTCTTGATGTCATCCACGCCAAGACCACCACGCTGCTGTCCAAACAGCTCGCTATTCCTATTTGCTCAATCCTTAATCTCTCGCTGAGTAAAGGTCAACTCCCTACGAGCGGAAGGCGGCACAAATAATACCCTTACGTAAGAACCTTAAGGCTCCTATGGACGACCTTTCCAACGATCGCCCTATTTCACTGTTACCTCTCCTGAGCAAGATATTAGAAAAACATATCAATAAACATCTGTCTGACTTTGTCGAAGCCTCCAGCTGTCTTGATCCATCTCAGTCAGGTTTTAGACCCAGGTATAGTACTGAGTCAGCACTGATTGTTGTCACTGATAACATCAGACAGTCCCTGGACAACAGGCAAGCAGTACTTCTTGTACTGCTCGATCTGTTGGCGGCCTTCGACACTGTCTCACATCAAATTCTGCTCAGGAGACTCAGAGAAATAGGAATCCAAGGAACAGCTTTACAATGGATGTTGAGTTTCCTTTCACATAGAACTCAGACTATTAACCTGGGCCCATTCCGCTCCAAGACCGTGGAACTGACAAAAGGGGTACCCCAGGGATCTTGTCTAAGTCCCACTTTATTCAACATCTATGTTGCTCCCTTGGCAGGATTACTTAGGAACTTAGGTTTTGTGCCTATTTCTTATGCTGATGATACTCAGCTCCTACTCTCCTTCGATAAAAATAAGCTCAATAAAAATAAGTCCACCTTCTTAGAAGGCATGAAGATCATTGCTAGCTGGATGAGGCATAATTTCCTCCAGCTCTATGCGGGAAAAACCGAAATTATGTTGTTTGGTGATTTATCCATGAGTTAGTCCCCGAGCTGGTGGCCTGCGGAGCTGGGTTCCACACCAGTCCCCAAGACTGTGGTCAAAAACCTAGGCGTCCGCCTGGACCAGAAGCTAACTCTGAAGGAACATGCTTCAACCACCGTCGGCGCTTGCTTCCATGTGCTAAGCCTCCTCCGAAGGGTATTTCCCTTCCTTCCTCTGACCACTCGGAAAACCCTCATCCAGGCACTAGTGCTAAGTCGCCTGGATTACTGCAATGCCCTTCTGATCTGAGCTAATGAAGCGTCACTGAACAGATTGCAAGTGGTCCAAAATACTGCAGCCTGACTGGTCTCCAATGCTCCCCCCCTTACCTCCTCCCTCCCCCTCTTGCAGCGATTGCATTGGCTTGCAGTACGGAAACGGATCCGATTCAAGATCTGTTGCATTGTGCACAAATCTTTGAACGGTAAAGGTCCCAGTTATCTGGCAGAAAAATTCACTAAATATCTGCCACTCAGGGCGTTACGCTCAGGAAACAAATCCTTACTTGTGGTTCCACGCTGTAAAAAAGCTCGGCTGGGTGGTAAAGCCTTCTTCCACTTAGCCCCTATCTATTGGAACCAATTACCCATCCATCTGCGGGAGTGCTCTGATCACCTGCAGTTCCGTAAGTACCTTAAGACTGCATTGTTCTGATCTGCTCCTCTTCTCTGGTCCACGAAAGCAGTTCAGTAGCGCGGAGATACCCCTTGGGGGGTGATTCAGGTGCTTTATAAATCAATAAATATCAAATATCAAACAGATAGACGAACACCCAGGGCGTCCCCAACCTGTCTGGCTGCGATGCCCCAATCTTTCACCGTGACAGTCCCACACACACTGCACCTGCTCTAACCTACGCAAGTGCGTTGAAAGCACAATATATATATTAATCTTCTATTTCAGGGGTTTTGCAGTTGTTTCAAGATATTTTTGAAGCTTCTCGTTGCTCAAAGGGGTGTAATTTCTGATTATCTCTTTCAATGCACTTCATTGCTTGCTTTTACTTGCAAGAAAGTTTCACTCTAAGTGTCACACAATTGGCAGTTGAATGTCACTCATAAGTACACTGAAACCATGGACATGTCACACATAAGCAACCTGAAAACTTGGTAGATGTGAACATGGGGTAACTTGGACCTTTGCTTTAAATGAGAGGCCAATTCAGTGCTTAATTTGAGCTGGTACTTTCCGGTGCTCAGCACCGACACTTAATTGGTTTCCGGGGCTCGGCACCGGCACCTCATTGTCAACACCATACAGTTTACCACATGGTGCCGCTGGTCATCTAATTTAGAGATGAGCAGAACAACGGTTGTTTAGGAATACAATATACATTAAAATTGCTCATACCTGCCTCCCCAGCCATTCCTTTAGCTTTGGGGACCTGGAATAATCTGAACTGTCGCATTTACATGCGAGAGAGATGGTTAGTAGTTGTTTTGGCAGCGATGACAAGGGCAATGGGTGGTGCAAGCTGCAGTGGCCTCCTGGTCAGAGCCCTGGCACTTAATATTTTACAAATTAAGCACTGCATTGGAGCTTAAGCCCCGCTACCACCTTTCCTCGAGCTCTCTGGTACTGGCAGACAAGAACTAATAAATCGTTGCGTCACACTCTGCTGCCATACACGGTAAAACGGAGCACGCACCCACAGAGCTCTGGAAGTTAAGAGCTTAAAAACCATTTACGACCAGTTGGGTCCTCGTGGTCACCAGGAGAGTTGACGGTGAGCCGCTCTCCTAACCTTGTCACACATGGAGGATACCAAAATGGCGGACACACGTCATGCTAAATACGGTAACCGTAGATAATTTTACCTCTACTCTTTGCACTATGGGAAACTTCTCTACACGTGTGGCCGCCAGTGTTTGGATCATTACAATGAAAAAAGAAAATGATTCAAATCAGTTCTGTTTCTCGATAATGTTGAGTTCGTCAAAGAGAGATAACATACAAAAAAATGCTCGAGCAGCTCGCGGGAGAGCGAGGCAGCGGAGCCGCGCGCCGGGAGATATTTGTGTAGCGCATTAGCTCTCTTGGGGCCTGCTCCTTTCTGCAGCACTCCAGGCTGCAGAGAGAGGACGCCGTGAGACGTCTGGGAGCGCAACAGAAATTAATCTTTTAAAAAAGCGCTCTTGGCAGATTAAATTACTGTTAAAATGCTAATACACTTTTAATGATTCGGATACCCAGTATTTGCCAAGATATTTTTTCAGATTGCCATTATTGATTGGCAAACATTTTTCATAGTGTAACGTACTGCCTCTGGGACCTCTGATAAAAGCAAATTAAACACACTGTAATAAGGAAAGATGAACTGAAAGCACAGCAGAGCTTGTGCATAGTAATAAGGGACACGTAGGTAAGGCTGAAGAAGTAGCACGTATTTTATTATTTTAGCACATGTGTCAGATCCAGAGGGAAGGATATAATCCATCTTTATTACCAAACATTTCAAACATATATGCTGTCGATTGATCATAAGCAGTGGTATAGATTTTGAAAACATAAAGTATGGTGGGGTGCAGACTATGGAGAGGACATTGCAACAACAAACGGAAGTCCAGAGGACACTCATGGTGAAGCCATTACCAGCTTTGCCATCTGCAGTAGGATGTGTAGAGGTGAGGCTCTTCAAATAAGAGGTGTCAGAGCCCCTTTCAGAGGGCCACCGGGCCTGAAATGGCTACTGGCCCATTTGTGGTGGTGGAGTCCTTTTACTTCTGATGTGCCGGGACCGACCTACAATGGATCCTGCTCAAGTGGACCAAGTACCCCTTCTACACTTGACTGTCAGTCAGGGCCGTTTCTAGGTGTTTTGCCGCCCCAGGCGAGAATTGAAAAATGCTGCCCCCTTCCTTTTACTACCATCACTCTCTCCCCCTGTCATCCAGGCTAGAAGAATTAATGCATTAGATATAAAAGCAAGAAGTGTCCCTTTTCCAATGACAGTCTTCGGGTATGCATGTGATGCCCATTTATGCAATAGGCTGGACAGCGTTGTGCTAATTGTTTCATGGGGAGACAATGTGTGGCAGAATGCAGGCTTGTGGGTGGTGGTATAACGCTCTCCTTGCAGTATTGTGGTTTGTGGGCAGCAATGTAAGCAGGGCCAGCATACATGCTGAGTGGATTTGTAATGCAAAGCGCTTATAAGTGGCACCGCGCGCAATGCCGCTCAGGGATGGGACACAATGCAGAGCAGCACAGCACAGCACAGCTGGTGGAAGACAGCGGAGAGCAAAGATGGTTTATGTGCCGGTGCAAGGCAACGTAACTTGATGAAGGCAGTGCCGAGTTGATTTATGTGCCCTTTTCCTTGCAGATGGAAGCGGCAAGAAGCCCTATGTATCTAAACAGGGCGCGCTGCCCTGTGGATCGAAGAGCTCCCTACAACAGAGCCGTGGATGTAGTCAGAGCAGTTAAAAGAAGGTCTTGTTAAACACAATTTAAAGGAGTTCCTAGCATGTCGTGAAAGTAATTTCACAAATTGCGCAAACGTTCACTTGTTCACCATTGCCTATTACCAGGGCAATGAAAATTTGCGCGTTCGTCTATCTTCGAATCTAGGTCATTTAGTGTAACCCCGCATGAAGTGACGTAAAACTAAAGAGTTCTTGGAACATAACTAAGTGACTGAATAGATGATTTCGGACATGTCTGTCCTCCAAGCAGCAGCCACTGTAGAACCAAACATTGCGCTTGATGGCACAATCAAACATTACCTGCTCTGGCATAGACGGTAGTACCTTTCAAGTCACCCTGATCATACTCTGATAGTTGCAGTACAGATTAAAGGGCGCTTTGTGCAGCGTGACATGTATTGTGAGTCAGCGTAGGCCATTGTGACTAGTGGACGCAGCCGGCCGTGTCTGAGAGTGTTACTAGACTCAGTGTACAATATGCACTGCATGGTTCAGTGTGGTAAGTGAGTACAGTGCGGCACCTGATTTGGACAAAAGGATATGGCTGCGCCAAATCGTGGTGATGACCAGTACCGAACGACCATGATGCTACTAAATGGAACACAGAAACTTGGTTCCGAGGTGCTCTGTTCTGGATAGATTACTCCAAACTACAAGTGGTCAGTCTGTGCCAAATGTCAATCAACGTGACTTCTTCACAGCTTACCCTCTGTATGGTAGAGCAAGTTGTGGTAAATATCGCACACAACGCCTGGCACATTTGACGGTGGGCGCAGACTGCCATGTAACAAGCTCTCCTGCTTCCGGTGTGATTTCGTGCAGCTGGTGTGCCAGTGCAAGGCAAAGAGCCCAGTCAGTGAAGGGTACCCTTGGGGTGTTAAGAGACCTGTGGATTTTAGAGCGTTGTGTAACTAGCAAGCGATTTCTGCGCCATGTGCCGGCATTGTGCAATGCAGAATGCAGTTTATTGTTGCAGGCCAGTGTTCTTTCAGTACAGAGTGCGACAGGCCTGGCAGTGCTGCAGTGTGGCATGAAGGCATCAGTGCCTTTGTGTGGTCTGTTATAATCATGGTTTTGTTGCGCTATGCAATGCTCAAGTAAGTGACTGCAAGAGTGTAGCTTGGGTGCAGAGTTTCCAGTGGTTGCAGTTACTCGTGTGACCCGTGCCAGATGCTGTGGTTTCTGGTAGGCAGTGCGACAGCCCATTGAGAAGTGCCCTGTGTACCTGCTATGCCTGGGAAAATGAAACGAATACCTAAGCATAGCAGTCAGCATTGCTGCAGCAGGTGGTGTGTTAGTGTGCTGGAACAATGTCGTGTGAGTGAAGGTTGGCCTGCGCGTGTCAATATGCCATGTGGCAATACGTGTGTTTTGTGAAATTGTCGGCATGTGCAAGGCAGAACATCCCGTTTAATGCGAATCGTCCTGTGTAGAAAGCGGTGTGGTTTGTGCATGCATTATGTTAGGGGGGTGCCGTCTGATAAGACTGGCAGAATTACTTGTGCTCCCTGTGCCGTGTGTCCTGCGGCACACTTTGTATGTCAGTGCATGGCGGAGAGTGTCTTAGGCAAAGAGTCCCAAGCGGCTCTCAGGGTTACTTTTGCCAGGTGGCTCGTGACACTTGCTCTATGCCAGTGCATGGCAGTGTGCCGTGGGGCAGAGTCCCATATGGCTGGCAGTTACAAGTGTGCCCTTTCGCAAGAAGTGTGGTTTGTGGAATACACAGGCCAGCGCACAACCCCTTCCTTACCTTGCCGCTGACTCAGCGTCGCTGGCCTGGATGTCCCAGTACAAGGCCTGCACCAGCTTGGCCGTCTCCTCGTTACTCTGGCTGTTGATGTCCTACAGCACCAGCACAGCCCGGCGCCGAGCCAGCTCCAGGGCAAAGAGTCACCCGTCACCAGGCACAACTTGCCCGTCACGCTCTTCTCCCGGGGCCGCACCAGCCAGCGACCTGCCGCCTCCGCGAAGGCCCAGAGCACCTTCAGGGTGACCAGCAGCAGTTCCAGCAGGGTGTTCATTCCAACAGGCGGAGAGGGCAGACCGCCTGGAGTACAGAAAACAGTGTACTGTTGGGGAGTGGGGAGAACTAGTGGCGCGCACGGCCCCCGCCCTGGCGCCGAACGTGACATCACGTCACGTCGAATTGTAGAAGGCGCTACCCAGTTCAAGGGGATTCCCAAACTCATGTTTTTGCCGCCCTCCCCCTTTTGCCGCCCTAGGCGGCCGCCTAGTCTTGCCTAATGGTAGAAACGGCCCTGCTGTCAGTGGTAGCTGGGGTCCAAAGGTCAAGGCTCACTCACAGGGTGATATTGATACAGGCCAGGGAACACAACTCATAACTCAAAGTGCAGGCAGTACAAACAATAATTGAATGTCCAGCCAAATACTTGCTTTTATAAGAAAAAGTAGTATTTATTTCTAATTCTACACATGCAAAGAGATGCGACATTCAAATTCAATAACACAATCCCCCTTGAGGTCGGGTCATGTGACTCCTTTTCCCACCCTCCTTCGCCACTGGTTGCTGCATCAGGGAATGCAAACTATTAGGCAGTACTGAAGAGTTCTTCCTTCTGACATTTTAGGAACTTAGTCAAAAGTATCCATTGTACCGTAGCACCATTAGTAGCAAGTCCTATGGGGCCCCAAAGGCCCTGTGTCAGTCTTACCCACTCCAGCGGCATGACAGTGTTCCGCGGTGCAGCGAGTGCCCTCTCCTTGGGCGGTCTCCAGTCCGGCAAAGATGGGCTGCTTGCGATGGACACAGCAGCACTCAGCAGTGCAGTTTCTTCCTGTCGAGAAGCGCTGCTGGTCGGTTTCCAGGATCGGACTGCTCCTACTCGGTGGACACAAAATTCAAGTTATGCTTCACCTAGCAGAGGTGAGGGGGTCCTGGTGTGGTCATCCAGCTACCGACTGGAGCTCCAACGAGGAGGTGACGTCCCCAGTGGCGTCTCAGTAAGCCTTGGGACTTCATTAGGTGCCAATCATGCATGCGTGTGAACTCGACCCACTGGTCAAAGCAGTTCTCCTTCAGTCCGAGACGATGGTAACCGGCAGCCTCTCCCGGCATATAGGTTTGCTGAAGTACTCACGATCAGGGCGCAGACTCTCCTTAGGTGATCATCCACACTACAACGACCCATCCTGGCATAAAGGGTCACTGAACTTAGCATCCACAAGTCCTGCACTCCTAGCTCAAACTCAGTTCACTGGTGCTCCCCTCTGGCATACGGAGTCACAGCGATACGGCAGTGGAGCTTGGAGCTTCCTGCCCAGTGCTTTTGATATGGTTCAGAACAATATAGCCCTCTCCTGACATACAAGGTTCAGAGCCTATACTTCAACAGCCTGAATGGTGCACAGCCTCACGCCTTGTGCCGTGCTCCCCTCTGGACCACGCTCCCTTCAACACTCTCCTCTCCCTCACAGGGCACACTGGTCTTGGCAAGTAGGCCGGTGATGGTGTTCCAGCCTCCAGGACAGGTGAGCTTGGTGTCCTTTGCCCCCTGTCCTGGTCACAGGTGAAAGTCTTGCAGAGCTTCCTCATCTCACACGGCCCATCTGGCTGGTTGACAGATGACACATTTCTAGGGACTCTACCTCCCCTTCTTATAGTTCTTTTTCAGACAGTAAATGTAATTTAGGGTCTGAGTCTTTGAAGTTTTATGTTCGGGTTCTGCTTCTTTTGAAGTGGGCGCTTCTTTTTATCTTCCTTCATGAAAGAGGTCTGTCACAGCAGGCATGACTCTGAAGCTAATTGTCCACAACATAATTCATGGGAGTGACCAGAGTTTACACCAGGTTGTAAACCACAGCGATATGTGCATCACAGGGTTAATCCTAGTCCCTCACCCTACTCTTTATAATTCTCTTATCAGCCCCATCTCTCTTCCTGAGATGTGTCCAGGCCCCTTCCTTGTGATCTATCACTGAATCAAAGAGCAGGCTTTTGAAATGTAAAGGAAGTTTGTTGTTTTCGCTCCAGTGTGTCCCTACGCAGCTCCTCCTCATGTGTTCACTATGCAGGCCTGGGCTTAACAAAATAAAACTCAGGGTCCACCATACAAAGTACTGTTGCAGACACACTTACTCAGTGCACTCTCACAGCACACTTTCAATCTAGCACTAAAACCTCTATGCATTGTACATTTACCTGTACAGATGCATTAAGTAATGCAATGTAAAGACTTAAGGCAACACAATTTCAAAAGTGACTTAATACAGTTAATAAAGTGACAACCCATATATATAAGAAGAACCGACAAATACTGATATACCAAATAGAGTATCAAAACTTATATTTTATTAATTCAATATAAATACTAAAAGAAGACCCAATCATGCTACTCCATTCGTATCAGCATTCATACCATGAACATAATCAAAGCACCATAAAAACATTAATTTTGAAACAAGGACAATGATCACAATTGATATCGAATTAAGAAAAACAAATGTGGCAAGACTGTAGTAGACTGTTCTGTTCTACGCGCGTTTCGGCACAAGACAGTGCCTTCGTCAGAAAAAGGGCCACAAATTTTCTGATGGAATCTGAAAAGAAGATACATATCATATACTCGGTTCTTACTATAATGGATACTAATACCGCCAGGAGGGCGTGCAGAGATAACTAATTGTTTGCATCTAACCATACAGTTGATAAATTAATTACAAGGCAGTAAATATAAGAAACTTAAAAAGATAGACAGTAAAATAGATTGAAGTTATACCTAGAAACTCCTAAAGTAGACACTTGTGATAGGGTGAAAAGAGTCCCTGTATAGTGAGCCAAACCACCATAGAGTTAATATATCACCCTGTGATCAACTTTGCATGCTGATAGTGATACAGTTAGTGACCCAAAATGAAACAATTAAAATATATCAAGACTGAAAATAACCTTAAATGAAAGGCAACAGCAACCAAAAGAAAATCAATGGATTCTGTTGAACGTAGAATTATTCGTTGTATCAGGGTACACTCAAAAGATGCTGCAAAGATAGTTATAAAACTGCATCTTTATAAATGTGTAATATATAGTCGAAAATATGATATCTGATATAGGAAAAGAATACAATTACCTTTAAACTATGCGTCTTCAAGATAATAAGAATAATGTAGGGCAGATGCACCCAAACTAGATGCGCTAACTTCCGGTAGCTAACTGCAATTCAATGCTGTAATAAAGAAATGATGGATTGTATCAAAGTAACAACTAATTAGCTACCTTCAATTTTTAAACAATACGTGGCAAACGTAAGATAAGAGTTACCTTTAAATCATGATATTCTAAATAAAGTACTCAACTGCTAAGATTTAAGATGTTAACGTCCATAAGTTACTTACTACAGTAAAGAAGAAATAAGGTTACTGTTAGAATAGCTACATAATGACAATCTTCAGAGAAAAACACCTTGCAGCCTAAAAGTGAAGAGATGAATGAGACATACATACATCTCGATTGTTATTTCAATTCACGAGACAATAAAATCTATAGAATCAAGGAAATAAATCAGTAAAACCTATGGTTTAAGGATATGTATACATAGTGTACATTCAGCCATGAATATTTAAAACCATAGGTTATCCTTACAGATACACTGATTGCACAAGAGGTGCAGAACGATGACTGATATGTTCATATCAACAATATGCAAGTATCTTTGACTATTAGAGTTAAATATAATCAGGTTGTTGAATATGGCCGTTATATAGAAAAAAGAAATGAAGCTAGTTCACATGGATAATTCCGGCTAAAATTGCTCATAGGCATTGTGTAACGCGGCCGCCAATGCACATATAGATGTAATCAAACTGTTGAGTGAATTCACAAAAGGGATTCGACAAAGACGCTCGAGGACATTATATCGGGCAGATACCAACTGGCCTCTAACTACAATCAAAACTGCTGGTAAAGTTAGCATGAATTGCATTTATAAAGCTTTGGTTCATTAAAAGGCAGCAGTCAGCGCCAACTTTCGCTAAGACGGACTTAAAGAGCCGAATAGACTTCCAGGATTAAGACTACAAGTATGACTTACTTATTTTACGATATCGAGTCTCCACATCTTGGATTTCTCAGCACGCCGTAATTGCAGCGTGCAAGCTAACCGGCAACGATTTAATTTCCGCATTATGTAGAGGGAGAGCCGATCACGTGTTTTGTATTATCCAATAGGAAGGCGGTTGTGACTAACCAAAGCTTTATTGACTCGTAAATGGGTCACACTCAAGCACTCGCAACTATGTCTTATAGGAAAAATATTTTAGAATTGTATATATGGATGTTAAATACTAAGACCGAGTCCTAAGTAAAAATACATTAGGATCTAATTGAAAGATCACACCTCAGCAGTTTAAAACATAGACAATCTGCTATATTGAGGACGCTAGAATGCTTGCTTTAGTTAGTGACGGTTATGTTGAAGCTGTGAAAAGTAGATAACCACTAAAAGATGTCTATAGAAGCAATACCTTTGAATTCACATCACAGCCATAAACCTTGCTTTGTACCCAATACAATGGCTGTCAGCAGTTATGTGCTGAATGTGCAATAAGAAAAGAAATACACCGAAAAGTATATACGAATGTGTGACCAACACAAAACTCGCATTAAAGACAACTACTAAATCGAAATGAATATAGTTCAGCTACCAAAATTATAAGTGTGCACACATTTCCTCTATTGAAGGGCCAGCACTAGTGGAAACGATCAGTAGTTATAACCTGTCAGGAAAAAGGAGGATTAGCCGGTGTTGAATCGTGTTGCCTGTTACCACGGAATTTCTTGGTTAAGGCCTTGTGAGAACGTGTCCAAAGTGAATATCCAAAACACCTCCCTTCTTTTCCTGATTTCATCAGAATCTGTGCCTATCTTATTAGTGATTTTTTCTAGGATAAGCCAATCAATTTGTTCATGGCTATGTCCAACTTCAAGGTAATGTTTGACTAAAGGTGCGTTGATCTTCTTTGTATGGATGGCTGAACGATGTTCAGTCAACTGAGTTGCTAAAGTTCTGGATGTTTCCCCTACGTATCCCATTTTGCAGGGGCATAGCAAAAGATAGATAATATTTTTGGATTTACAATTGGTAAACGATTTCAGCGTAATTATACGCGAATTATACATGAATTTCTTTGTTATTATTGCATTATCACAGGCTTTGCATTGGGTACACTTGTTGTTACCCAATAGTGGAGTCATGTTATCTAGCGTCATTTGTACCGGCAGTTTTTTCTTGACCATGCGCGAATGTACTATTTGGTCTTTAAGGTTTTTATTTCGCCTTTGAGCAAACATCGGGCGCGGCAAAATATCATCACCCTCTGAATTTATATTCAAGATATTCCAAAGGGCACATATTGCTTGTCGCACTTTCTCATTGGCTGCTGAGTGTCGTGTGACACATACTAGCTTCGGTGCAGATTTGGGAGGATGATTACCAAGTAAATGGTCCCTATAATAAAATCTAGCACGTTTATACGCTTCTCGTATTAATCTCTTTGGATAGCCACGTACCATGAATTTAGATTTCATCATGTCTGATCTAATATCATAGTCTGTAATGTTGGTACAGTTTCTCCGTAAACGGAGAAACTGACCAAAGGGGATACTTTCTTTTTGTTTACTGGGGTGAAAACTTGTGAAATGTAATAAGGTATTTCTCGCAGTAGGTTTAACATATAGATCCACTGCGAGAAAATGATCTTGTTCCTTAATTTCAATATCCAGAAATTCTATGTGACTCTGGCTGGTGTGGGCAGTGAATTTTAAATTACAGTCACAAAGGTTGATCCATAACAAAAATTCAGATAGTTCACTAGATTCAGTTGTCCAGATGAAAAATATATCATCTATATAACGAGCCCAGTTTTTAATGGACTCGTAAAAGGGGGCTATCTCATTATATATATGTATACTTTCAAAGTGAGCCATATATATATTTGCTACAGCAGGAGCACAAGACGCCCCATACTTACTCCCTTTATTTGCCGGTAAAAGTTACCATTGAAATCAAAAGTATTCTCTTCCAAGACTATTTTCAAGATGGAATTAATAAACTCAGGACTGCAGTCAATTTAAAATTGCTCTATAAACCAATGTACTGCTATAAGAGCCCCTTCCTGCGGTATATTGCTGTAAAGGGACTCAACGTTTCACAAGTTTTCACCCCAGTAAACAAAAAGAAAGTATCCCCTTTGGTCAGTTTCTCCGTTTACGGAGAAACTGTACCAACATTACAGACTATGATATTAGATCAGACATGATGAAATCTAAATTCATGGTACGTGGCTATCCAAAGAGATTAATACGAGAAGCGTATAAACGTGCTAGATTTTATGATAGGGACCATTTACTTGGTAATCATCCTCCCAAATCTGCACCGAAGCATGTATGTGTCACACGACACTCAGCAGCCAATGAGAAAGTGCGACAAGCAATATGTGCCCATTGGAATATCTTGAATATAAATTCAGAGGGTGATGATATTTTGCCGCGCCCGATGTTTGCTCACAGGCGAAATAAAAACCTTAAAGACCAAATAGTACATTCGCGCATGGTCAAGAAAAACTGCCGGTACAAATGACGCTAGATAACATGACTCCACTATTGGGTAACAACAAGTGTACCCAATGCAAAGCCTGTGATAATGCAATAATAACAAAGAAATTCATGTATAATTCGCGTATAATTACGCTGAAATCGTTTACCAATTGTAAATCCAAAAATATTATCTATCTTTTGCTATACCCCTGCAAAATGGGATACGTAGGGGAAACATCCAGAACTTTAGCAACTCGGTTGACTGAACATCGTTCAGCCATCCGTACAAAGAAGATCAACACACCTTTAGTCAAACATTACCTTGAAGTTGGACATAGCCATGAACAAATTGATTGGCTTATCCTAGAAAAAATCACTAATAAGATAGGCACAGATTCTGATGAAATCAGGAAAAGAAGGGAGGTGTTTTGGATATTCACTTTGGACACGTTCTCACAAGGCCTTAACCAAGAAATTCCGTGGGAACCGGCAATACGATTCAACACCGGCTAATCCTCCTTTTTCCTGACAGGTTATAACTACTGATCGTTTCCACAAGTGCTGGCCCTTCAATAGAGGAAATGTGTGCACACTTATAATTTTGGTAGCTGAACTATATTCATTTCGATTTAGTAGTTGTCTTTAATGCGAGTTTTGTGTTGGTCACACATTTGTATATACTTTTCGGTGTATTTCTTTTCTTATTGCACATTCAGCACATAACTGCTGACAACCATTGTATTGGGTCCAAAGCAAGGTTTATGGCTGTGATGTGAATTCAAAGGTATTGCTTCTATAGACATCTTTTAGTGGTTATCTACTTTTCACAGCTTCAACATAACCGTCACTAACTAAAGCAAGCATTCTAGCATCCTCAATATAGCAGATTGTCTATGTTTTAAACTGCTGAGGTGTGACCTTTCAATTAGATCCTAATGTATTTTTACTTAGGACTCAGTCTTAGTATTTAACATCCATATATACAATTCTAAAATATTTTTCCTATAAGACATAGTTGCGAGTGCTTGAGTGTGACCCATTTACGAGTCAATAAAGCTTTGGTTAGTCACAACCGCCTTCCTATTGGATAATACAAAACACGTGATCGGCTCTCCCTCTACATAATGCGGAAATGAAATCGTTGCCGGTTAGCTTGCACGCTGCAATTACGGCGTGCTGAGGAATCCAAGATGTGGAGACTCGATATCGTAAAATAAGTAAGTCATACTTGTAGTCTTAATCCTGGAAGTCTATTCGGCTCTTTAAGTCCGTTTTAGCGAAAGTTGGCGCTGACTGCTGCCTTTTAATGAACCAAAGCTTTATAAATGCAATTCATGCTAACTTTACCAGCAGTTTTGATTGTAGTTAGAGGCCAGTTGGTATCTGCCCGATATAATGTCCTCGAGCGTCTTTGTCGAATCCCTTTGTGAATTCACTCAACAGTTTGATTACATCTATATGTGCATTGGCGGCCGCGTTACACAATGCCTATGAGCAATTTTAGCCGGAATTATCCATGTGAACTAGCTTCATTTCTTTTTTCTATATAACGGCCATATTCAACAACCTGATTATATTTAACTCTAATAGTCAAAGATACTTGCATATTGTTGATATGAACATATCAGTCATCGTTCTGCACCTCTTGTGCAATCAGTGTATCTGTAAGGATAACCTATGGTTTTAAATATTCATGGCTGAATGTACACTATGTATACATATCCTTAAACCATAGGTTTTACTGATTTATTTCCTTGATTCTATAGATTTTATTGTCTTGTGAATTGAAATAACAATCGAGATGTAAGTATGTCTCATTCATCTCTTCACTTTTAGGCTGCAAGGTGTTTTTCTCTGAAGATTGTCATTATGTAGCTATTCTAACAGTAACCTTATTTCTTCTTTACTGTAGTAAGTAACTTATGGACGTTAACATCTTAAATCTTAGCAGATGAGTACTTTATTTAGAATTTCATGATTTAAAGGTAACTCTTATCTTATGTTTGCCACGTATTGTTTAAAAATTGAAGGTAGCTAATTAGTTGTTACTTTGATACAATCCATCATTTCTTTATTACAGCATTGAATTGCAGTTAGCTACCGAAGTTAGCGCATCTAGTTTGGGTGCATCTGCCCTACATTATTCTTATTATCTTGAAAACGCATAGTTTAAAGGTAATTGTATTCTTTTTCCTATATCAGATATCATATTTTCGACTATATATTACACATTTATAAAGATGCAGTTTTATAACTATCTTTGCAGCATCTTTTGAGTGTACCCTGATACAACGAATAATTCTACGTTCAACAGAATCCATTGATTTTCTTTTGGTTGCTGTTGCCTTTCATTTAAGGTTATTTTCAGTCTTGATATATTTTAATTGTTTCATTTTGGGTCACTAACTGTATCACTATCAGCATGCAAAGTTGATCACAGGGTGATATATTATCTCTATGGTGGTTTGGCTCACTATACAGGGACTCTTTTCACCCTATCACAAGTGTCTACTTTAGGAGTTTCTAGGTATAACTTCAATCTATTTTACTGTCTATCTTTTAAGTTTCTTATATTTACTGCCTTGTAATTAATTTATCAACTGTATGGTTAGATGCAAACAATTAGTTATCTCTGCACGCTCCCTGGCGGCATTAGTATCCATTATAGTAAGAACCGAGTATATGATATGTATCTTCTTTTCAGATTCCATCAGAAAATTTGTGGCCCTTTTCCTGACGAAGGCACTGTCTTGTGCCGAAACGCGCGTAGAACAGAACAGTCTACTACCGTCTTGCCACATTTGTTTTTCTTAATTCGATATCAATTGTGATCATTGTCCTTGTTTCAAAATTAATGTTTTTATGGTGCTTTGATTATGTTCATGGTTTGAATGCTGATACTGAATGGAGTAGCATGATTGGGTCTTCTTTTAGTATTTATATTGAATTAATAAAATATAAGTTTTGATACTCTATTTGGTATATCAGTATTTGCTCGGTTCTTCTTATATATATGGGTTGTCACTTTATTAACTGTATTAAGTCACTTTTGAAATTGTGTTGCCTTAAGTCTTTACATTGCATTATTTAAGCCCTGCCTTAAGGAACCGCACCCTTGTGCAGGGGGCCTCTGTCTTTACGCTACAGATGCATTAAGTATACACTCAGAATCTGGGCGCACTGTTCAGTACTGAAGCTTTTCTATATTCAACCAAGTGCTTATTTTAAAACTTACACCCTGCCAGTGTGGAATCCATTTTATTTGCTTGTCCTTTTGTGTGCAGTTTGACCATTATATGATATTCAATGATGATAAGGTCTGTAAAACTTGCACAGCAAAAATGTATGACCCTTGTCAACTAATGTACTTGCTGAAGTAAATATCTCGTAACACAACGTAAGGCTTGCTCAAGGACACTACTTACAACATGTACTACTTCGCTATCCCAGCAACAGACAACATTACCAAACCATATATCGATGAGATGAAGTGTCTGTCTCAAATTGGTTACAGCATTGATTAGTCTTGGAAAAAACCCACTGTCCCAATCACTGGACGCATGGCATGTGAGGGACACATGAGGGACATGTAAAGGTGATGAGCACCTCCAGGGCCGGACTGGCCGTAGCGGGCACCGGGCATTACCCCGGTGGGCCGCCAGGGTGGGGGCTGGTTTCGGGCCCCTCGGGGGCCGGTTTTGTTACAGGGCCGTTTTTGCAGCATAGCTGCAATATCGGCCCCTGTAACAAAATCGGCCGAAACCGGGCCTGGCAAACAGCTCGGCCGCACTCCTATCCCCCAGGGGGGCCAGCCGAGCACTTTTCCAGGGTGGGTTTTGGTTCCCAGTCCGGCCCTTTGCACAACCACACTGTATCATGCAGGCAGCACGCACTATTAGCTTCTTCTGATTGGCTCTGTATTCAATAATTGTGTAACATACTGTCTGATGATGGACATGTGATGTCATTGGTCCATATTTGCTGAGACATTCTCTTGTACTTGTGATTTGATTGGTCATGTACCAAAACACCTTTTTGTGGTTTACAGAAATAAAAGGTGTCCTGAACTTCTGCAAATTGGACACTTGGTTACCAGGCTAGCTGTCCCTGTGTTCACTTATAAAGCTGCCTTTAAAATTCACCAGTGTCTTTGACTGTTTTATACAGGTTTCTACACCAGCACACACACTCCCCATGGGCATTCTGCACAACTGTTCACCCTTCATGGATTGTACTTCACACCAGCAAACATACACCCAGCACATGCAGTTCCTGCAAACGCACTGCATCTCTCATGTAATGTATTTCTCCCAGGCACACATACACCTGCACATGTACTAACCACCCATGCACTGCACAGTACTGATGCAAAAGAAAGAATTGATGGACGGAATGCTGGACAATGCAAACATTCACCCCCAGTCAAAAGGATCTGGGTTAAATCCATCATTCTTTTACTCACCTCACCACACCACCCCAGTTTGGACCCAGCCATATGCAAATCAGTCTTGACCTTGTTCCTTGTGGGAACAGTCCAGCCCGAACTGCCAAGCCAGGTCCTCCCTGGACCGGAAACAAGCATCCTGGGACCGGTTTCAGGACATCACCCTTCATCAGCCAGGCTAGCTTGAATCCAGTGGTGTAGTGAGCACGGGACCCACGTCTGGGCATACCCTTCCCACTTAGGGCGACATATGCAAAAGAAACAATTAATAGACGGAATGCTGGACAATGCAAACATTCATCCCCGGTCACAAGGATCTGGGTTAAATCCATCATTCTTTTGCTCACCACACCACCCCAGTTTGGACCCAGCCATATGCAAATCAGTCTTGACCCTGTTCCTTGTGGGAACAGTCCAGACCGAACTGCCAAGCCAGGTTCTCCCTGGACCGGAAACAAGCATCCTGGGACTGGTTTCAGGGCATCACCCTTCATCAGCCAGGCTAGCTTGAATCCAGTGGTGTAGTGAGCACGGGACCCACGTCTGGGCATACCCTTCCCACTTAGGGCGACATATGCAAAAGAAACAATTGATGGACAGAATGCTGGACAAAGCAAACATTCACCCCCAGTCAAAAGGATCTGGGTTAAATCAATCATTCTATTGCTCACCACACCACCCCAGTTTGGACCCAGCCATATGCAAATCAGTCTTGACCCTGTTCCTTGTGGGAACAGTCCAGACCGAACAGCCAAGCCAGGTCCTCCCTTGACCGGAAACAAGCATCCTGGGACCGGTTTCAGGGCATCACCCTTCATCAGTCAGGCTAGCTTGAATCCAGTGGTGTAGTGAGCACGGGACCCACGTCTGGGCATACCCTTCCCACTTAGGGCGACATATGCAAAAGAAACAATTGATGGACGGAATGCTGGACAAAGCAAACATTCACCCCCAGTCACAAGGATCTGGGTTAAATCAATCATTCTTTTGCTCACCACACCACCCCAGTTTGGACCCAGCCATATGCAAATCAGTCTTGACCCTGTTCCTTGTGGGAACAGTCCAGACCGAACTGCCAAGCCAGGTCCTCCCTGGACCGGAAACAAGCATCCTGGGACCGGTTTCAGGGCATCACCCTTCATCAGCCAGGCTAGCTTGAATCCAGTGGTGTAGTGAGCACGGGACCCACGTCTGGGCATACCCTTCCCACTTAGGGCGACATATGCAAAAGAAACAATTGATGGACGTAATGCTGGACAATGCAAACATTCACCCCCAGTCACAAGGATCTGGGTTAAATCCATCATTCTCTTGCTCACCACACCACCCCAGTTTGGACCCAGCCATATGCAAATCAGTCTTGACCGTGTTCCTTGTGGGAACAGTCCCGACCGAACTGCCAAGCCAGGTCCTCCCTGGACCGGAAACAAGCATCCTGGGACCGGTTGCAGGGCATCACCCTTCATCAGCCAGGCTAGCTTGAATCCAGTGGTGTAGTGAGCACGGGACCCACGTCTGGGCATACCCTTCCCACTTAGGGCGACATATGCAAAAGAAATTGATGGACGGAATGCTGGACAATGCAAACATTCACCCCAAGGCACAAAGATCTGGGTTAAATCCATCATTCTTTTGCTCACCACACCCCTCCAGTTTGGACCCAGCCATATGCAAATCAGTCTTGACCCTGTTCCTTGTGGGAACAGTCCAGACCGAACTGCCAAGCCAGGTCCTCCCTGGACCGGAAACAAGCATCCTGGGACCAGTTTCAGGGCATCAGCCTTCATCAACCAGGTTAGCTTGAATCCAGTAGTGTAGTGAGCACGGTACCCACGTCTGGGCATACCCTTCCCACTTAAGGCGACAAATGCAAAAGAAACAATTGATTGACGGAATGCTGGACAATGCAAACATTCACCCCCAGTCACAAGGATCTGGGTTAAATCCATCATTCTTTTGCTCACCACACCACCCCAGTTTGGACCCAGCCATATGCAAATCAGTCTTGACCCTGTTCCTTGTGGGAACAGTCCAGACCGAACTGCCAAGCCAGGTCCTCCCTGGACCGGAAACAAGCATCCTGGGATCGGTTTAAGGGCATCACCCTTCATCAGCCAGGCTAGCTTGAATCAGGGAGGACCTGGCCTGGCAGTTCGGGCTGGACTGTTCCCATTGGGCACAGGGTCAAGACTGATTTGTATATGGCTGGGTTCAAACTGGAATGGCATGGTGAGCAAAAAATTTATGGATTTAGGTCCAGATCTCTGTACTGAGGTGAATGTATGACATTGTTCTGCATTCTGTCCATCAATTGTTGTTTTTGTATTTGTCACCCCGAGTGGGACGGGTATGCCCAGGCGTGGGTCCCGTGCTCTCCATGCCACTGGAGTCAAGCTATCCTGGCTGATGAAGGGTGAAACCCCGAAACCGGTCCTAGGATGCTTGTTTCCAGTCCAGGGAGTACCTGGCCTGGCAGTGCGGGCTGGACTGTTCCCATTGGGCACAGGGTCAAGACTGATTTGCATATGGCTGGGTTCAAACTGGAATGGCATGGTGAGCAAAAAAATGATGGATTTAGGCCCAGATCTCTGTACTGGGGTGAATGTATGACATTGTTCTGCATTCTGTCCATCAATTGTTGTTTTTGCATTTGTCACCCCGAGTGGGACGGGTATGCCCAGATGTGGGTCCCTTGCTCTCCATGCCACTGGAGTCAAGTTATCCTGGCTGATGAGGGGTGAAACACCGAAACCGGACCTAGGATGCTTGTTTCCAGTCCAGGGAGGACCTGGCCTGGCAGTTTGGGCTGGACTGTTCCCATTGGGCACAGGGTCAAGACTGATTTGCATATGGCTGGGTTCAAACTGGAATGGCATGGTGAGCAAAAAAACGATGGATTTAGGCCCAGATCTCTGTACTGGGGTGAATGTATGACATTGTTCTGCATTCTGTCCATCAATTGTTGTTTCTGCACAGTACTGAGCCATCCTTGTACTGTACCCTTCCCAGGTACATATATAACTAACGCAGAGTCACCACACCTGTGCTATACAGCACTGCACATCTAACTGATGTAGGCCAAGAGTGGGTTAAGCACACAGCAGCTGAACTTTTAAGAAGGTGAGTGAGCCTGTAGGCCTCACTCCAGTGACATAGGGTAAAAAGGTCCTTTTCACTACTGCTGATAACTACACGGTATGCTGCGACCACTGTGCTCATGCTGCTTAACTTCTGGTGAAGGTGGTAGCCTTCCACTTCTATGAGGGTAGCGCTTTGGGTGCCCCTCCCGTTCCAACAAGACACAATCCGTAAGACAGGCCTATGTCATGGTGCACACACAAGATGTGTGTTGGCCTATGACAAAAAAATCAGCACGGGGGATCTAGACCACAGTACAGTTGGGCACGCAGGGAAGAGGTACATGTCTCTTGCCATGAAGAGGTCTGTACTGTCCCAACAGGAGGCAATGCTAACAAAGAGTTGCATTTGAAAGTTTTACATGGAAACAGGTACTCCGAGGTGCAAGAAGAGTTGCGTATTTTGTTTTAATGTGCCAGATTTGAAAGGGAATTAAATCCGAAGGGTCTACTGTAACATACTGTTTTACTTCTAGTGCCTTTCTTTATAATGGAATATTGGGAGGGCAGAGTTCTATGTTAAGTTTCAAAGCAGAATGTTTCTTTGCTGGTCAGTTGTTTTCTGACCAGCCAGGATGAATCCCTGTTAATTCTCCGATCAAAATAAACCAAAGTATTTACCTTCGGATTCTGGTGTCCAGCTTTGTTTACTACACATACAGATTTGTTTAATGATCTTTTGTTTTATAGAGCAGAGGCCTCTTTTCGTCTCAGGTTTTTTGACTTAGTAAATATGCTATAGTAATTGATTATATAGGGAGGAAAAGGTAAACAACATCAGAGTAAATGTGGAAAATATTGTACAAGAAGTGGAAAGGAGTACTAATTAAAAATAGTTGACAAATGGCCTTGGATAGCGGGTGCAATCGGCAGGAATCTAGTACTGGATCAATTTCTGAATTACTGCCTGTGAAAAGGGGATGCACAAGCTCTGCTGTATTTGAAACAAGCATTGGCAAAGCCAATAGGTCTGGCTGTAATGAGCTAAGTGCCTTATTTTGAGTTTGGCAGATTGGATTCTCTGTTTAAACATGTAGGATACATCATCTCCTGTATTACAAGTGCCATAGGGTATAATACATTTGTAATAAGGGGAATGGGACATCCACGACATTTGTGACATAGAGTGTCATCCACTAAAATCTAAGTAAGGCCCAAAGCCACTCAATCAGCATTTGTACATGCTTGATTTTATATGTATTAGCATGTTAAAGCCAGACCTATTGACTTTGTTAATGCTTGCTTTCACAATGTTGTGGGTGGAGAGCTCTTCCATGACCGTGGCTATCTTTTCAGTACATTGATCTCCACCATGTTAGCAGAGCTCTCCCCACACTTAGTTATACGTTTTTGTAATAAATGAGGGAGAGATCAGAGGCAAATGGGGAATAATTAGTACCAAATGGGTGGGGCATGGGAAAATGAAAAAGGATTTTAGGGAGCTACATCCTAATACAAATCTTACACTTACACTTACAAAAGAGTAAGACTACTGCAGTTCACAAAATGCTCTTCTAAATTTACTACAGCCCTAATAGTGTCAAAACAGCCTGAAATTTATTCCAGCCCTACCTTGGAGTAATTCAAGCACTACACATGGGCCACCACTGGTACCGCAGCACGCTCAATTAGAAAAGAATGGACGCAGGGAAATAAATTAACAACCTATGGGAATTAAAATGACATTAATTAAACTAACTCTAAATTCAATTAATATACCTATCACTGGTGACACTAGCGCTAGTGTAATTATAGTCTGGTGTGACTTTCAATAGGAAAGGCATTTTTTGTGTCTTTATTAAATTTGGCACCCTTTGGCGAATCTGCATGAAACCTTCCGAAGAAAACCTTTACTCATTTCAGCTCCTTCAGCTCCTTCAGCTTTGTACTGATACATCATGCACGTTCTGGTTATCTCCCACTTTCTTTGAGCTTCTGTGAGCTTCTTTAAAAATAATTTCTACTAGATGTCTCAATTGTTTGATGCACTGTGCTTTTTCTGCACTTTATTAGATTGAGTTCTATTGTATTAGTCCTCATTTGCTAGGCATCTGTTGACCACCTTGGACTTAAGTAGCACTTTGTTGATTGTTTGTTTGTAGCCTTGGATTGCACTCGACTCCTTTTGTCCTTTTGTATGTTAGTTCACCGTATTTTACCAAAGACTCTAGTGGCAAAATCAAACTACTCTAGTTGTTGTTTGTACTCTGCTCTTGCCCTAGACCGTGTTTGTAACATCTCACTGTACCTTGAAATTTGTTTGACCTTTGTTTCATCCAAATAGTTTTTCTTTCCTGCTGCCCTGTATCTCTGTTCTGAAATTCTGAGGCAAGGATTCATTCAGATCTTGTCTTACTCTGCAACAGTGGCATTATGAAATATTAGGGGGATTTCTTGCAAGGTGCGGTGAAGAAACCACCCCTCACCCACATGTAATCCTTGTCCCTCACCTCTCGCATTCATAAGGACTCTCAGTGCTGCACAACCAGTAGCGACCAGCAGCTAGGGCTTAGATCTTGCAGAAGAGCTATTCCCAGGTTACAAAGATGTTCAGGCTTTGGATTGAGACTAAAGTGCTGTTCCTGAGGTGAAGAAGATTTACAGGTACCACACTTTAACAGTGCAACCAAACAGAGTAGTAACCTAGGGAGTAGGTCTGTCACTGATACAACAAGGAGATTCTTCTTAGACCTTAAGTTACTGTTCTTATTAGTGTATGCATTGCTTGCACTGACAGAGAGTAAATCACAAGATCAGAAAAGTTATTTTATTTAAGTGATGAAATGACAGAGCCAGGATGCAGACTGCTTTAGACAATAAAGAGAATCAATCAATTACAAGGTTTATATAGGGCAAAACACCAACATTCAGGCAAATAAGCACTGACAGTCTCAATACTTTATTTCAGGACTTTGTGCCATAGTAGAGAGAAACTTTGAGGCTTTTTATTAAGCCATGGACACACTTTTGAAGATGCTATTGTCTCTGTCTGAGGCAGCCAATCTACTTGATAGGCATAAGTCCCGGTTTAGTTTGTCCATTTGTCATCAAAGACAGACATGGAGAACGGCAAAAAGATGGTAGAGGGAGGGAGGATTTGAAACAAGACAAGGCCCTCTTGCAGGAAGCAATTGCAGCTCCATAAGGAAAAGGCAAAAAAGATGTAATATACAATTAAAATAATGGAAGCCAGTACATCAAGCAGTTAGGAGGCTCAGGTGACGTACTTATCCATCAGGCCTTTTCATTGTGGTATTATCTTCACAAAGCTTGGTGGAGCGCTGGGACTCTTGCCTTTGAACACAGGATCATTAAAATGCAGCGCAGAATATGTATAGTCTATCATCAGGAGTTCTCTTTCCCACCCCATCTCTGTGGTTGAGGCATAGGAGTGACTCATAAAAACTAATCATTCTAGGACACTGTTGGATCCCTGCCCAGCAGCATGTCATGGTAAGTAGCCCCATTGGGTCAAGAGGGTGTGGCCCTATTAGAACTTGAAAGGGCTGTTGTGATTCCCCTCCTTAAAAAAGAAGACATTCCCCTGGATGACTCTGCCATTTTTAGACCAAAGTCTTATTTACCAGCACTGGCTTATGTTGGAACGAGTTGTACATGAAATGCTCAAGTAGCATATTTCTAGGTTAAATTTGCTCACCAAATATTATTCAGGATTTCATCTGGGGCAAGGTGCAGACCTTTTTTATTGGGCCTGACATTGGCCTCTGATACAACAGACCACTCAACTGCTCTTACGGATCTGAGTTACAGGCAACACCTGTCTGCAGTCGTATCTTTCAGACTGTGCTTGGAGGCTCAGGTTCACATGGTTCTACTGTTTATCCCTTGCTGTTTTATGGATATACGGTTGGAATTACAGATGGGTTGCACTTTCTGCTGTACAAAGATGACACATAACTAACAGTTCATCTGGAGGAAACTAGCTGGCAGGCTCCATTGTTGAAATCTAAAAACATTGCCTTCACCCAAGAGGCTTAATTAGAAACCAAACAAAGCATATTGGTGCAGTGGACAGTTGGACTTTGTGTATTCCTCCTAGACAGCTTCACACAATGGGGAGCTTCGGTGTGACTGGATGGGCCCTCACTGGCAGGATGGGAGGGAAGAGTTGGACCCAGCCCCACTTACACTTGAATAGGATGTGTCCTGCCTCCCCACAAAGGGCTGCATACTCCCTGTAGTTAGTCTGGAGCCAGTACCAGGAAGGTATGGCACCTGTTCACTTCAAAGGCATGCTTCTAGAAGCTTCTTCCCACTTCAAAGACGTTACTAGGTATAAATACTGGACCTCAGATACCAACTCTTCAGCACACTTCTGGACCTGTGGATACTCTGTCAGAAAGAGGACTGCAGTGCTGCTGAAAGGAATGCCATTCTGCCAGACTGCTGCTCTGAAGGACTGCTGACCTACTGTACTTTCCTGCTGCCCTCTTGCGTAGGTGAGAAGGACTGGACCTGCAACTCTTGAACCCAGAACCTAAAGTGACTCCAAGGGCTAGTTGGCTAGCCTCCTGATCTGACGTCTCAGGGACACAAAAGGCTTCCAAAAATCTTGCACCTGGAATCTGCCATCTGTGAGTCGACCCTGCCAAGTGGTGCCATCATACTCCTGGACCCTTGGAAGTGGGCTTAAGTTATTCTGCCAGCTTCAGTGGATCCATCGGAACCAACAAATCTCCCCCGCTGCTTGGCGCAAACTCAAGCAGAGCTGACTCATGGCTGTTGTTATGTGAATTGGACCTGTTGCAAAGACCTGCATTGCCTTCGCAGCCCCATCTGATCCACCACTGCATGATGCATCCTTGGCACAGGCCCTCACATCCCTCCCCAACGGCAGCCTCTGCGCCAGACTCAGCATTGCAGCCTCACAGTTCTTCGGAACTGATGCATCGCAAAGACTGCATGCTGCATCCTAGATGCCAGACTTCGCTTCACAAGCCTCGTCAACGAAATCCTTGGGAACAGCCAGGCCCTCACATCACAGCCTTGCTGCATTTCAGAACATATACATTGCTTAAACTGCGCAACACATCTTCGACGTGCGTCCTCGCAAAGTCTCACAAACCACGATTATGGTACTTTTGTTCAGCGGGCGTAATTAAGTCTCTGTAGCTGGCTGGCACTCCATCACGGTCAGCCTGAACTTGTGACTTTTTCCTGGTCAGGCGTGACCAGATATCAATAGTTTGTGCTCTGTGCTTTTTGGCGCTATTTTCACCACAATCTTTAAAACTGCATATCTCTGGTTCTACTGGTTTTTCTAACATGGTGAGGGACCCTTTTTATGTGGTGTTTTCACTTTATTACTGTTGCACAAATACTTTACACATTGGCTATAAGTTGAGCCGGAAAGCTCTGTGCCAAGCTAACAGAGGGTTGAGCACAGGTTAATTTGCCTCACCCTGACATGGATTGTGGTTGCTGCTTGACCAGGGCTCACACCTGAGTCAACCGGCAACCCAATTACCTCCATACCTGCCGGGTGGACTGATGTCCTGATCCCACACATACTTTCTTGCCAGGAAGTGGAACAGACCATATATCTTTAACAAAACATTGATCGCTGGTCTACAAGAGCATGCTCACGTAGCAGCACACTTGAAAAGCAAGTTAGCTCTATCTGTCAGTGATTTACAATCTTTCTTGTAATACAAACGTTCTTCAGCTCATCGCTGCATCCTTGATTATCCTCATGTTCACCACTGTTCCAATTTCTTCACCTCGCCTACCCCTCCTACTCTTTCTGTTTCCCTGTAGCTTTTGCAATTCCATATGGTCCTTTATCACTTTCTTTTCAGTTCCTTGCTTATTTGCCTTTTCAGAGCCACACTGCTTGCTACTTTTCCACTTACCTTGTCTATTTAGCCTGGGCCAGATAGTCACCTTTATTCCCAGGCACATTCAGATCAGCATTTCAACTAGTAGTACATTTCTTTGCTCCTGCTCCCTTTGCTGTAAGATATTGCGGTATTAGTTGAGGGGAACTAGGTACACACTTCAGTTAATAACCACAATCATTGTCAGGGTGAACCCTCAAAGTCACTAAAGATACCTAAGCTCAACACCCTGGTAGCTATGGCACAGAGTAGGCTGGCTTAACTTCGAGGCAATCTGTAAAAGTATTTATGAAGTAGTAAAACAGTAATAAAGTTGAATCGCAAAACAATAAAAAAAAAATCCCCAAATAGATCAGAAAAATGGAGTAAAATGTAAGAAACGAAATGACACCAAAAGTACAAAGTTCTAATGGGGGAAACTGAAAACATGAATTTTTAAAGTTTATGTAAAAATAACATCATGAAGCACAAAGTGACAAAATAGCTAATGTCCGCCGTAGAATAGGAACTAGATGCAATTTGACACTGACTATGATGGAGCATGAGCCAGACACACTAACCAGGTTTGTCCTGGAAAAATATTTTATCTTCAGACTTTAGTCCTTTAAGTCCCAATCCACTACAAGAGTATTCTTCTAAAGCCCCCCAGGACCTCAGGAGACGCACTTAGAGACTGAGGCAGCGGCCACAGGATGGTCCAGTCCAGGTCCAGTTGCCACTGGTCAACTGGGTAGTTGCAGGAAAAGGCATTTCATTGCTAGTTGTGTCCCTGTAGTTTTGACAGTAGACTAGCCTTATGACACTTGGAGTCCTAGGTACAAAAATGAGACCATGTCCAATCTTCTGAGCTCTTCTCAGGTCACAGACAGCAAGTCTAGTCCTCCTATGTCTTTCACAGGTCCAGAAGTGATTGGAAGTAGGTGCCTGGAGGTGCCACATTTATCCTGGCATGAGCAAGTTGGTGCAAACGTACCCTGGGATGCCCTGGCCAATATGGTAAAAGTTCCCGGAGCTAACCTTATTCACCTGGGTATTTTCAAGATGGGCGAAGTCTTTGGCCACACAAAAGGTGGGCTCTGAGGTTGGGGTGTGTGTGGGGGGGGCATACTATGGTAATCCTGTTGTTCTCCAACATCTAACACTAAAATCCAGCTTTAGGCAGTTTCTGTACCCCTACCAAACTCAGAGGCAGACGTCTGGTGAAATCAAAGCTGAGTTTTCCGCAACCAGACATTGGATACACAAAGGGGCAGATTTACAAGGAAGTGCCGCAGCACGGCACCGCAAGCCCTTTGGCTGCGCCACGCTGCGGCACTTCCAAAGCACAGGAATGCGACATATTTACAATAATATGTCGCATTCCTGTGCTCTCCCCTGCGCTGGTGCACAAACTGCTGCCATGCGCCGGCGCAGGCACCCTTGCACCATGGTGCAAGGATGCCTGCGTCATGGGGAGATTGTTTTTGTGCAGGAAGGGGCACCTTCCTGCTCAAAAACAATCACTACAGGCATTTTCCTCTTTCAATGCGTGCTGTAGAATGCAGCACGCATTGAAAGAGGAAAAAACGAGGAGAAATGAAAACATTTCTCCTCGTTGCGCCTCGCTACGCCACCCATAGGGTGGCGTAGCATTCAGACGCATTTCCAGATTTACGATTCCTCGTAAATCTGGAAATGTGTCTTGTTTCATGGGTGTTGCGTGGGAACACCCACAGCAACACCCATGGAACGCCCGTTTCACGCAAAGTGCTGCGTGTAAAGGGGCCATATTTACAAGGACAGGAAAAGCCACGCAGGGTGGCTTTTCCTGTCCTTGTAAATATGGAGCAGTAACATGCGCCACCAGTACGTCACAAAAAGTGACGTACTGGTGGCGCAGGGGGCTTGTAAATCTGCCCCCCAGTGTTTTGACATTCTGTTTCCTCATTTTGAAATGTACCCCAAATATATATGGAAATCCAGCAGGCCTGTCAAACAGACAGTGACAATGCAATGTCAAAGAACTTCCATTACCATTGGGGCCCGTTAAACCTGGCATCCTTGGCGTGGGCCCATCTTTTTGCCTCTACCTCCTGTATTTTTGACTGTGGACTGGAGTTCTTTTTTACTGGTTTGTGTACTCTAGGCACTTTACCACTGCTGATCAGTGCTACAGTGAAAGTGCTCCCTGCGTAAATTGGGATTATGATTGGTTATCCATGAATGACATATTTGATATACTAGTAAATCCCTAGTAAAATGCACTGTGTGTGCCCAGAGCCTGTAAATCAAATGCTACTGGTGGGCCTGCAGCACTGGTTGTGCCACCCACATGAGTAGTCCTACAAACTTTTCTCTGACCTGTCATTGCAGTGCCTGTGAATGCAGTTTTAAACTGCCATGTCCACCTGGCAAGTGCACCCACTTGCCATTCCCAAGCCTTCCCCTTTCTTACACGAAAGACACCCCTAAGGTAGGCCCAAGGTACCCCCATGGGCAAGGTGCACTGTATGTGTAAGTTAGGTGTTAAACCTGGCACCATTGGAGTGGGACTTCCCTGCATGTTTTGCCTTTTCCGCCTGTGTTTTTGCTGTATGTTGGACTTCGTTTTGCTGGTCTAGATGCTTTGGGCACTTTGCCACTGCTGTTCAGTGCCAAAGTGGAAGTGCTCCCTTTGTACATTGTTGGTATGGATTGGTGTTTCCATAATTGGCTATTTGATTTACTAGTCAGTCCCTAGTACAGTGCACCGTGTGTGCCAAGGGCCTGTAAATCAAATGCTGCTAGTGGACTTGCAGCACTGATTGTGCCACCCACATTAAGCAGCCTGTAAATGTAACTCAGATCTGCCACTGCAGTATCTGTGTGCAGTCCAGTACTGCCATGCCGACTTGGCAAGTGCACCCACTTGCCAGGCCCTACCCTTCCCTTTTCTTACATGTTAGTCAACCCTAAGGTAGGCCCAAGGTACCCCTGTGGGTAGGGTGCAGTGTATGTGAAAGGTAAGACATGCCCTGGTGTGTATGGCATGTCCCAATAGTGAAATACTGCCAATTTCGTTTTTCACTATTGCAAGGCTATCTGTTCCCATAGGATAGAATGGGGAGTTTGCTTATAATATCTTATAAGCATAACTACCCCTGGGAACAAGATAGGAAAATAAAGTTTGACATGCCTGAACTCAGAATGTTAAAATACATTTTTTAGTGAGAGTGATTTTTACATTCTGTTTTTGAAAATACCACTTTTCAGAAAGTAGGTATTTTCTTGCTTAGCCATCCAGTGTGCCTCTGCTAGGTTTGTGTATTGCATGTCTGGTTTTGGAATGACAGGGGCTGGGGAGGAGCAGTGGCTCCAGAGAGTCTGATGAGTCTGGGCTGGGCTGAATAGGCATGTAGACCTGGGCTGCATTTTAAGTAGTGGGAGGAGATTTCCTTTCACCTGAATGGGCCTGGTCTGCCTTCCACAATGCTGTCTCCACCTCCTGCCAGGAAGCTGCACCAGAGAGGACAGAACTGGTTTTGACTGAGCACAGGGCTTCTCTGCCACCAGAGAACAAAGGATTTTACTGTATAAAAAGAGGGGCCCAGCCCCTAGACTTTTAGATCACTTCTGGGAATCAAGAGGAACCTTTGCCAAGGAGAAGAGCCGGAGAAGCTGAGGAGGGATACTGGCCCAGTGCTGTTTGCTGTCTGGGGTTGGCCTGCAGTGGCTACTTGCTGCCAAGGAAAGGAGAAAGGACTTTGCTGTTTGCTGTGTCCCCTGCTTGAAGAAGATCTCCAAGGCCTTGAATTGAGCTTGCCTCCTGTTCTGAAGTCTCAGGGACACAAAGACTTCACCACCAGCTCCCCTGAACTCCCTTGCTGGGAGTTCTGACCTGCTAAGAGGTGCCTGCTGTTGTTTTGGACCTCTGGAGGCTGTTTGCTGCTGGGAGCTGGGAAATGTAACGCAACTTCGAGAAGCGAGACGCATCTGCACCTGTTTCCGACGCATCGCTGAAGAAATCGTCGCAGCGCCTGCCTGTGGCTCGAGAAATTGCCGCATCGAGTGCTTCGATCTCCAAAGTCCGAGATCACCGCACCGATTTCGGCGCAAGGCCTGCTGTGTGGCTGCAAGAATCCATGCATCGTTCTGGATCGTCGCATCGCATCGAGGCGCCAAGTCTGTTGCATCGTTGGGGGACGCAGTAAGAAACCGACGCATTGCCTCCTGACGCAGTAAGAAACCAACACATCACCTCCCCTCTGGTAAGGAACCGATGCATCACCTCTCCTGCGCAGCAGTAAGGATCCGACGCATCACCTTCCCTGAGTGTAAGGAACCGACGCATCACCTTCCCTGTGGCCCTTTTTTATTTGTGCATGAGGCATCCAAGGTACCAGGTGTGAAACGTGTCGCATCTGCAATTTGCTTTGAACTGAACTATTTCTACTATTTGAAAGTCTTATTTTTATTACTGTATTGTGGATTTTTGTTGTTTTGGTCTTCTTTGGTTTAGATAAAGATTACTTATTTTTTTAAACTGGTGTGGTGTCCATTTGTAGTGTTTTCCCTGTATTACTGTCTGTGTTCACAAATGCTTTATACACTGCCTCTGAGATAAGCCTGTCTGCTCGTGCCAAGCTACCAAGGGGGTTATTAGGGGTTATTTTAGAAGTGTATCCCCCTTTCTCTGACTAGAAGCAAGGGTCCCTATTTGGACAAGGGTACCTACCTCTGCCAACTAGAGACCCCCATTTCTAACAGTAGGAATATACTGCTGTGCTCTACATGTTCGGAAATACTGCCAATTTCTTTTTTCACTGGTGCAAGGGCAAGCTTTCACATAGGCTTTTATTGGAGCTGCCTTGGAACATCTTACAAGTGTAACGTTCAATTGTGAAAAGCTAGAGACTTTGAGTTTGGGATCTCTGAGCTCAGAATTTAAAAACACAGCTTTTAGTGAAGGTGGATTTTAAATTGTGTGTTTGAAACTGCCGCTTTTAGAAAGTGGGCATTTTCTTGCTTTACCATCCTGTGCCTCTACCTGCCTGTGGAATCAACATCTGGTTTAGACTGCCAGCTGTGTTGTTTGTGCCTTTCACTCTAGACAGTCACAGAAAGGGAGCTGAGGTGTGCCCTGCATATCCTGATGTCCCATCACATTGCCGTCTTTGCCCCCCTGTAGTGTGTCTGGAGCCAAGGCAGGGCAAGGCAGGATCTTGTGGACAAAGACCTTCCTTTGAAGTATGCCTACTTCAAAGGCCAAATGGGGTATAAGTATTGGACGTATAACCCAGACTTTCAGAATACTTCTGGATCAAATGGAGACTCTGCCAAGAGGAAGTGCTGGAGTGCTGATCGGAGGAGTACTGCCCCTTTGCTGTGTTGCTTTGCTGGGTTGGCCTGCAGTGGCTGCTTCTGTCTTGGAGTGGACAAAGACTGGACTGTGCTTAAGAAGTTTATCCAAGGCTTGTGTGAGCTTGCCTCCTGTTAAAAAGTCTCAGGGCCATCATAGACTTCACCTGCAGCATCCCTGAACGGTGCGGCTAAAAAATCGACGCAGCGCCTGTTTGCAGCCCAAAGCACCACTGCAGCCCGAGTCCTGAGCACCGAATCATTGACTTCCGAGACCCCCGCTCCGATTTCGATGCATGCCCTGCTGTGCAGCTGAAGGAATCAACGCATCTCCTGCATACTGGAGTGGAAATCGACACAGCGCCTGCTTTGCCGCCACATCAAGCCACAACACCTGGATTTTCTCACACATTGCACCTGTGCACCAAGTTTCCAATGCATCACCCCACCATAAGGAGTCGCCTCTGGAAATTGACGCATTGCTTCTCCTTGCAGTCCGGAATTAATGCAACACTTCTCCTCAAGCAGCAGAACTGACGCATCCATTCCCCAAGGACTCAGGAACCGACGCATCACTGTGTTATCTGATGCCTTCCTCCTTTGCGACTGTTTTTCATCTTGGATTTTGACGCATTAAAGGTAAAATCACCACATCCATAGAGTTCTATGGACAGAATTGCTTATACCTTTTAAAAGTGATAATTTGAGTTATGTATGTTGGATTTTTTTGTCGTTTTGGACTTGTTTGGTTATATATAGATTATTTATTTTTCTAAACCGGTGTGGTGTCCATTTGTAGTGTTTTCACTGTTACTGTGTGTGTTATGTACAAATACACATTGCCTCTGAGATAAGCTTGACTGCTCGTGCCAAGTTACCAAGGGGGTGAGCAGGGTTTATCTTGCATGTGTAACTCCCTTACCCTGACAGGAAGGAAGGGCCCCTACTTGGACAGGGTGCATACTACTGCCAACTAGAGACCCCCATTTCTAACAGGGCCTGTCTGGCTGGCAGGAGAATAGAAGGGCTTTGCCCGAAAGTCAGCTAACATTTGCCTGTGACAGAAGAGGCCTCTTTGAAGTGTGTCTCATGTGTCATATGCAAAAACACCAGCAAATCTAATAAGCATGATGTGATATTGAAGCAGGAATTCTGCCAGCCTTCCCTGCATATTATATCAGGTTCAGATGGGTCATCTCTGCCCATTTAGGTCAGCCTGTTGTTTATTTCTGGGAGCAGTTCACACCTCACGTAAGGCAGATGACACTTGAAATGCACTGACAAGCCTTAGAAACTATAGGCAGGCAAAATGTAACTTTCTTAAAGTGATTGTCCTAAAATATTTATTACAAATCCAACTTTACCAATGAATTTGACTTTCAATAAATATTTTTAAAAGCCCAAATATGACCACTGTAGCTGTTTCTTGAGTGGAGATAGTAAATATTAAATGTAATATTTTATACCAATGATTTCCTATGAAACAGCTAATCCTGCTACAGTGAAATTAGCTTTTTGAGTCTTTTCATTGTAAGGAATGTTTAACATTAAACTGTTATATGTCCTACTTTTAAATAAGATGCACCCTGGTCTTTGTATATGTAAGGTCAACCTGGGGGTGACTTAAAAATATGTAAACGGAGGATTTAGGCCTGTCAAAAGGGGTTTTTGACAGGTCGAATTTGCAAGTAAAACCTACATTGCTGTGTCACATATAAGAAGACGTGCGTTCATGTTTGTCCTGTCACTGCAGTGGGTGGCACAATATATGCTGCAGCCCACTGGTGACATTTAACATACAGGCCTGGGTATTTTTTAGGCACCATTCAAAAGGGGCTTATAGGTAAGTTTATTAGGCCAATTAGGTGTATACTAACTTCATCATGTTAAACGAAGGAGCACAAGCCCTTTACTGCTGGTTATTAGGAATAAAGCGCACAGAGTTCTATAGACAGAAAAATAGGGTTCATCAAAAGGCCAAAAAAACTGGTGCGACCCTGCAGAAAGGGCAAATGTCCAACATTTACTACCTCTGCCAAGTCTACAGCTAGTCAACTTCACTGCTGATACCACCTCACACATCAACCAACCTTAGTGGCAAGCCCCAAAAAGCAATCTTGAAAGGCTGAAATTAGGCTCCATCATCCTGAGGCTACCTCTTTTGTGAATCAGAAGGCATGCTTGGTCTTGGACTGAGGGTTGTCAATTTCTGCCCCCTTACATCTGAAAGTAGAGAGGGTAAAGAACAACTTCACGTGTGGGTGAGAGAGAGTAAATCAGCCCTCAGTGGCGGAAAAAAAAGAAATATCACAAAACGGAGTGGCTAATCAATCTTCACCTCTGTTTTAGTGGCTAGAGTTCCTTGGGCAGCATCATGAATCAGCTCTACAGTTAAGAACATGAGAGCCTATATTGACCATCAACTCCCTTTTGTTTCTCAATTTGGAACAGTCCTGAAAGTTGTAGCCCAGACTGGTCAGAAATATTCTTCCATTCTTGGACTCAACAATAAGGGCCAAATTTAAGAAGGACCACATTTATGAGAGCTATCATTTTATTGTGTATGGACTTTGACAATGTCCTTCCGATGAAGATTCCAGTGGATATATTTAAAGTTCCCAGTGGTTCAAGACATGGCTGTGTGACTGACCAGGACGGCCGGCATGGCTCGTGGGTGGTGCGGCGGGCAAGGGGGAGGGTGCACGTGGGGGCGGGGTTGAGCGCAAGGTAAAACAAATAAACACTTACCTTCCCGCCAGGTCCCACGTCTCTGCTCCTGCTCTCCTCGTCTTGACTCGAGGAACAGGAAGCACAGCCAGGCTCCCCTGACCAATCACAATACTGCAATGCAGCGTTGTGATTGCTAAGCACCCAGGCTCCCCTGACCAATCACAATGCTGCAGCATTGTGATTGGTCTGAGTGTCCTGGTTCGACGCTCAGCCAGGGAATGGGGGCCTGGGCATGTTTTCCATGTAGGCTGTAA